>VZSZ01004917.1:171447-206498 GCA_013398815.1 Ibidorhyncha struthersii | reverse complement strand
AAAAAAAAAAAAAAAAGCCCCCCAAACCAGTCCAGAACAGGATGGGGCACTGGGCATCTAAGTATTTTTGCAGCTGGGGAACAGAGAAGGTAAGTGATTTGCCAAAGACCATATAAAGATTAGTAGCAGAGGTGGAAGCAGAAAGCAGAGCCCTAACTCCCAGTGTCCGACACCGGCATTTCTTTTGGAAATGATCCCGGTCTAGTCCCAGGCTGTCGCCTCTCAGCCGTGCTATGTTCTGCTGCCACACAGAGGCTGCGGCACACAACGGCACCGGAGGACCCGAGCGCTGCTTGCTCAGCCCGCAGCAAAGCCAGGGCCTTAAACACAGCCTCGGCGCTGCTGGTGGCATTGTTATAACGTAGAAAAACCTCAGCGCAAGGCTGAGTAGCGGGTTTAGAAAGGGAGGGAGTGGGGGGCGGAGAGAACCAACACAGAATCTGGAAAATTTCCCAGAGTGCACATCTGACCCTCCAGCAAACTTCAGAGGATGAAGATCAGGGAGGCATAAAGATGACTAAATTAGATTTATTCACAGTGGGTAAGCTACACACTGTTTCTTTATGTAAAAAATCTGCACATGATTCCCTCTTTTACTCCATGGGAAAAAATGTATACGTACATATGATTCTCCATCTGTTATGATTCTAACTCGCTAGTACTTTATCAAAATAGGGTCTCTTGGAGCAAAGAGATGGATGAGATGACCTCCCAGGGCTTTTAGCTTTACTCTTTTCTAAGTTTCAATGATAATGACTTTGGAAGAGTTAAACAATTTGAGAGACCATTTCAACATCACCAGAAAAAGCAAAACACACATATATAATACAGGCACAGAGAGAGAGAGAGACACTGGTTTGCTACTGTATCAGCTGTAACCATTTTCAGTAACATACAGATTAGGTAGGTGGGTACGTAGGTAGGTAGGTAGATGGATAGATGGATATGTGGATGGATGGATATCAGCCTGTGTACTACCACTGATACGACTGCAGGAGAGACAAGAAGTCAAGTGCTGCAAAAGCCTGGTCAGAACGCAGCTCTGGCTGCCTGGTTCTGTGGCCAAGTATTTTTTGGCTCCTGCCACCAGTTGACAGTGTTGGGTCAACCATGAGCTTTAGTCTCCTTGTTTGTAAACTGTATATAAGCATGCCTACTTGGCGCTAGCCGTGTGAAATCATACTAATTTCAGGAAACTCCTGGAAAATCGATTGTCCTGACAACAGGTGCTGCATAAGCACAAGCTACTTTTGATTTACTACACTGAGTTTAAACCAGAGAAATCACGGTCAAGCCACAAGCACCTACACAGAAGACAGCAGGGAGACAGGCTAGAAAAGACCACTTTTCCACCTTCAGAACCTACAGCACAGGGCAGTAGTCCTCAATTTTATCAGCTAGTGACACTTCATTCCAAGTAAATGTACCTTTCTTACAGTAAAAACAGGAGCATAAAATGTATAAATGAATTCACAAATAAGTAGCTGTAGGCAGAAATATGTCTAGGGCAGGTGTTTCCTTGTGGTGCCGTACTCCACAGAGAGAAAGAAGCAGGAGCAGGGGCCAGGTGGAAGTGCTTGGAGGCTTAGGTGTTACAATATGACAAGGAGATCCCCAAACCACGACGCTTCTGCCCAGGCTTCATGTCAACACGAAGACCCAAGTTTGAGAAATTTAGGGAAAAGGATGGGAAGACGCAGCTAATTTCCAGACATTTGGGTTTCATAAGGCACTATGCAAAGACCAAGTTCCCACATTGTCTGAGTGAAAACAGGACGGATCTCTTTGAGCTTGGGGCTTGATGCAATTACAGCAGTAGCATCTGCCTATCGGTGGCTCTGCCAGTATTGTAGTCTAGAGCGTCTTGACAGCTGTGTACCTCCTACACTTGGAAGATCTCCAGCTGGCTGTTTCAGCTGGCTGGGCACCAGCCCAAAGAGCCCTCACTAGTGCTTCGCCTATTTTCAGTGAAAGGAGCGCAGAATAATGGCAGATCTAGACTTGAAACGATCACCGGACCCCCAAGTCCAGCACCCTGCTACTCATAACTATTTACCATTTGTGTGGCAGCCATCACTTTCTAGTTGTAAACGTGTTAACTGATGGAGTTGCACCCCCATCTGTCTTGGGATACCGCAGAGAAAGCTAACAGAGTCTAAATTGGTTGTGTCCCTTAATCCCAGCCCATTGTGACTCCTATTTTTAATGAAGCAGCATTCTTACAGAATGTCCTGTGTTAACCTTGGATATTGATTTACGGTGACTGTCACCTCCTCCTCTGTGCCTTCATTGTTCATTCCTTTCTTATCCTCTGGCAGGATGAAATTATGGCTCTGATTTCACACGTATTGAGCAACACTTCATTACTGTTCCCCCCCCACACTTCTCTTTTTGGTATCCTGTTTATGTTGTTTTACCCATAGGTTCAGAACTCTTCCTGTCTTTCCTCTCTACTTTTCCCCCCACAGGGCTCTGGAGTTTCATAAACACCTGGCATTTCATTACTTGGTAGTAGATCTTTAACCTTTCACTTGAATGCTTAATGTGCTCTTTGGTTCCTGACCTGTAGATGTAAAACATATTTTATTAAATTTTGAGGACAGTGAAAAGACTAGTTAGATAAAAGACGTCATTTTGTTTTGGTCAACTGTGGACTCATTGCTCCCCACCCTTGTCATAATCAATAACTCTCCTAAAATATTTGTGAATAGGATTTAACAATTCAGAAGCACAAAAAGCTTGCTGACACATGCGTAAATGTGAGCATACAATAAAAATTAAACATGAAAGACATCATTTTGTTCAGTAGGGAACCAATTATAAACCACAAAAATGAAGCTATTGATTACCATTAACTTTCTTTTCTTAGTGGAGTGGGAGCAGATTTTTGGCAATATTTTATCAACAAATTGTACTTTTCATCCTTCGTGATAAGCATGTAAGTTTGCCTAAAATTAAATTACCTGAAGTATGGCACATGACATAGATACTGACAATATTTGACAAAGGGAAAAGATCTCCATGCAAATCAAACACTTGTTTTTTGCACAACCTGAATGTAACAATGGAGAAAAAATAGACATTGCTAATAACGACTGCAAATCTTTAAACAATCAGTAAGTTGAAAAACAAGCAAAGATTTGAAAGTGCTGTGGCACCAGGTTAGGTCAATGCCTTTTGTCCTTTGCTAATGATGTGTTTAGATAGCTCCCTCTTTACAAATAATTCACATGTCAACTCTTTCACAGTTAAAACACTGCACCTGTCTGGGAGAAGAAAGTGGCTTCAAAGCCTGTCTTCCCTCATTAATCAACATGTGAAAAAATGTTAGAGGTAAAGCTGGACTAATCATAGGTTAGCTGCAACCCGTGAAGAAATCGAGAGGGGGAGAAAGGAAAATGAGGAACATTTGCTGAACATTCACATTTGTCTTTGTTTTTCTATTGTTTTCTTCTTCATCCTCATCATTTGACTGGAAATAAAGATCACTCTGGGGTTTTTGGCATTATTGTTACACGACTTTTTTTCTCTTGTACTGGGAAAAGAATCATTTAACTCCAACACAGCTGTAGAGTTAATTTCTCTTTTCTTTTTTTTTTCCTTTTTTTTTTTTTTTTAAACATCTTTTTTTTATTTACCAAGAAGCCACAGAAGAAATGAAGAACGTGTTGCTGGTACAATGTCATTATGGAAACGTGTGATTCCTATTATTTTCAAGGTGAAGCTAACTTCTTATTCTGAGACTGAATTTTAAACTCCTACCCCCACAGTATATCCAAATCAAAGCAGAAATGTTACATGCTGTATCTCAGTTCAGAATGACTTCTTTTTTTTCCCCCAGGAAACTGTCAAAAAACTTAGTCTTACTTAAGAATCTCAAGGTATTAGGGGGAAAAAAAAGCCAGTGAGTCATATACTAGAATAAATAAGTGAAAGCATGACAGCTGTAAGTAGTCCCTAGGTTGCAGAATGAATCTCTTCTTATTTTTCCCACTCTCTTGATCTCTTTTTCATTGGCCTAAGGATTCAAACACTGAACTACAGTCCTCTAACAGAAGGTACTCCTGGAAACTCAGCCCTTGGTGTATGTCCTCATCCTTATTCAGCTCTCACCCAACCTTATATTTCAGGACTGGCACTGAATCTGTGACCTTTTTTCACAAGATGCTGCTGACCAGATGTTTGTAACGAAGAAAATCGGCCATCATGATGCAAAAATTTCCAGCCACAAAAAGATATGGAAACTTATGTCTTGAATAAACTGAAAAATGTATTTTAAGTTTGGCTAAAATGTGGAATTGAAACAACATCTCTCGGCTCCGGTGGGGGCGCTACCTCACAGTCTTGTGTACTCTCCAAGAGTGGGTCAGACTCTTGTACCTACCAAACCATCAGATGGTCATTAAGCTGGGACTGTCAGAAAAACACAGCCCAGGGCTGCAGGGCAGGAATACGGAAAGACTAAGAACTGCTGAAGAAGAAACTGGAATGTCCTCCTGCCTTTAGGTGGATTTATTTTCACTCCCAGGTACGAATAGAGCCGTAAGGAGAGAGTCAAAAGTGATCTGCACCTATTCTGTCACTTCAGACCATACGGTTTGTTCTATCCCCTGCAAGGGGAGGTGGCAGCTTGGCAGACCTGCAGCCACAGGAGACTTGGGGTGAAGTGCAGCCTGAAGCAGGGCACTAATACTTTTCAGAGCCACGGGGCACTAAAAATAATGGCTTTGTAGGGAGCCATGCACTTGCTTTTTGCAGCCCTGACACCGATTATACAGCTAACATAGCACATAGGGATTTCTTTGACAAATAATTAAATATATGGTTTAAGCTTCAGAAAACTTCGGCAGTTTAAGACATTACGAACAGATGACGTCCCTACTTTTTTTTTTATGAACTCCAGCAACCGAAATGCTCTCCCTCACCTCAGTGACTAACCCTGAACGCACAGGAACAAACATGATCAATTGCGTGAGCAACGCTAAACACAAAAGCACTAGATATTTGACTCCTGACCTTAAAACGGCCCCAAACTACAGGGAAATGTACTCCCACTGGCAGCAAAATGACCTGGTGACAGCTTCTGTACCACAGGAGATCCTGTCCCTCCCCACAGGTCGCTCTGCCTGGAAGTCACATTCTGAACCATGACCCTAAGGGTGAAATGTCGGGGACATCCTGCTGGGCCAAACGCTTCCCATCTAGTCTGGATTTTACCCTTTTCCTTCCCTCAGGAAGCTGTAGTGCATGTCCGGGACACTGCATAGCCATCTATTCGTAAAGTCAGGTTAAAAGACTTGTTGAGACATTACAGTTCCAGCCCTGGAACTAAAAGTCCGTAACCGAAGTTCCAGGTGCACGGAGTCATTTGCAAAGCATGGTATCGTCATCACAATAAGTTACACCACTAAGACACACACTAAAATGTTGTACAGTGTTATTTGAGAAATCTGCTGCAGGAAGGGAGAGAGAGAGCAGAAAATATAATTGTAATGGGAAAAGTTATGGTAAGGCAAGGGCTGAGCAAAGATCAAGCTAGACATTAAATATGACCACACTGCTACTGTCACATACGGGATTTTTGTCAAATTGGAATACTTTGAAATGAAAGTCAACTGCTTTGCTGATCTTTGGATTTTCTAGGAAGGCCTCCAATTAGGCTCTAATACCGATGATAGGTCAAATTAGAAAACCTGAAAATCTCAATTTCTGGATCCCCAGATTAACAAGGGATTAACATTTTAACCTGCAAATACCCTTATTTTATCTAATAGGAGGAGTGATTGTTCAGCATCTCTGTAGACCCAGTCACTTATTTAGGCAGACATAGATAAAATTAGGAATATAACTTTAGATACCTGTATTTGAAAATGTGAAATTTCTAGATTAATATCTTTATCTTAAACAATAACCCAAAAAAGCTTTTTTTTTCCTTCTAAAAATGAGATCTCCTAATAAGATGATTCGAGATGTGCAAGTTGAATTTGCTCAGAAGGACTTCAAGTTCTAAAGACCCTGGAACTAATCTGGGTCAAAATACTAGAAATTCTGTGACTATAAGAATTTTGTGGCAGGAATCAAACAAAACTAATAGCTCTATACTGTATTTAAGTGATCTGATCCTGTAATCGTCAATGTGTGCATATGCATTTATATAGGCTGTTATCTTCAAAGACCGAAAAAAAATACATAAAAATAAACTAAGAAAACCACCCCAAGGAGCTGCGGAACATGTGCTCCAACTTCTATTTTATCAAAGCTAGATCACAGAAACTCTGCTATGGCTTTAGGGACAAAATGTGGTAAGAAGCTATTTGCCTACTGTTAGCATTCATAATGTAGAAAATCTGTCTGCAGATTTCTCCTTCAAATATTCTTCTAAATTTGCCTCAAAGGTTAATCTAGCCTTTTAGCAAAGCTTTACTTTTCTCATACAAACAGATGTCAGATGGTTTACACAGAGCGAGCCCAGTAAACATTGCTGTGCAGGGCTGCTAATGTGCAAAGATGTATGCTGTGTGCTTGCCGGAGCTTCAAATGCCATCACACATATGCACACATTCCCTTACTCTCTCTCAACGTGCACGTCCTTGGCACGTTGGGCAGTGCTGCCGTACTGGACATCACCGTGCCTGGGTAACTGGCATTTGGCCCAGAACAAGCAGCAGGGGCCAGGTCACTGCCACAGTGAACCTTTTGGAAATACAAAGCACGGCAAAAAATGATACAGCCTTAACTTAGGCTGTGCTGTACGGGTTAACCTGCCCTAACTTTGTTCAAAAGTTGGCTTGTTGTGCGGTTTGTTCTACACTCAAACAAAAAAGATAGCTTGAACTTGGCTTCCTGACCTTCAGAGGCCTATCTGAACCCGTGATTTATGAGAAAATCAACTGATTTTTTTTTTTCCCCTAAATTGACACAGATAAAACTCAAAAGCAGCCCTTGAAAAGAGGCTTTCAAATCTTGAAAGTGTGACTTCTTATGATACAGAAATACTACATTCTTCACAGGGAAATGGCTGCTTTGCGGAGAGTTTGCAGCTCTTTTTGAGATGCTCAGGCACATGCTATAGTTGCAATACATTGTTTTAAAAAACGATTGAGTCTCCTCAAAACTTGGCATAACTTTCTGTTCAGAACAAAGAAAACAAAACAAAAAAAAAGCCACAAAAAAAAACAACCAAAAAATCCCTGTTAACTATCTGCTTAAGTTTACTTAAAATTAGTCTTAAACACATGGTTAAAATTAAGCAAGGACTTGACTTGTTTTTCTGATCAAATATGTATGTGCATTTACAAACTGCTGCCGCCTTAGGGAAGTAGAGTGCAGAGCCTTCTGTACAGGACAGTTCATAAACAGTAAATCGATTAAAGCACAAACAATGAATGCCCATAGGTCTTTAAAGGCTGATACACTTCTAGCTGGGTTTTCACTTCAGCCACCGGTGGCTGTGAGCATGCTTGGCCAGCTGATTAGAAGATCACATTTTTTTTCCAGGTATGGACTGTAATGGAGGTTAGAGGTGGTATTTCAAACCAGAAATCTTACTTTTGGTGTTTAGTGCACGTTGTGGGAAGCACTGTGTCTGCAAATTAATGAAGTTTTTATTCTCAGCAGAGGAAAGAATCTTTGCTAATCCAAAGCACGAGCAAGAAAAGGGGAGTAAATTAAAAGTACTGCAGTGTCACATACTGCCTTGCGTGTGTTTTTGTCTTATCTGGTGGAAAATCAGAAGTGCCTTCTATCTCCTTACTCTGGCTTTCTGGGCCAGAGTAACTGGCCCAGTAACATAACTGGGGTTGCAACTTTGGGACTACTGCCATGAGTCACATCCCACCCAGAGGTGATGCTTTCATGGGCACCTGTCCTGGTCTGCATCTCCCCAGCCTTTAGAAAGAACTGTCAGTTTTTCTGCACTCAGGAAGTCCCGTAAGATGAATTACCATTGAGAGTGGAAGACTGGTTGGGTGTTTGATAGTTCCTGTCATTTCAACTATTTTTTGTCACAGATGAACATTTAACAAAAAAGCATTATCTAACACCTGGGACCAGCTCATTTGAAAGGGCAGTTCTTTTCCCTTCTCCTTCCCCGTTGCCATGGTTGCCATCACAGCAGGACTTGGCCTCAGACACAAAAATTTGTCATGTAAGAGAAAAGCTATGAAAACTCCTGAGGTTTGAAACTCACTCCAACCCGGTCCAAATCAGTCCCAGCGCGTTGACCTTTTCGGCATGTCAGAGGGCTCCTTTGTCACTAGTTCAGAGGGGAATCAGCAGGAAATTGTGCAGGGGACATGAGGGGACATGGAGGTTTCTCCAGGGCTCCTCCACCAATGAGGAACCCCAAACCTGCCTCCTGAAGGAATTAAGGGCCATGGCCAGTCTCACAGCTTTGTACTCCAGACACAAGGTGCAATTCTTTAACCTGACAACTCTGCATCGGCGCGGAGTGTCATTTAAGAAAAGTTCTCAGACTCCAATAGCAAGAAAAAAGCAAATAAAAAAGCTTTTTACTGCACAGACCATTCCTTCTCTGGGGAGAGATGGAGAGAAGCCACAAGCCATACATGCAATTCTTAGCTACACTGCTTAACATGATAAGGGAAGGCAATCAGACACTAAATGGAACGGAGATTTTATTTAAAAAAGGGAGTTTGAACATACTTTTAGCTACAGAAGTAGTTGTTGCATTAATTTCTGGACAAAAGTACACTTTTTTTTTTCAGCACTTTGATTTTTTACCACTATTTAAAGCCTAAATTATCTTCTTTTTTTTTTTGACAGAATGAGCATGAAAGTCAAAATAAAGGTCTAAATCTGTTTATGACACAGTGCAAATGGCTTCTCTTTTCCCCACTGCATGCCCCAAATTGTGATACCAGAATGCTATTTGATACCTAAGGTGAGGCAAGGAAAAGTAAAACGTTGACTAATCCCAATAACTCCTGCCTTTCAGTGCTCAGCTGAATTCTCAATAGGGGAAACTTTCCTTGATGACTATAACTTACCTCTTCTCGATGTTCTTCTCCAGAGCGCTGAATATACCACCTAATAGAGGCTTGCTGGGACTTAGGAATACATTCCAGAAAAGTTGAATTAAATTCAATGCCAAAAATCACCTTTTCATCAGCAGTTTCATGACTAATGCCTGGAAAGCAAACATGGTACAGGAGATTAACCCTGACCTGGTTTTTAAAGCAATGGGAAAATAGCCTGATTCAGAACAGATGCTATAGGAGTGAGTGAATTATAAAAAAGCAAAAGGAAACTTAACTTTTAGCTTAAACTATAACTATAAGGATTTAGAGGCGGCTGCTAACCTTCCTTCAGTGCAACTGGTTTTTAAGGAGGTCAATAAAATCTGTATCACGAGCTTGCTCCATTTTAAGGTTGAGGCTTTTACCTTTGAGGAATTTAAAATATAACCTGTATTTCTCCTTTAAGTAACACAGCTACTAAACCTGAGCTAAAGCTGCTAAAGGTAGATTGTACACTCTGCTTTGTACATCCCAAACGCTTTAAAGGAGTCGCTGGGATAAAGTAAACTGAAGTTTACCTTCCTTCAGTATAATTTGAAATGTTCTGTAGTATGTTTCAGACCAAACACTGAAGGAGCCATGAGCAGATCTGAGCTCCTTTCTTGGCCTTCCGTAAACCTGACCAGGTAATTTTGAATCTCTGCATCTGCATTTCCCTTTCCAGTCTGTCTTTTCTGTGTCTTATCTGCCTTACCATCAGACTAAAGCTGTGTCTTATTGCCCTGCCAATAACAGAAAGGAAGGTGAAAGCAGTGGTGTCTCCTAAATCAAAAGTTAGCTCAACAACAAAATGAATGCAGTTTTGGATTGGTTTTTCAATATAATAAGTACCTATATGAGATCTACAGAAATTCAAGCTCTCTACATTAAATGCTTTTCTTTTATTTCACTGTGCCACTGAGATTTCAGTAGAGCCAAACAACTTCATGCAGCCAATGA
Source organism: Ibidorhyncha struthersii (assembly GCA_013398815.1). Lineage (NCBI taxonomy): Eukaryota > Metazoa > Chordata > Aves > Charadriiformes > Charadriidae > Ibidorhyncha > Ibidorhyncha struthersii. The sequence continues at coordinate 196,521 of VZSZ01004917.1, read as the reverse complement.
AGTCTCTGGGAGGGAATCTCACACAGTGGAGCACTGAATTTAAATAGGTTTTGGGACCGTAATGTTATTAATTATTGCAAATGGCATAAATAAGCCAAGAGCCTGGAATGGCACGGGTCAGCTTCATGGTTTTATCGCACACAAGGGTCATCCCCAGCTGGATCAAATTTCTATCGGTGGTGCTACTTCAGGGCAAAGGATTAATACCACTTTCTGTGCTAAGTCATTTTACATTTGTCTAGTAAAGCCAACTCTTCCAGTATCTCTTTACCCTTCCAGGAAAATGCGACATTGTCAGCCTTTCTGCTAGGGTTTCTATAACCTTGAGCTTTGCACAGTCTCAGATACCACTATTTGGAGAGTCATGCTAAGCACCAAGCAGGGAAATTCTGGCCCTTTGGGGATGAACAGGAGTTTTGTCGTTGACTTCAATGGAAATGAGATTTTACCCTGACTTTTTAACTACATCTGCAAGCACACGTGTAAGTCAGAGACCTCTATATCGTGCAACAGACTTAAGTCTTTGATCCTGTGGCAAGCAGCTCTGATTTCTGCAGTGACTCACGCCGCGATCTGCGGCAGGCATCCAGCACTGCAGCGGCATGAAAATAACCAGAGATCAATGGAAAGTGGTGGCTTGTCCCGAATCAAATGTTCAGCGCAACGATACAATCAATACTGTTTTGACTGGGTTGTTCACTTTAATAAGTAGCTAGAAGAGCCCCAGACAAACCCAAGCTTGGTTTTGAATGCTTTTCATTTATTTTACGCTGCCGCAGAGATTGCCGCGCAACCGCAGGATTTCATCCTGACAGTGCTCGCTGTAAGAGAAGCGCTGCAGTTGCCAAAGGAGTAAGCCAGACCCTTTGGCATCTGAAAAGAGGGTGTGGGAAAGGGAGGGGGGAGCCGGCAGGGAGAGGGAGGGTAGGCTCTTGTTAATAACAGGAGTATTTAAGTAGCTGCAGGGAGGGGAAGGGGCTGGTTTGGCAGCTGGAGATGGGCTTTGGGACTCGTGTCAAGTGTATGCAGCGGAAGGGGAGAAGATGGCATGTTCCCCATTCACCCCTGTGGGTTTCCTCGTGGGATTCTCTCCCCTGTTTCTGGATGAACAGAGGTCCTGGTAGCTACTTGTAGGGATGCGTGTGATTTTGCGTCACGGGCATATCTTCCTCCCCTGGGTGAGTGCTGGGGAGCATCGCCTGTAAGGGATGCGAGGGTGCTGTCCCATGCTGGCTGTTCCTTATCAGCCCCACCTCCCCAAACTTAACTGTGGGAGACGTAACGTATATGAAGTGTGGCAAAGGCAATGCAACTGTTTTAACAGTGTTATTCTGTTGGGCTTAGCAGGTTTTCGCAGACAGATAAAGAACCTAACATCAAACTGTTGTCAAAGTGACTAAAGAGCAAGAAAGGTGCAAAATACTTACTATCTTCCACATCCCAGCATTGTGCAACAGGGTCTCCATATTTGACATCTTGCCTTCTGGCTCGCCTATGGGAAGAGCATGCAAACTTGTAACACTTCAGGCATAATTGCTGGAATTCAACAACAAAATACAGAGGAGCTCAGCAGATGTGGACTTGCATTGCTCCCACCCTACTGCTGACAATTACGGTCTTAACTAAAACCAGCCTCACCCTCAAAGCAGCATGTGGCCTAGAGAGATTTGTACAATTGACATCAAGAGAAGGGCCTGTGATTTGGGAAACCACTGGGAGGGGAAAGAGAAAAAGTGAGACAAAAAAATCTGCCTAGAATGAACAGCATGCAATATAGTGACAGAAAGAGCATCTAAACCCGCTTTAGGAGCACAGGGCATGGGTCTCCTGGTGGGGTGGACTGTCTTGGTAATACCTAAAAACATCCTTAATGTTGTATGTCATGGAAAAGATCTGAGCTTCAACAGGTGATATTCAAAATTAAGCCCAGGATCAGCCCAAGGTAACATTGACTAGTAAACCGATCATTAAAATGAAGAGAGAAAAGCATATGTTTTAGTTTGGTAATAAACAATTGACAAATCTGATTATCTTTCATCTTTACGAACAGAAAAAATGCTTGAGACAATGGTCTGAGATGATCTGCTCCCTTCCACAGCTATCTTGCCTGCTAATGTCTGGGTGTGTTACTTAAACTCACTGTGATTTAGTGTAATTTCAGTGTAACAGCATTAAAAAAAAAAAAAAAAAGGCAAATTCTTCCTCTGTGGATGACTGCATTTATCTCCCAAGAGCTACAATAAAAAGTTGCATTTTAATTTTTCAGTAGAAGAATTGGAGACCCAGGGAGGAACTGGTTCCTCCCTCATGGCCACACTGGAGATAACAGGAGTGGGATATCCTATGTGCAGAGCAATGTCTCGGCAGGACAACAGGTTCCCAAGGCTGAGCTCTCCACTGTGGTAAAAGCTGCAGACAGGCTGCTACACAGAAGAAAAATATTCCAGTAACTGATCCACTGGAGGATTCCCAAGGCCAGTCACCCATCCCTTGTTTTGGAGCCACAGACTTTTGGCCTTCCGACCGAACTGCACATCTGTTAAAAAGCATGGACCATCAATCTCCATGTCCCAGCCCACCTCAGGCTTCAGCAAACCTCATGTGTCACTAACTTTGCAGTGAGCCTGAACACTTGCTTTTCTCCTTTCATTTATACTTCTCTGAATTTAGTTTGCTTTGGCTTTGAGGGAAAACACATAAAGTTCCTTGATACCATGACACGATAACCTATGAGTCATTAACTTCAATCGTTTGTCTAATTGCTCAGGTTCCAGCCCTGCAACTGCTAAGGTAGCCAGTCTTGTTCCAGAGCCTGAGCTCAGACTGCAACTTCTGACCCTCACTGCAAGAATTACTGTCAGGAAGGCTTTGTCCAAAGGGGAGTGAAGAGGATGTGAAGGACCCTGGCTCAGCGAGTGAGTTCAGAGCTCCAGCTAAATCAGCCAAAAACTCCAAGAGACACATCCGACAGCTTAGGTACTGCACTGCTAGAGCCTGCAGAGTGCTCTCCCTCCATGCAGATTCATGCTGCTGTCCTATCTGGTGAGTACAGAAAGTTCAGATGAAGCTTCTTTCACTGTGGAAAAACTGCTCCTGATGCGGTCAAATCGCAGTACTTAAATCTCTGTCTCCCTCTCATGGCTAGACCACAAATACAATTGCTGAGAGTAACACTCTTTGAGTCAAATTATCTAAATTAGTAAAATCAGACAGGAGAAGCTTGTTCATTTAGATCAGGGAATTAAATGTATTTTATTATTGACCACTCTGGGATACTATGTTAAACTCTATAAGTATGCTGGTGCCCTATGCGAAAGGCAGAAGCTTAAGAGAGGCTCTTGCGTCTTGGGCAGAATCAGCCACAACCTGGACCTCCATCTGAGCATCTCGTTTCTTAAAGCATTTAGCATAAAAATGGAAAGTGATGGATTTATGATGTTAGCTGCAGTAGCCGAGTTACTGTCACACACACTTAAACAAAGCTATGTTGTCTTCACAGCTCTTTGACCAGAAATGTGAAACACAGCCAGAGTATGATCAAATTTTAAGGCAAATGACATGCTAAGTAAAAAGGCAACATGTTCTGATTGGGAACCTCTAAAATTCTTGCGAGCAGCAAGATCTTTTACAACACGTTGTTTGTCTTTTCATACCTTTTAGAAGTGGGGGCATATCTGGAACACGAGTTTCCATCCCAGGCACAGTATGGGTCTCTGGCAAGGCAGCAGTCTGCACAAGCCTTCCCATACGTGTGACATCTGTGCAGGGAGAGCTGAACCAATCCATCCCTGGAACCAATGTACAATTGTTGCTGCAAATCAGGCAAAGCGAATGAATTAGGAGCGTTCTCCAAGTAGCCCATTTAAAAAGTTCCCCTCTTCAGTGCCACACTTGCAGACTTTCAACCTTGTCCCAGATTTTACAAAACAAGGGAGAATTCCTCCGTTACCATGAAATATTTCTCAGGGCTCAGTGTGAACTGGCCAGTCCCCATCAATCCCTGACAACACAGCAGAGAGGAAAGGGGACTGCAGTCCTGGAAAGACACCAGCACTCAACACCCTTACACCTTTAGATTTGTGCTGTAATAAAAAATCAGAAGCAAACCATGGAAAGAGTGGTTTAATAACACATTTAAAAACAAGTGGCTGGATAGCCATGACGTTAAGAATCTGGGCACTAGGGATGTGTGAATAAAACTTCATCTTCTGCTTCTGATCCTTAGGTAAGGTGGGGATAATACTACTCCCCTCTCCCCAACGTGCGAGTAGATTGCCTGCTGAGACAAGGGTGGTCCAAGTGCTTGCTGTTGCTGGCTCATGCAATACTTCCAGCTGGCCTGCCACCTTTTTTCGGGGGAGATGGGACCCAGCTGTGCTGTGCGTGCCTGAACGGCGAAATACCTCCTCCCATGTGAGGGAGGCGAGTTGTGCCGGAGCTGCTCTGGCCACTTCTGCAGGGCAGGGAGGGATGGCTCTGGTGTCACGCTGCCTCCCGAATTTGCACGTAGCCATCATAGAGCTCGGAACTGCCATAAAACTGTTTCCCATCAGGAGATTCCCAACTGGAACTAGCTCCTGTGACTGCCAGGATTGGACCACCCAGACTCAGACTGCAATTTTAGAGGAGGGGGACTGGTTTTCACTCTGTGCGCACACAAATTTTAGTGCAATGAGGCCCTGATCTCTCTTGACTACTAATAAAAATAACAACAATAATAGTAGTAATAATTTAATACAAAACTGTAAAGAGACAAGTATTTCTAGTGTCCGGAAAATGAATGTGCATTGACTTCATTCACAAATCCCACTACCATATGACTAAATATTTGTTTCCATGAATAATTACCAGCTTAGGCACACAAATTACTATTTGTAAGCAAACACGAATTAGGCAGGCAAACAAGTTTAAAAAAATCTCCTTTTTTCCAGATACATTTTAAGAGTCACCCATGGAAAGTTTGGCCAGTAACAGGCGACACCTGAAAATAACAAACTAAATGTTCAGTGTACCATATACCCTGCAGTAATTAAACGAGCTTGTGGTTACCTGCTTCTGAGAAATCTCCATGGTTGAGATAAACGAAGGGTGCTGAAAAATGAATTCGTAAGTTGCATTAGTTCACATATTCCCCGTTCTTAATGAAAAAGAGAACAGAACCGAACATACAAAAAGTAAATCACAGATCCATTTGCTTGATTTAAACAAACATTAAAAACACAAAAAAAACCCCACCACCCAGAAATGACTAAATTCATGCTTCCAAAAATACCTCCCATAGTTTTTCACTGCTGCTTGTGAGGCAACTGACTTTAATTCTTAGAGTTTGCAATCTATCCCATCCTGGAGACTGGCAATGAGCCTTCACATCAACTTAAGTTCTTATTAAGCACTATTTGAAGGGCTTAGATGACATTTAAGGGATACATAGGCAGATCCGCTGCATCAGGATGTACTTCACTGCCCTGAGAGACAGTGAAATTTTTGCCAGTGGCTGATATAAGAACAGAACAAAGCTCAGAGTATTATCTGTTGCTTAATAGAAGATGATTAATCTAAGCCTATTGTTTAATGTTAATGCAGCGCGAGGAAATAAGGGATGTTTTTTCAGCCCTTCACCCCCTTCAGTTTTCTGGATTCAGAAACATAGAGGTAACAGTTATAAATATTACCAATAAAAACGTGGAGGAATGTCTGCTGAGCAGGAAAAAAATAAACTTCTTTTTGTTTTAAATATGATATGTTACATTTGCCCTTGACGTTATGTCTTAAGAATGCAGCAAATTGGTGCACATACTGAAACTGCTGATTACTTGGCAGGCCACTGAGTAATCTTGAAATTTTTAAAGTGATATTTATAATTGGTGTCCAAGACAGTGGGAAGAAGACATGGAGATCTTTTAAATCAAAATCCCATCATACACATGACATACCAAAAGGCATATGGAGAAATATAGTCTTTGAAATAATTATTACAGATCCTGTCCTTACACTTGGAAAACACTGCCTCTAAGTTGCAAATTCATTTATTCAGTATGGGCAGAAATTCTGGCTAAGACCTTGTACAGCACATAGGAGAGAGGATGTGTGAGAAAGTAATCAGATTCCATGGATGCAGATAAAATTTGATAAAAAAGCAAGGTGAAAACTGAAGAAGAGCTATATACAAAGTGAGCAAAAAGCAAAATGAGAAGGCAAAGAATGAAGAAGGAACTACTAAATGGAAAAGAAAATCAGTTGGAAAGACACAGGTCTCCATTTTCCTACTGTAACGGTATGTCGACGTCAGCTCCCTCATCAGTAATGAGGTTAATCAGAAACTGTGCCTGTGCAACAGAAAGGAGGTTTGTGCTTTTTACAAGCTCTACTTATGAAGAAGTCAGTGGTGTTAGCAGGGCTCCAGTTACTTTTCTTGTTTATCACTCAGCCAGAATAACCAAATCAAAATGGTCAAAAATGTTGAGTCAGCCTTCAGCAACAAAATTAAAACACTTTGATAATCAAAACTAACTTTGTTTTGTTTTATTTATGTTTACAATTCTGAAAGTTGTAAAGAATTCTCTGCATCTGTGGAATTTTGTTTATTTGTTTTTAAAAAAAATTCTAACTTAGTCCCAAAGCTGAGACAACAGAATAATTGGCATTAAAAATAAAACACTACTAATAAAATTTTGGGCGCACAATAAGATTTCAAACTAAAACAAGGCAGGATAAATGAGACATCCTATGAGTTTGAAAAAATCATGGTCTGTTTGGTTCTTGACTTTTTTTCAATTCACTTACCCAAGGAATACCAAGGCATTTAAAAATTTACATAGTGTCCCTCTGGAAACTTGAACTAGTTCCAGTAAACAAACAAGCAAACAGACAAAGCCAGTTTGGGCCTTAAAGTCCCCTGAATAATATTTAATTGATGTTGTGGCTCTTAATGCTTACCTTGAATATCTGCAGCTCTTCCAGGACCACCTCCTCCTTAGTCCACTTCTCCTTTGTGATACTCACAACTTTCAGGACTGTGCCTATGTCTGAAACAAACGTTCATCATGTAAAACCCGCAGTTATGTTTCAGTACATAGGCGTCTCTCCATTTCTTATTTCATAGCAACTTGATGTCAGACCCTTTTTTTTTTTTTTTTTAATAATTGATGTTGTAAACTTAGGTTACAAAGAAAAATTTAAAACTAAAAACTTGGCCGTGAAGATAAAGCTAATGCAAGGATGTAGTCTTCGAACAGCTTCTATCCCTATCTACAGCTGTTGCTACCTACATAGCTCTATACAATACATTTATGGTTTTACTGTATGGCTGAGCCAACACTATTGTAAGGCTGCTTCTGGCAAGGATGGTCTAACTGTAACTCTCCTCTATACAAACACACACACAAACACAGACAAGCACATGAATTGGGGTCCATCTGACCCCAAGGAGATCCAGCTTAGGGGATTAAATTGACAGCAAATTATTTCCTCTTTTTTATAGAATTAATTTTCATCCAGCATAGCACCTTAATCAGAAGTAGGTTTCATTTTAACGTGGGGACTTAAGCAATGTATTTTTTTAACTTACCTTTTCATTTTAGGGACATTTTTGAACAAAATCTCCATTCAACATCTAAAACTTCACTTCATCGTTACAGAAATTACTTACTGAAGTTATCTGGAGAGTTTTTTAAAGTTAAATCTATTCATCAATTCACCTGAATTCCTACTTGGTGAAAAAAATAGCTTCTCATTTCATCTCAGACCATTACACACTGGTGAATCTTGAATGGCCTTAAAAAGAAGCCTAAAAACTGCTCCAGGGAAGTGGACTGGGTGCTGGGATGTGCAGTGTGGAAATAACACAGCACAGCTTAGTTCTAAGCACGATGCATAGCATTGAAATGATGAAAAATAATCCATTATAATGGAAAGAATGAGATTTTCATTCTTGTTTTCCCAAACTGCTGAAGATCGTATTACCAATAACACCAATTAAAGCCAAAAGTTTTACAGTTTGCCTTATGTATTAGAGCTTTTGTTTGTTTGTTTGTTTGTTTGCCAAAGCCTGCATATGTACAAGCTGGTTGCATACATTCAGACATATAATAAGCTTCTGATCTTCTGCTGCTCAAAATCTCCTGGGTTACTTGGTATATCTGTGTTCAGTCTCCCTATATAATATTTGAAATTTTATCTTTCGAGTTTATTTTTTCCATAGGACAAGTTCAGAGCATAAAACAGAACAAAAACATGTGCTTCTGGAGAAGAAAACTCACTTTTCAAGGAAGGCACTGCAGATAGATAAATACGTATCCGCATATTATGGAGTGCCACCTAGCGACTGCTTGGTACACGCTGGCCTCGACACCTCTAAACCTGACGATTTACTCGGAAAGAATTAGCATCGCTGCTGGGTAGTAACCGTTAACCTGGGAGTATTCAAGTTGCTGGTCTCTCAATATAATTTTATTCCTATGACAAATTTTATAGTGGAGTCTAGCAAACTTTTTAAAGCAATCTCTGTAGCCACTAAAAGAATATTTTTTACATTTTAACTAGTGAACTCATCTTTTCAGACAGCTAAGTTTTAAATTACTTTTTCTCACTATTATCAGAAGAAAAGTAAATTTTAGTGAGTATTCCCAAATCCCAGGCATCTCACAGCTTGGGAATGTGTTCCCCTTCCTTCTCTGTTGACTACATTAAAGATTGCATTCAGAAAACAACAAAGATTTTCTGTCATCACAGCTAAAGCTTATTCCCAGCCTTCTCAGGCAGCAGGGGAGCAAAAACCACTTTAATTTTATTTTATATGAAACTATGCTTTTCTCTGTGACACCACTGTACTTGACTTGTGGGGATCATAGAGGGACTCTCACGCCATCTTTTTTTGGAAGACAGAGTTGTGAGAAGGATTGAGCCGAGAGAAATAAATGGTCCAAGAGAGACGCTATATCTGGACTTGCATGTATCATAACACAGCTGGGAAGATCTTGAAGGCTGAGACAACCCACACTTTATAAGAGGCAATGGCTCTGTGACAATTCACTCTTTCCCCGAATCGCTTCAGAATATCCATACGTATCAAACTACACTATGCGACACCAAATTTGCTTATAGGCCAGACAAAATGCTGTGCAACCCAACAGCACTGGGGTAGGATTCAAACAAAATCTTAATCTCCCTGCAGCTCAAGGCAGTAGCTCATCCACTGCCCTCAGTTAAACCTTTTCACCTCCGTGTACCTTAGTTTCACCTGCTGTGAGATGGGGGTAATGGCAATGACCTCTTCATTGAAGTGTTCAGATCTACCAGTAAGAAGTGCTTTATAAGACTTATTAGTAGTGAGAGAATGTCAAACTGTGAATTAAGAACATGAAATTCCAGCAGAGTAAGACGGTATATTATTACTTCAGAAATGTTATGAATAGGTATGTTAATATTTCTTAGCATACCATGCTGTTGGGTGATTCATCCGATTTAATGACTATGGCAAAACTAGACTTGTTCCTTAAGGCATATAACTATCATTAAAATGTAAATAGATACATAATTATCTATAGAAAACCTGCAAAGCAGGTTTCCTCCGAGACAGAGTAGTTTAACCTCTCTCTGTTCAAGCCAGGTCCTCTTGTTTGGAGCTATTCATGTTGCTAAGTAATATCTTTCAAAGTATTCAAGTGGAATTGTTGCTTTAGGTTCAATTTTAAATCTTTCTTAGCTGTTCAGTGTCACATGAGATTTAATGCAGAAATACCATGTCACTACTCATAATAGGAAGTACTCTTTGAAGTTATTAAGTGTTTTGTTTTTTTTTCTTTTAATTGGCTATTGATGTGCTGCCAGCAGGAATTGGAGCCAGACTACCCTGTAATGTAAATATGGGTACTGAATGATACTCAGAGGTTAAGAAAGTTTGGGTACTCTGACCTTTAACTGGTTTATCACCTAGTGGCCAGGAGACATTAAAATCCCAATAGTAGCAACTGCTTGAGCTGACAAATTAATCTAATCTTAGCATTTGCATTAAGACCTGGCACAGAATCAGGAGCACCTAAACGCTTCCCGAAGCTGCATGCATAGGAAAAAGATGTTAGTCAACGGGTTTATTCAGGACCTGGTGGAGTAAAAGTGTTCTTAAAGGATGTGGTTTGTGCAGATTGACAGTGGAAGTCCCCTCTCATACCTGTTCCTAGGAAAATAACGTCATATTGCCCATCCTCTGCCATGACGTGATCCACCACAATCTGAGTCAGACGATAGTCCACATTGATTCGAGTGAATACGGGTCCTCCCGTCAGTGGGTAAACGGATTTGTACATCAGTGGATGGCGTTTAATAAAGCTAATGACTTCATCGGGAAAGTCTCTGGTAGACTTTATGAGAGGATCATAGGTTTTGCTTGGACACTGAATGAAAGAGAGAAAACAAGAAGATGGAGGAATATTAGGAAAGAAGTACAAGTAACCTGCAGATTTCTTGGTGTAGCAGGAAACCTGCCTGGTCCAGATTAGCTATATCGGCTTGTAAAGCACATTTGTCAGTGGTTGGCAGTTTGATTTACAGTTGAAAAAGCTCAGTGTTGATTTGAAAGCGTGGGAGCACACTGGCAGTGTGTCCTCCTCTGGTTCTTCAAAGGGTCGTTTTCTCCCTCATTTCTCCACCCTCTCCTCTTGTCTTTTCATTTTAACCTCTACTCAAAAGGTCTTCCCCTCCATCTTCATTTTCCTTCATCCTGCTCCCACATATTCTCCTTTACCTTTTAAAACCACCCAAAACTTGTTAGTTTGTTTCATGTCTCATTTGTACTACTACTCACAATTATAAATCCTCCGTTCCTGTCAGTTATATGCCCACATCTGCAACTACCCATGGATATATGCAATCTTTGAAGAGAAATTTTTATAGACTTTTCTTTTTTCTCAGTCAGAGATTTTGATAACCTAAATTAAAACTTAGAGAGGGGGTGAACTTTCTTAGCTTCTCTAAGATACTCAGGAAAAGAAGGCAGCATTAGAAAAGAGAAGTTCTCTATTTTGTGTTGGATAAAATGCGAATTAATTCCTATTTATTGCATTAACATATCTATAAACACAAACAACTAAAAGCTACACGTTTTTTGGGTTTTATCGCCAAATGGTCATTAAGACCATGACCTTAACATTCATACCACTATCACCAATAATGAAAATACATTATTAATATTAACATGCAAGCAGTATATTCAGTACTGTTTTGCACTTTGAACTTTTTTTTTAATCATATATTGGAGCCAGCAAAATTTAGGCATAAACAATCTAATAATAAATGAAAATACCCAGTTTTTCCTTAAATATTTAGAAACTACTTGCATATAATGCCATAATGTCATCAGTGCAGGCCCCTTTGGAAATCTGGTCTCATGAATAATTCACAAATTAAATCTATATTCAAGTAGAAATCATGTTTTCTGTGAGAACACTTGTGAAGACAGTAAGATATCAGGTTGCTCAGTGATTTTTCTTATCCCAAATAAAGCTGCACTTGGTCACCATAACTTCATTTTTTTGAAAGCGTTGCTTTAAAATCAGAGAAATTCTCATGATGGGCTCAGTACGTCTGCAACGAATTTCACCTCCTTGTTCCCTGCCTCACTCACGGGCACCTTATCCCGTTGGGTATTTTACAAAGACAAGGAAATCAAGTCTGGGGTGAAGGAGACCTGTCATGCTGTCTAGCTGCCATTTCAAGGCACAGGTACCACGGTGCAGTTAAATTTGCTACATGCTGAACAAGCTAGTGCAGGTATCAGTGTAACAGCCTTTCAACAGCGAGTCTAGAGTGCCCTCCAGTGGCTACCATGAGATAACCTCAAGTATTTAAAATGCAGGCTCTTCTTACAGATCAAAGTTTTTCTGCTTTTTGTATTTCTGCTCTTCTTAGCGAGGCTGAGTTTCTGCCCTGTTGATGCAGTGAGCCAGAACCGGGCAAGATCCTCATCAGCATGCCCTGATGTTAAACGAATGGCTTGATTTGTCTTGGCAGATTCGCTCAGAGTTACTGTGGCAGAAGGTCCCCAGTAAATGCTTTAACCACGTTCCTTTTCCCAGACTGAAACTCCCACGTATATCTTTTGTCTGTATATGGCCTGCAATCAGAGGCCATAACTTTGCAGTGAATGGGACATCCTATGCCTGTTGTTTAATTTTATTCTAATAAAAGCAGATTCTCCACATGCCAGATGATCCCTGTAGTTCCTTATTTCTGAGAAGTGACTTTCCCTACTCGTAGCTGAAACTCCTGCCCAGGCTCATGGATCAGCTGCTACAGCATTCTCTTCTCTGGCTTTGAACAGCACAGTATCATCCTCTTCTGCTCCAGACCACTGCTACAGCAATCGCTCCCTCAGACACTTCCCCAGTGTCACTCATTTACTGTTGGGGTTGGCTCCCACCCCTATTTGACCCATACTGACCAACTAGTCAATCCAGTTGTTTCTTTGGCTTACACAAAGTAAGTTGGCTCTCACACATCTTGCTTGAAGACCACCCACAAACCTATCTCTTCAACCTCCTTCAAATTTTTCTCTTCTATGCCTTTCAGGGTGAGACCAGGAACATACTTGCAAGGTCAGCCATGTTGGTGACCCACCATCTCTCATGCTCACCTATCTCTGCTTTCCTTCCCATCGTTCTTTTTATCTCTTTTCCATTGCTTGTTTTACACTTAGTCTCTCATCTGAGCCTGAGAAAGTTTCTCTTTGGGAATTGGAGGCATCTAGATGTGTTACTGGGGCACTACAAATCCTGGACAATAATAAGCAACTGGAAACACTATTCCAGTTGGTGACATCCTTTTGCATACAAACTGTTGGCTGCTTCTTTTTTAACAATATTTTTAACTAAGTAATCCCTGAGTTTCCTGCCAGGTGGAGCCATAACACAGAAGAAAGAAATGTGATTAAATAATGCCTTTGTAGTCTGCCAGGAGAAAGTTAAGATTTGCGGTGAAGTTGCTCTACAATCCTCCTTCATGGCTAATTTCAACAGGGAAGACTTTAGTTCATATTCCCAAATATCCAGTTTGACACATGTCCAATCTACGGTGCCAGTTAAGGGCTTGTGGTCAGGATTTGTTCCACTATGTAAGGTTTGGCATTATCCAAAATGTTTGCATTAGGAACAACACACACGGTGCCAAAGGCTCCTCCATTGCTGCCAAACTCCCTTCTTACGGGAGCCACAACTTCAGCCACTAGCAGCAAATCTGTCCCCATGGCTTCAGGACCAGCCTGGACCTTTTTCTTCCTTGGCTTTCCACTGCCCCTTCTCTGCCTGGGCTGAGGGGTGCACACAGCTAAAAAGGGAATGTAGCCTCCTCCCGGTGGGTACAGGTATAGTGTACCCATGCCTAAGGATGAATTCTCCAGGCAGTAAATACAGCTAATACAATGCAGAATTATGTCACCACATACAGTTCTACATGAACATGTACCTCTATAAATACCTTAAATGCAAAGACAATAGCAACAAGTTGAACAAAAATTTCTGTCTGAGGATAACATTTTCAGAAGTATCAGAGATTACCTGGGTATACAGAAACAGAACAAGTCAGTGAAGCACAGACCAGCTGATGTTCTGCATCCACATCTACAGCCACATCTGAAATGCCTGTTGAGGGCAGTTCCTGGCATACCTTAGACCCCAAACACTGCCACAGCATTGCCTGGGAAGGTACCAGTTGGAGCGTGTATAAAATATAGCAAAGCCTGTACTAGCATTAAACAGTAACTGTGGGTCTGAACTTGAACCTGACCTCTGCTTTTATTTAGTAGAGATGTAGCCTGAGTGAATTAAGAGACTGCAACCCAACCTTTTTCCAGTCCTTGCTGGAATGATTTTTAAGGCTATTTAGAGGCCTAACAGGTTTTGTGTAAGGGCCACTTGCTTAGCATTGTTTCAATCCATAAGAGTTAAGGCTGTGCATCCTTATCTTCATAAAGGCTCTGAAATTGTTTACTGAAAATAAGGCTTAGGCTCCTGAATCATCTAATAGATTTTGAAAATTTCTCCATGGACAGTAAACCTGTACCAATTTGCATTAAGATGTATTCCATCACATATTCAGTCATTTTGTTTCAATATACAGTTTTAATGTATGGCTGTGAAAGAACTGGCAAGAAAAACAAGAAGGGTTTGTGTTATTGTCCTGTGGTAACTGCTCAAAGGACATCCCTTGAAAATACATTTTCATACAAGTAAAAAAGAAGAAGAGGAAAGTCGTACTGAAAAAATAGTTCAGTTGGAAACATATATTGCAGTGAGTTATCTCTACGGTTTTTATGCTAGCATTTCTGTAAGAACTTCACCCTCTGGCTTGCTAAGTATGATCTCCCATGTTCTATCTTCTGCTGTGCTTTCAAAAATTAAAGTCTCTGCAAGGTTATACCATTGAGGTGGGCTGTAGCACCTTGATTTTTGAAGACAGCAATCTCAGTTGAATAATTTCACAAAGAAATACATGTTTTTGTATTATATAGCAAAAGACACTACAGAAAGGGTGTGACAAAAAGAAAAAAAGAGACAATTTAGATTTTAGGCTTTGTGGTAAAGAAAAAAAAAGTGAACCATAATACAGGAGAAAAGATTCAGACAACACAATAACTGCACAGAAACCAAATCAAATGCACACTTGCTACACAGGCAGCACTTTGGGAATGCACATTTCTCCTTACCTTTAGAACAACCAAGGTCTGAGTCTTTGACACGTATACCAGAATCAGACCTCAAAAACCTACTGATTTAAAAAAAAAAAATAAAATCTTTGCAGAGGCTTTTTGTTGGAATCCATAGATAGAAAAACATGTGCTTTAATTGCTTTTGGATCAAAATTTATTCTATACAGGACAAGAAATAAATTAACTTCTTCACTTCCATGCAATAACTCTCTTCCCCCTCACAGAGTACTAGAGGTTGATTTCCCCTTATATGTGCATTTTCTGCGGCTCATGCTCTCACTTGCTACTCTGAGTCACATCCACATCTTCTGGAAATTCTCTGATTGATCACCTATTCACAGCTCAATCCCAGAAGTCCATTTCTATGTGAAAAATGGGAGTAGCCTCACAGGTCCTAAAGATGTCCTAGATGTTTGCCAAAAATGCATCAACAGAGGAAGATGAGAGCAATGACATCACTTACTAAAAACCACTAGGACAAAATGTCTACCAGTACGGAACTATAAAGTAATCCCAAAGACCCAAACCCTACCATGCATGATATAGGGAAATCTCTGCCAGTTTGTGCAGCTAATTTACTAGAAACAAGAATGAAGGGTCAGATCCAAGGATCCGCTTGAGTCAACAAGCATTTCAGTGGGCTTTGGATCCCATCCTAAGACAGCATGACCACCAAGAACAACTGGGCAGGTGTGACCCTGTTATGCTTGGCCAAGGGAGCTATTTCCAGAGGCATCACTCACTGTGTCATGATGGATGGAACAGGAGAATGAAAAAATCATTTTGGCCACCCTTTGGCAAAGTCCTCAGGCAGCTGTTTAAAGCTATGTCCACCCATGGTTGCAGAACAATTCCTGTAGGCTTGTGCTTCCTTTCATAGCAATCAATAGGATGTATGATGATAAAGGTTGCATGGCCAAGTGGGTGAGTGAAGCAGCCTTTCACCTCTGAAAATGTGACTTCACATCCTGTTGCATGTCTCATGATAATGATATCGGTGTTCTCTGCCCAGTTCACAAGGACATTTATTCACATCAGCAGCACCAGATGCTGTCTCAGATATGTGACATCTCCCACTGGAGACAATAAGAGATTTGCATTTGTATCAAATGTCACAGGACTAGGTTGAATTACTCCAACCTACTGTTTCATGTAGACTACAAAAGAATCTGGCTCTGTAAAAGTTCTTATAACACCATCATTGTGCTATCTCAGCATCTTCCGCTTTTGCAACAGGGTGGGATTCATCTCACTGACACAGATTCTTCTCTTGGCTATGAGTGAACTGCATAGAAGAGGTACCCGTCTCTTACTGATAGAGAAGTCTAAGCAACTATCTCAGATCTGATGCTTTTCCTCTAGATAGCTGACATCAAGAACAATGAATCACATTAAATTAGCTAAATTAGTACTGCGAGGTAAGAATCCTGCAAGAAACTTATTCACCATATAATTTATTCTTCTAAGGTTGCTTAGGCCTTCACTGTTGTGAATGATAACTTGATACAAATGTATATGTCAAGAAATGAAAAGTAAAAAAAAAAAAGAAAAAAAACCCAACAGAAACAGAAGTGCTAAGGGCATCTCTATTCGACTGCTGTATAAACTCTGTGGCACACAACTTTTAAAGAATCAGTTCAATAGTTACTTAAAGTTTTTTCCAGGGCCTTCTTTGTGAGCTCAATTTTACAATAATCACCCTGGACAAAGACCTAATCCCAGATGATCTGCAAAGATGCCTTTTTATTCCCCCACCTTTTATTTGTATCCAAAGGTAATCAGGAGGTGGTAAATTAGGGCTAATATTTCTCAAATAAAAGCAAGTACACACTAACTTAGCAAGACTGAGCATATGTAAGATTTTCTCCTTTTTTCGTTTGTCTTATTAAATTTGCAGTTTAGCAGAATGCTGGATGTGTAGATCTCACACAATACCGAGACATACGGTGTGACTGTGTTAACATTATGTGGGAACCCAGGCCAAGATTTTCAAAAGCTGGTGCCAGAAGTTAGGCTCCTAAATAAACCTCCAATTTGCCAAGTGCGTAGTGCTTCACATCATCCAGTGAAGTCAGTAAGAGCTGCGGGATCTAACACTTATTAAAATTGTGACAATCATTTAGGAACCTAGCTGTAAGGTATGTAAAAAAATACCCTTTTCATTTAATGATGCATCTTGAGTTCAGCAGTGTTATTGTCTGCTGACAATTTTAAAACAGAATGCTGTTCCCTGTCAGCTTCAAAAGGGTTTCTATTTCAAGTGCGTTGAAAATCCCAGTTTAAAAGTGACTTGTCACTTTGAGCCTTAGACCCACTTAACAATGAGACTCAAACACCCATAGGCTAGATGATACACAACAGGGACTTGATAATATTGAGTGCAGCAGGTACCTGCTTGATGGATTTTGCAATGTCTAGGCTGGGAAATTTTATGCATTTCACAAGGAGAACTAAGCATCACACCAGCAAGTCAATGTCTTGGGAGCAGCTGAAGTAATCAGTGGGAAACTTTAAGGAGTGAAATATTTCTTAAATCTCTCCCATATCAGGGAATCAGATGTCTTAGCCTGGGCTTCCCCCCTGGGTGTCCCTCTGTTCCAGCCATGTGGACCAGAGCCATCCTGGCAACTCCTCACTCCTTCCTGTTGAAGGTGTTTCACTTTTCATAGGATAATTACCTCTCAGCTTAGCCAAAACCAGTAAGAATGTTGCTCAGTTGTTAACCAGGAAGGGAGAAGATCTATTTTCCTCTGAAATGCTCTCTATTTTATGTTAGGTGTAGTAGAAATTGGAGCACCAGAACTTCCCTCAGAGGGAAGGAATTAACCACATGGTGCTTTTCTCCCAAGCTCTCAGGGAACAAATATTTAACCAGCAAGGAGATACGGCCTATATAGTCAGCGTTATCCTACAATGCAGTGTAAAGTCTTCCAAGCTCTAAATAAGTTCCCTTATCTCTGCTCCATCAGGCAAAAAGCAGAGAAACAGAAGAACTACCTTCAACTAATCACCTCTGTGTTAAATGGGGACCTCCCACACACCCATCACATTGAACTTCATTTGTAGAGTTTATAGAGAAACGCAAAGTCTGAATCCTGAGGGGTTAAGATGTAACACTGAGGACTGGTGTGAGCTTCCAAGATGCCAGCAAGTACTTTAGAAAATGGGGTACGTATAGGCTTATGATCTTCTGTGGATTAGATGACAGATGAAAGATGAGTCTCAGGGTTTAGGCAGTTATGTGTCACTGCAGATTCAACCATAAGCCATCCTGAAGATGAAACCTGGGTTCCTGAGTTGCTTAAATACTATGTGGCTTCTTCTCTGTAGTCTGATCAGAGCTGCACAATAAATTTTGCATTTGGACATGCCTGCAAGGAGCCTTAGTGCTTCTCTGCAGGATGGATGGGTTGTGCCAGAAGGACCAGACACTCAGCAAGGGGACTTTCACGCTAATCTTGCAGCTACTCAGAGCAAGCCTGGAATAGGGCAAGGGAGAAGGGAATGAGTCAGGTTCTGCAGAGACAAACAGCACAAATTTTAAATGGAATCAACCTTACTCTACCCCTGCCACAAAAAGCACAAACAAAACAAAACAAAAGAATCCCTGCAAATAAATTGAAGCCTCCATATATATTTTTTTTTAAGGTAGAGTTTGCACTGGATGTGCAAGATTTGTTCTACCCCGTTCCAGTGTTTGTCTTGAGCACTTTGTATTGCTTTTCCATTTAACACACCTGTGTTGATGATAGAAAAGGCTGACCTAAGCGAGCATTAATCTGAGGCTAACTGGGCTGAGACCGGCTAGGTGAGTGAACTTGACTTTGCACGTGGCACTTTGCAATTCTCTGCCGACCTCTGCCAGCAGGAAAGGTGACTGTGTTCGCAGAGTTTCGAAAGAAATTGAAAGGTGATTCATGTTGGGCAAAACAGGTTGGTAAGTAAGAGGAGGTGGAGGAGGCTTTCTCAGGAAAATAAACCCATAAAGTGAAACATTTCGCTTAATTAAGCAGCCCCATTTACAGTGGGCAGATCAAAGGAGGGAGGAATCGGAGAAGCAAAGAATGCAGTCTATCCCATAAAAGATCAGGTGAAAGAGAAAGATAAGTCTAAAAATAACAAGGGAAACCTGTGCAACCCTCAATGTTTTATGAACACACTTATTAAAGCAGCAAAACTAACCAGACGGGAGGACAGGGGGAGGCTTCTTGGCAGACAGTATTTCTCTGTGGCTCAGCCAAGTCCCTATGGGAGGGACACCACATCTCAATCAGCCTGTGCACTGGAAGAAACAGCAAGCCTGTGCAGAAGAAATAAAGGAAGGGGTTTCACTGAAGAGAGGGAGAAAAAGCAAAAGGGAAAGAAAAAGAACAAAAAGATCACAGGAGAATCTGAGGGCGTGTAAGGGAACTTGTTTTTAAAAAAAAATACACAAAGAATTCAAGAGCTCAGGGACATATTCAGATCTGGAGTGGGAAACAGGTGAGGCACAAAATTCTTCAAATGGACAAAAGCAACGTGCTGGACTGTTTCTTCTTGTAGCTAAGAAATGAATTAGCCTGCTGGAATTTTACTTTGCTGATCCAGAGCTTTGTTTTAAATTTTTGGTAAATCGGTTAGCAAAAAAGCCAGATCCATCAAAAATATTTGGTGTTGCCTTGGATAGAACCTAGGGTCCTAGGTACTGCAGCAGATCAGACTAAATGTTAATCTGCATCTTTAAACACCGACGTTTCTCTAAAAATCTGACCTGAGTGACATTTACTCACCATCGACGAAATAAGGATGATTCCTTTGTATCCCATCAGAATTTCCAAATGGGCACTGTGAGTTGCTCTGATACTGCAATATTTACAGCTAAAAAATGAGACTAGAAATGTTTTTTTCTTCCTAATTCACTGAAAATCTTCTTCGAATGCCTTCTGTGATTACTGGCAGGGCATTATGAAAACTGTTTCATAATACAGAGCACACTTTAAAGAAAGTCCTTCACCATTTCTTTATCAATGGATAATTTCCTGGGTGAAACCCTAAGAGACTGGAAGAAAACTGGATTTGTTATCTGGGGACAGCTGTAGATATACAAGTCCAATTTTTAAACAGCTAAAGAAGACAGAGCAAAAGCTCCCTTGGTTTTCAAACCTCCCTTTGTGGCGGGGCTGCCTGTTGCACGGCTTTTCTGTCTCTTTTTCTCTTCAGCTTCGCAAGTGAAATAGATTTGAAGCCTTGCCTCTGTTTAATTCCCATTATTTCCACTTGCTCTTTAACACCGCCGGGAGCAGTTAAGAGTAAAAGAGCTGTACATTTTGCAGACTCCATGGTGCAGAGCGTGCTGGAGATGCCCGGTCCCCCTCTTCGGGGTGTTCCAAGGACGGCAGAGGGCAGGCGGCCCCCGCCGTGGAGCCGGGACCCCGCGCAGGCCGGGGGTCCTGCTGCCTGCCCACCCGCCCAGCATTGCGAAGGCATGATATCATGGTCATGTCGGGAGTTTATCTCTGACACAAATTGCCACAGGAAGCATTTTGTCAAAATTTCAATATCAAAGTGGTCACAGCCTCTATAGTGAACAGCTTTATTTACTTAGGAGATAAAGGCAGCTGAGCTGAAAGTTAAATTAGGGTAAGCAGCCTCCTGCTTCTGTATAAATGCTGAAAGGAAGTCAGTGCTTCTCTCAAAGCCAAACATCAAAGGAAACACATTTCCTAGTATAGCCATTTTTAGACTTTGCCAGTAACTTAAAACATAAGAAATACACAGTCAGGGCAGTGCTGGCTACGCTAACTGTAGGCAACACTTAGGTAGAGTTTAAATTTCAAAAATATTCTGGTAACTTAAAAAGGGTAGGTTATCCCTGTTGGCTTTGTTCTGAGCATTCCTGAACCACCCCACAGCTGTCAAGAAATGACAAAATTAATCTTTAAGGAAGAGCACGTCAGCGTTCGCACTGCAGTGTTTGCGGGGTGTAGCATGCTGCTTCTTTTCCTTGCCTTTGAGCACTGTGCTGCTTTTTCAGATCCCAGCCTAAATCTGTTTATATCCAGGGGTTTGGCATAGCACATTATAAGACAAGAGCAAGGCATGGCATGGCATACTTATTTGGATACCCTGTATTAAACTGAGCCTGAACTATGTTGAAGTCTGAGTAGTCCAGCTCAGTAAGACAAAAGATAAATAACTATGCAGCAATACATTTACCTTATCTACATAGCAAATATTACAGATATCTTTCTTCCGAGAGCTTTCTTCAGTAAAATCCACTTCCCTTTTCAGTCCTTGGTCAGACAAACTCCTACAGAAATGCATGTAGTATAAGGTCCTCAGGATTTTTGAGACCATTTTCTCACAACTGTTATCAGGTGCTTAAAGGAAGCAGTTGGAGAGTTAAGGGCTGGCTTATGGAAAATATCCATCTAGCTTTAAACTTTCCAACTTTTAAAAAACTTGCAAGCATGGATATTCAAATCAGTGATAAAGATCAGCATTGACATGCTTCAGCATGACATGTTTCCTTCCTTGCGAATCCCAGCTCAACCATGTGATGGCTAATACACTCAAAAATGCAATGAGCTTATGATCCGTCTATCTGTGCAGAGTGTTCATCCTTATGGAGCACGCTGAGTTTCTCAAGAGAGTTATTTTAATCTCTTTAGATGCCATGGGACTCGCTATTGTTCTCACTGGCACCATTTTTGTACTTAAAACTAAACACATCTGCACTTCTTAACCAGTAATGGAGTTGCGCATGCTTAAAAAATAATAAAAAAAGAAATGTAATCTTCTTTTCTGGGGACACCATATATTCTGAATGAGAGAGAGATGCATAAGCCTAGAGTGCCTAAAATGTCTAAATTAGGAGTGCATTTGCTTCAGCAGCACAGATCCTAGGCAGGCAAAATCAATTTCTGGAGCTGCCTTAGTCTTTATAAAGCGAGCTGCCCTCTGCGACTCGCCTGTGGCTGAGAGGAGGGAAGCAGAGCTCACGGCCTGACCTGCTGAAGCCTGGAACCACCGAGTGCAGCAAACGTCATGGGCTTGGGCCATGCAACTGGGTCCATTGGAAGGATTATGAAGAAAACACAGGAACACAAGGAAATATGTGAAGAGAAGAGCTAAATAAGCTAGATAATGTGGCCTGAAGCAAAGGTTGCACCAGTACTGATGTCAGAGAAATAGTGCAGAAACACCCAGGTGGCTTCTAGGCCAGGCACCAGCAGCAGTCCAACCTCAGTAGCTCAGTGCTTTGCTGGATTTATGCAGCTGCCTAGTACTAGTTCACTGAATACCTGACCAAAATAATGTAAAGATATCCTAGATAATATCTATCTTACTCTTAAATCATTGCTTTTTTACATTCTACATACAAAGAGTTGCTCAAAGTTGTGATGACTTTATTTAAGTATGCAACAGATGCATTTTTGGGAATACTATTTTCTTCCTCAGATGGAATGTAGGTCTGTTCTTTTCCAAATTTAATACCAAGACAGAAGTGGAGCAATAATTCTTTAATAACTGTTTCAACATTATCCTCTTCGTTTTGGCCTGATTATTACGTCTGAGCGTCTGTAACATTTGAAGATTGGGATTTAGAAGTGTTTCCAGATATTAAATGGCTCTTTTCTTCCTGTCACTTATCTTTCATCACATAAAATCTCCATCAACTAACTCCTTACTCTACTGCAAAACACAACACATGCACAAACACACATAACAGAATCAATGATCATATCTCAAGGAACATGATTTTAACAGACACAAAGATAACAGAAATACAAGACTTCGAATAAAATACCTCATCATAACTTAATACTCCATAAAGAAATGCCTTCAGCTTTTTATGAAGTGTCGGTGCCTTACAGGTGATCCCAACAGATAGAAATACAGCCATACAGTAGGAGACCACAATATGAGAGGCAATCAGGAAACAGACAGTCTGGACACAATGCTATCTCAGACATGGAAAAACGTATATTTATATACCTACAGGGTAGGTAGAAGTCTGAGCTGTCAACAGAAGGGAAAGGGTTGAGAGTATAATTTGAAACACCCGGAGTGGAAAATATAAATTATCAGTCTGGGGAGGGGTGTGAAGTATGATTGCTTTTGAGTAGAAATAGAAGTATATAATTAAGGAGACACTTACTGTACCAGGTCTGGGATATGGGATGCGACCTTCATATTGCACCCACCGATGATCCACACTCTCTTTGTGAGCATAAGGGCCATTGAAAACAGCTCTGATATCTGCCATGCTGTACACACAAACTGCAGAGCCCTTGAAGACAGAGCTGAAAAAGAAGATGGATTGATATCCATGTTGTAAACACCTCTTCAGTGCATGCCTCATCCAGTGAGTTAATTAATTCCCCAGAGTCTGATGGGGTTTGGATAAATCCTGCACCTGAGAGTTGATATAAGTGGTGCTAAACAACAGACAATATGTACAGGTCTGATAATTACAGATATTTAATGTCACTGTCATTACAGTTTAAAGCTTTGCTTGGTTGAAACCTGGACTTAGCCTTTGGGAGCACTTGATAGACTGACATTTTTTCTAGTGGCTGACAGTTTCCAGCAATCATTTATTAGCTTTTTTGATTAGAATTTACTGCAAATGAAGGACATTCCTTTACATTGTGTTCACATATATGAGTCACTATATTAGTGATATTACAGGTGATGTGCCTGAAAATTACAAGTTGCATTGGACAGACAATAAAAAGAGATAGAAATAAACGTTTATTTCTTTTTCTATGCCTTTTTCCTTTTATATATATTTTTCTAAAAAAAAAAAAAAACAAAAACCCAAACAGTTCAGTTTTCCAAAGAACACCATGTCAGGTTGTTGAGAGGCATGTACTTCAGTTACTTCATATGCCATTTCATTCATTGGGCAACATTTAATTCAATTTTAAATATTTTATGCGGTTATATATTCTATGGAGCCACTGCGGTGGCTTCTTCTGAGTTCAGGAGCCAACTGGCAATTCTTCATTGTACTCATAATGTTCAGCATTTGGCTAGTCTTTATAATTTACTCTTAATTCAAAGGTTCTGGAGACAAAAGAAAGAATTATTCCGACTGTTCTATATAGAGCACCTCATTATTGCAGCTGAGATGTTCATTCATTAATTAATCTATTCGCTTGAGATAGAGATGGGTTATTCTTCCATCAACTCCTATCTACAAAAACAGTGAAACACTACTTTAGCGCGTACTGGGTTTTGATGCTAAGAAACAGCTGATACCAAGTTGTTGCTTAGAGAAATAACATTTCACAACAGTGATTTGTCTTGAATAGTATCCATTGATTGCTCAATAAATACGATTGAAATTTGTAAATTCAAACAAATAAGGTTGAAATAAACTAGCAAGATTTTGATTGTTAAATTTTTGTTATTTTTTACAATCATTCTCAAAAATCAGGCACACAAATGTTTGGGTACTTAACTTATTATTTCCATTTCTGAAAATAGTGTCCTTAGTGCCTACAGCTCCAATATTGCAAGCCTTAGTCAGGCAGACTCTCACTGCTCTCAGGAATCAGGATCCAGTAATAGAAGGGTTTAATAAAAGGCCTGAGTAAGATCTTCAGCATTTGTTTCCAGAGCTAAACATGATTCTAACACATACCTTGTTGTAGTGAAGACTCCATATACAAGCGGGTTTCTCTCATCTCTTGTAGAAAGTAAGAATATATCTTCTGCAATGGGGAAAAAAAAAAAGTTTTCTTTTTAATTAAACATCCACTGAATATTTCTGCAACTACTATTTATAATTTGGAGATTTGTAAATATATAACAAAGCTTTATTTTTGTCTGAATTTTTATTTCTGCCATATGAATTTGTGTTAATAATCTGAGGTTTCTCTATTTGCAGATAGTCTGGTTTTAACAAAGAATCAGATTTTCACTTTCCAGCTTTTGGAGTGAAAATATTTCTGATCAGACTAATTCCAGTTGTAATCAGGGACTTCTGATAAAAGTCAGATATTACCAGCACTGTTTGGAAGAGGAGTAAAATGAGAACAAGACATAGTGCTTCTACAAAAGCAAATAAACAAACAAATAAANAAACAAATAAACACCAACAACAAAAAAAAACCCAACCCCCCAAGAAATACTGATGTCAAAATAGACCATTAAAGATAAAACAACTTACGCAGCTCATCAAAATGTGTGTCTGCTCCTTCAGGACCTGGTATTGAACACACAAGCCTGGCTTTCAGAAAAGTAGTCCACTTGTTTATTAGGCTCCTTTGACCTCCCATATCATTCTAAGAAAAATAAAATTAAAATACTTAATATTTGATGGTAGCAGAGTATTGACTGAGACAGAGAATTACCACAACCTTTTTTTCATTTTGTTCCCCCCCCCC
>VZSZ01004917.1:64353-171428 GCA_013398815.1 Ibidorhyncha struthersii | reverse complement strand
CCCCCCCCCCCCCAAAAAAAACAGTGTAGGACAGCCTTTTTATACGTAGCTCCAGTAGTCACTTCTCAGCTTAGAGAGTGGGCAACTCAAATTTCCTTACTATACCCAAAACTGTTTGCAAAGTTCTCTCACCAGCTCTATAGCTGGCATGCTGCGAAAATGTACGTCTACATCACGTGACTTCTTGTTCCCTGTGATGTTAATTTTTGCAATCAGTTGCTCTTCCAAAATTCCTTACAAACACAATAAAAATACAGAACACTTTGAACTGATTTCTCAAAGAAGAAAAACTGTATTCATCAGCAGTTCTTGCAATGTAAATACTGCACTGTTTGTTTTGTGTACACAGTACAGATACACGCATTCCAGGGTAAACCAGTCATATTATTTTAATAATCATTGTTATGGAAATATCAGTCTATCTTCCACAAAACGGATTTATTTTTCATTTGTTTTACTATGTGTTTCCAAGACATGAGCATACTTGCCCAAATTTTCTTCAGTCACTGGAGAAAGAAAAAAATCTATAAAGGGTCACTTGAAATTTGAATTACCCTTCTGAAGGGTAGATGTCCTTCTACTGACTTGGATCAGTAGAGGGGTGTGGGGACAGTGGATCTTAGAAGAAAGTTTTAAATTTTAAGGGGCTGGAACTAGGAGTTTACCTCCTGCCATTGAGTACATGATATATCTAATTAATTATATTTATTCGTCCCCTTTGACCCCAAAAAACAGATCTATTTACGTTCTGCAATGCTATTTAGGCCTCAATTTTCTTCATACTGAAAACTGCAAGGGCAATGACGTTCCAGCAGGAACCAAGAATTCACACACTTAATAGATGTTATTAGCAACAGCAGCCTCCCAGCCGTAGGTTCTGAATTGCCCCATGAAGGTGCCCACTTATTTTCGTTTATAAACTCTGAAGCTTACGGGATCTGTGCTGTAAATTTAAGCACCACAAATTTGGCCATAAATATTCATTCCCTCCGGATTCATTAGGAGAAATGACCTTTTTTTTTAATTGGCTTTGCAACTCTGAAGGTATAGCACCAGCCAGTAGGAAACACTGCGGGGTGGAAATTACGTGGTATTTCCATAGATTGTATTTGGCCCTTCAGGGCTGTATCATAAATGTTACAGGCATTCAGAAAGATGGTTTTAAGTGCTGAAATTCACTTCACAAGGAGTAACACTTCTCTGGCACTCTAACCGTTTTTCCCTTTTCATGTACTTGCTACTTTTAAATAGGTTAGCTCAGTTGGAAATGATTCCTGTTAATCTGTCGCCTTTGGAACTCCTGTTCTTACAAGAACTGCTACCTCCTCTTTTGATTTCCTGAGGTCCTGCCAAGCCTGAAGCTTTGCATCTAGCCAACAGATGTATTACAAAGGTGTCAAAATTAGCAGCCTGAAGCCAATAGGAAAAAGAAGCTCTGCATGTGTGTGTTCTGTTCAAAGGCACGGCAGACAAACTTTCAAACCAAACAATTACAAAGATGCAACAAAGAATCTTAAAAAGCAAGAAGCCTTAAGCTTTTCCTTCCTCTGGCAATTTGGATTAGCTAAGCAATTCTCACGTTGCAGGGCTTCCACTTTGATTTCTGGTGGACACGGTGCAGCATCACAGGACCCCGAGATGTCTCTAACTGCCTGGCTAGGATCAGAAAGGGCAGAGGAAGCAACGTGATGGGGCTGGAATGGAACAATCACCCTTGTCTAACTCCTGCTTCTGTCATTGCAGGTGTTCAGCTTCTGCAAGAGATGGGAAAATACGTACTTGCGTTTTACCACCCTTAAGTCGTGATCCAACAGAGCATTTTCACAAATGCTTATTTTAAATACATCAGGAGTTCTACCAAGTTTCTAAAGAGCAGTGTGAACCAAATACTGTGCTCAAAGGAAGCAGTCTTAGCAACTGCTATGTGCTTTAAAGTATAAGATTCCACTGGATTTAAGATGTATCCATATTTCCTCACTCTCAAGCCAGGACACAATATTAACCATGTTACTTGAATTTAAGAGACATTAGTACAGACATTCACTAGGTGTGCCTTACACATCCAAAAGTTGCCAATAACACTGTACAGTTTATAATAGAGCCAGGGGAATTCAATGACCAGCCAGGACTCCATCATCTACCAAGTCTTCCTGAAGCTGGAGAGTGAAAATTTATGATGCAGAAACTCAGAGACTGAAAAGACCTTTCGATGATTGAGAGAGTTCCACATCTAATATGCTGACATACCCTCCACCACGCTTCTTCCTACTGCCATGGCTGAATGAAACAAAATGTACATTTTACTAGGAGGATCTTTTACTTCGGGGGTTTTTGTTTGGTTTTATTTTATTTTATTTTATTAGCAGCCACGTAATACTCTTCAATTTTTTATGTCGCCTCTGAATAATGCAGCGTCTTTGCTTTCCTACTATGTGCCCAGGATTCACTGACTAAGGAAGTGCAGGAATTGACACAGGCCATGATGATTTTATCTACGGGTAGAATTAGCTCTGCTCAGGCCAAGGAGGTTCAAAACCTATAAATAGTATAGGCATATCTTTGCTCCAGGATTGTCAAGTAGTAGTTTTATTAAGCTCTGGTATTCTCCATTTTTTGAAGAAAGTGCACCCCTTCTTTCCTAACAGTATTTTTTACTACTTTATTAGCTCAGATTATTCCTTCAGACCATGTCAGGATGGACTCATTAGCTTTGCATCTTATCTGCCTACTCTGTTGCAGATTCCTCGGACCACCATAGAACATGACTATGGGCCCCTGAGAGGCTGGACAAAGGACATAGTGGTCCAAAATCTTTTTGAGACTGGGTCGCTACAGAAAGAAGACAGTATCTTCTGTGTAAAAGATTATTTAATAATATTTGTCTGCAATGAGTCACTGATGTGCTCAAATGCCACGAGCTGGAAGTAGAGCATGACATTACTATAATAAGATGTACAGGTGGACAGGCGGGGTCATCAGTGGATTAGAAAAAATGGATGGAAGAGAGAAAATCACCAAAGCAAAGGCCAGTCAGCGCACAGGTAAACAAAAATAAGAATTCTATGCAAACTATCAATCCTAAGAAAACAGCTGGACTGATTTACACAAAGCAAGGATTTGCCTCAGCCCTGCAGGAAGTGTGTGGTAAACTGGAGGTACTAAAATGATTTTGGACAAGAGATACTGTGCTGAAGACAAAGAACACTAAATATTTCAGGGGGATGAGACAAGAAGAGAAGATAAATTTAACTGCTGAGGCAGCACGAGCAAGCCTTTCATTCCAAAAATATGGCTAATCTACTTGTAACAGATGAGTAGCCATGAGTATCTGAAATCTTATCTCCCAAAATATCACTTCTAAGCACACTGGATTAGCAGCATTTACTATAAACTTTGTTAGAGTGCAGATGAAGGCATTTAGGACTGCATATTTCTTTTGGGATATAAATAAAGGTTTAATTAGCACTTACTGCTTTGTAATCTCACAGGCTGTAACAGATACCAACACTTCTGCCTGAAATACCTTCTTTTTAACAGAAAGAAGTGCCTGTAAAATCTTGGTTAATTGTGTTTGCCTGAGTTGGAGATTTAGATAATTACCAGCTAGAAGGTGGGCAGTTCAATCTGTCACCTGTTGAGGAAATATTACCAAAAAATATCACAAAGATTTAAACACAGCAATTATCTAGATAAATGGGGAAGTAATCTGATATGATTTTAATAAATCAGACAGACTTTTATTCTACAGAAATCCTAAAATTTCAACACTTTTCAATGAGCTGGTTCTAAAAAATAATTTGTTGGAGTGAGAAATCAGGTTTCTGCCAAACTACATCAAGAATTCAAATATGTGATGCACAATTTCAATGACCGCAGGTAAGTGTATGGCTTTCTGACATCCTGGAAGAATGCTGTTTAAATGCCACAATGTAAAATTTACGAAGTAAATATCATTCACATTTCTTGGGACATTTCCATGGAAATCTCAGTTTTCTGATCTGTGATTTATGTACAACTGAGCAAAGCAGCAGGTTTTTCAAACCCTCTAGTTAAAGATGAGTTTATAATGGAAATAAAAACCATCAGAAAATATATCGCTCTATGAAAAAGTGATTTAAAAATCAACCTATATTAAATATTTTCTGTTGCATCTATTTTCTATTCTATTGTATTCTATTGTATCTTATATATTATATAAATGTAGCTTCATTAAAACGCACAAATGTTAGTCTTAGAATCCAGTAGGCAGGAAAACAGATGGCAACAAAACTAAAGAACATCTGCATCTTTGGGGTCTTAAATCTCTTATTTGTTTGTAAGTAACAGTGACAAATTGAACATTAGAACAAAAAGTGCATTTTTCTGAAAATCAGTCAACATCAAAGATGTCAAACACTGTGATTAATAAAACTTTAAAGACAGTAATTATCCTGAACAGCCTCTTAAATAAAAAAAAATAAAAAAAGAAAAAGACAATGAGTGGAATTTCTGGAAGCAGGTTATTAATTACAGCCAGTGGCAAGATGTGCAGAAGGACCATCCAAAGTGAATTCCTGGCCTGAATAAAAGGAAATGCTGCAGAACAGAGGGGAAAAGTGCTGAAACTGCAAAAGGCCCTGGAGCCCTTCTCTTGTGTGCAGCCCAGCTACATTACAAAGCCACCAGAAACAAACGGCATCCCCTGCAGCAAAGCCTTACGTTATGGAAAAAAAAAATCCTTCTCGCGGTCTTTATAAATGGACAACCAGCCAATAATCTTCTTTGGAATTCTGTCTTCAAATTCGTAGTTGTTTTTTTAATTATTTCATTTTACTTTGCATATTCTTGCCCTACCCAACTCTGTTAGGTACTGACCTAACACAGGAAAGTAAGATTTCCTCCTTCAGGAATGCAGGTTCAAAATTTGTTGTCCAAACCATACTGATGTCAGGTGGAAGATTCCTCCCATGATTTCAGCAGGATATGTGTCAGATCCAAAAACATCAAGCAACACATGAATTGTGACTTGAGAGAGAATAAAAATGCACTTGCAAGATAAATAAGGGAAAAGAGACATATGGAATTTTCGATCTTTGACTGCTCTGCTATGGATACCTTGAGTAAACTTGGGAAAGGCAGTTCACCTCTGCGTCTGCAGTCCCCATCTGACAGCGAGACTGGTGACCGCTTAGTAATTCTGCCGTTTCTATGGGATTACAGAATGTTTCATGAAGAAAGCTTCTCATTATAGGACTGAATATTGCTTCATATAAGACGGCACCAACCCCTCTGGATACTGCAGATACCGCTAGCATATAATACTTCTGCTACTTGAGCTAATTGATGAAAAGATAGGGATTTGAGTGGGACTCAGCCTCAGGTACCACTCACTCACTCACAGCAGTGTCCCTTATCAAGTCTAGCCTGGCAGAATGATGCAATTCTTCAGCCTACGGACTGTGCCTTGCAAAGTCTCTGCCACCGCGGTATCATTTGCACATAATTAGACAACAGAACTGAAAGTGCAAACACACACAGCCCCCTGATAGGAACTGCGCAGAGTTGTACATCGCTTCAACATGAAAGACTGGAATAAACTCGGCCCTCCTGTTTTCCAAGGTGATATATCAGCCTACAGTGCTCGTCAGACCATCAGAGTGCAGGCTGCATGCCCTTTATTTCCTCCAGAAGCATAATCAGAAGTTCCTCTAGTTTTGTTTGGCTTGGACATTAAGCTTTCCCCTAGGCAAACCTGTTTTCAGGGAATCCTTCTATGATCATTTTTCACATCTTTCTTGAGAGCTCGATACCATCACCACTTGAAACAGAAAACTCAGTCTAGAGTACAGATATGCAAAACCCCAGACTGCTTTTTGGTCCCTAGGACTCGCCATTTCTGGCCACCTTTCTGAAATCATTGTCCATCACAGTCCAGAACCTAATGTACAGCTTGTCTGGGCTCCCTGCTTATTTTCCCCATCCTGAGACAGAGTTGCCATGTCGGGCACTAAGACTAAAGGGTTCTCATCATCAGTGCAGTGTACTTACTGATCTCATAACCTGTCACTGCTCTGTACTAGCTGGCTTCATTCCCATAGTGTAAACTATACGGCTTGTTGCAAAAGGAATTGGAGAGGCTAAGTAGTGTCTTCTACAGACTAAGATTATAGCCTGTGGACCAAATCATTCATTGAGTTCTGTGCACATCCAAAGTTGATTGCGCAACCGGGATCAAATATAGATCTCAAAAACAAAACAAAAACAGAGAAGCTACACTTTTGTCTCAACCCATGCCCTTGCCTAGCTAGACAGCAGAATTAGGCAGGAGAGGCACACATCTCTATGGTCCAGCCTGCTTTTAGCTTCCTCGACTGAAATGAGAAAATGCCTCGCAGGACTGATCCAGGGAAGCCTTTGGCATGAAACCAGAATGAAGCCTAAGTAGTTGAACGTATGGCAAGGGGACCCATTGTCACTGGAAAGCTGACACGAGACCTATGGGTGAGGATGCCACTCTGGGCATTCACATATTTCTACTCATTAAGACAACAGGAAAGAAGGTCTTTACCACAACTATAGCAAAAACTACAAGACTGTAGGCCACATCTACTGTGGAAAAAAAACTCTGTCCAAACTATGAGTGAGAGAAACAGTGTTTTAGCTTTGAGTTCCTGCTCCTCAAGCAGATTTATTGTTATTTTATTCAGAATGGCAATGCATAACTATTTGGTTCACTATGAAAAATGTTGATTTTTATTTTGGAAAGTATTTAAACATCACACCCAGAGGTTTCTACTGAATTATCTTTGGATGGGATCCAGACTGGAAAATATAACTATACAGCAAAGAAAAATTCTGGACTGTTACTAAAAGCATACCATGAAAGAAAGCCAAAAGCCAGAAACTTACAGGCTCAGGTAAAGATAGGGAGATGACAACAGCAAGTTTGAATGGGGTTTGGGACAAATGAAATGATAAAATTAATCACCATTTTACCACAAGGCCATTCAGTGAGCCTGCTAAGATTACCTCCAACAGATTTGTTAGCATTAGGAACATTCCCCCAAACTGTTCAAAGGCTGCCACAAAGTAGATGTACTCTAGTATATCCATCATTAGGCTCTTCCCTCCAACTTCAATGGAAATTTGAAGTGAGCAAAGGGTGATGGCTGAACTAATAACATATGTTAAGGAATTCTCGGGAAAATCTACCTTAAATTTTGAGCATAAACTGTCCATGGTTTATTCCAGTGTGTTTGACTTACCTTTACCTGTCTCTCATCTAAACTTCCATATATACTTAACATACATTATATGATATAAATACATAAAAATTATATAAAAAGACAGAAAAAATAAAACCAAAGAACAAAACCTTCAGATTATGAAATATAGCATTCTTGATCGTGAAGTTATAGGCAAGTCAAGTGACTAGATGGATCATGCAATTAACGATAAATAGGAGATCAGAATTTATATGATTTGAATGCATTGAGAGCATTGTGAAACTGAAGCAGTGTGAGATGCAGCACTGGGATAGGCTGGTTTCTTTCTGAATTTGCCATTCAGAATTTCACGTTCTTAAATAAGAATGTCTTGAATTTCATATTCCAGGGACCCAGTAGGGCAAAGGTCCCTTTATAGTTAATGGAAAATATGTCCTTCAAAGAGTGATTTGGGTTGAAGATGGAAGGAGTCTTCTTCTAAAAAACAGTCATCTGCCTTTATTGATTGAAGTGAATGCCTGCTAATGACTTTCCTTGCTTGAATACATACAAGTGCCTAAAGTCATTAGTGTGGGACAGCGTGAGCACAATACTGACAACCACAGGTTGAGAGCTGGAAAAGCATGAGACCAAAAAACAGGTCAACATCTTACAGAGTCCTTTAGAATTTAGCATCCTGAAACATCTGCATTTACAACAATGTACTCAGTCAACAACAGCAAAGCCTGAACTGTAAACTGTGGTACATTTTCATATTAAATGTACTGATAGAAAAAAAAGCCAGGAAGATAATTTTATCACATCAGAAAACTTCCAAAATCACAAAGTCATTATTTGCTGCTCTTAGAGATATTTAAACATCTGAATCAAAGCACTCTGAAGTCAGGAACTTTGGATTAGACATAGGAGCTCCACTCCACTTAACTCTGCAGGCTTCCAACTTCCAAGCCAGTGGGTTACTGACAGTGTCTTCTGCAATGAGTCTCTCTGGCAACTAGGATGACTTCCAGAGTTTGCTTCAGAGACTGTGCAGCTGCATTTCCATAATCCAGTTTTTAAAGCTCTATCTTGACACTGCAATTTCTTTTTTATTTTCCCTGAGGCTCAGTAAAATTCAGTCGCACCTCTTTATACATAAGCATAACTTACATATTTTTGCTTCATCTGCAAATCATGTTTTCCCCCCTCAAAAAACTCCACCAATTATATTGTTGAAACACACCCAAGAGGGACAAAAATATACACAACTTCCTATACTCATGCCTGTATTCTTGCCAATAAGGAAAGCTGGACCAAAAGACCTGACAAAGCCTGATGTTATATCTCTTAATTCATCACAGTTAGAAACAGATACTACATGCAACTGGCCTGTATCCAACACATCAGACCTTAAAATGAAATCATCTCGATGAGCATCTGCTTTTCTACATAATTTGAAAACTTTCAAATGGCACATAATATTCAAATATCAAATCTGGAAGTCCAAGAGGAGCTGGCTGCTGAAAGACCCACTGCTGCTGGGGTGTTCAATGGGTAAATGAGGGCCAAAGCTTTTCTGGAGATGATATTTTGGAACCAGTTTTAATCATTATCATTGAGAAATAGAAAAAAAAAAAACACAGAAAAAAAAAATAAACCCAGAAAAAGACATTATCCACGGTTAGCATTGTGGCTAGGCAATATTATGGTGACAAAGAGAGTATGTAAGCATGTAATACGCAGTAAGTTAAATCTCGTCTGGAATGAGTTGCCTCCAGAACTGGAAGCAGGATAGCTGCACGAGCATGGCTTTGAGCCCAGACTAATTAGCCCTGCTGAGAACATGTTAACATGGCTATTTTGCTTCCGGGACTCAAGCTAATACGGCTGAATGGTAAAGCATTACGCTTTGCGGACAACTCAAATGTTTTTGGAGATAGATCAATTATCTACACAGTGATGCATTACACAATATAGAAACACAAAGAATGTTAATGACCCAGTTATCCCTAGTCACAGTAAAGGCATGGCTAGACTATTTCCAGGACAAGAAAAACACCTCCTAACTTTTACACATAAGCAGCCCCACGGCAGAGCCCACCAGAGACCCTAGACTCCGAGCTGCGGAGGAATAGCTCCCTCCTGCCATTCTGGGAATACAAATTGCTTTAAAGCACCAGACGGGAGGCAAGGTCATAGCCTTGAACTCCGCTCATGCTCATGGCTTTGGAAATAAAACACATTACCCAAAGGTGGAATGCAGGGTGTGTCCTGGGCTCTTGACTTAGGAGCTCTTAAAATGATTACATTTCAGTGTGTTTAGAAAGTACAGTTTAACCAAGAGGGCTGTGCCTAATTGCTATATTCTCGTCCCCAGGTACAGCGTGGTATATATAAGGGTGGAATGGCATACCAAAAAAAGAGACAAAGAGCTCGCTTGTCCCCACTAGAACAAAGGCCTCTTCTGGATACTGAACACGTTGGGAAACATGGGAAAGCATCAGGGGCCGAAGTCTGATTTCTTGGCAGCTGAGGTCTTGGAATTCAGTCTTTAAGACTGCATGCCGTAACTTTTGCAATACATCACCAAAACCATTAAAGAGGAGCTTGTAACACAGCAAATGCAAACCGCTGTAATAATAAACAGGATTTTCATACTGTAGCAGAGAGACTACTGCTTTTGGCTAATTTCCACTCCATTCCAATAGAATGAGGTTGTAACTATGAAAAAAATGTGTTTCTATATAGAAAACAAACAAACAACCCCCCCAACAACCTTCCTCCCTCTCCAAAACCTTTCTGTGGACTCCCATAAGTTAGGATTTTCATTTCTCACTTTATTTGAGTGGGGAAAATAGGAGAGAAACCTACGTCTTTTCTAGGGCTATATTTGTGCATATGTGAAGTTGTCCTTAAATAGAATTGCAATTCTATCATCATTTTGTGGTGGGTATGTATACAAAAATAATAGATGGCTTCTTACTTGACTGCAGAAGGCACACTGTATGGATGCTGCAATTTTTTTTTTTTCAAAATCTGGCTCAGTGTCTGATGACTGTGTCATGTCTTTAGCTGAGTCAAACTGGTTCAGCAGTGTGGGCCTGAAGAAAATCTAGCTGTAAAAGTTTATGCCTGTCTTTCTAGAAACAGAAACACGTGGGTCCATGCTCTTAATAAGTTAATATTTGTACGATCATGTAATATACCTATGTGTATCTAGCTGGCTAATCTTTAATGGTAGTTTTTTTACTTATGACCTTACTTGAAAAGTAAGCAAATAACCCAACTAACTATACTTTATGGAAGTAGGAACATAACATAAGCAGTATCAGGTGTTACGGATAGGCCAATGATATCTTTTCTGCGTCCCTCAAACCAAAAATAGGAAATGCCATTTGCCATGATAAATTACACAACCGGTTCTGAAAGTGACTGTTGAAAGCACTTCCTCCCAATTCATACTGATATCCCCTAGTGATATATAGAATGTAGATGACGTAAATCTAAATTAGTGCTATTTAGTGCTACAGTGGCTGCGTTATTGTAACACATGCTTCGAGATGGTAAGTTTGGTCTTATGAACAGGACAAGTGACAGCTGTTTGACTCTGAGCAAAGAGCTGCCAGCAAGAGTATTGTAATCTTCTGGGTCTGAAAGTAGCTGGGAAAAGGCAGTGCTTTCCAGAGACTTTCCCTAAGGGGGAGGATCAGTGAGAGACCGTATTGTTGAGCCATTGAAAATTAGCCAAAGAATAGACTGCATTGACTAACCTCCTTATTAAAAACAAAGCCTATTCTAATTTCAGCATGTGTCTCTGGCAGTAGTGCACAGGAGCCCTAAGGCACAGTGAGGTAGAGGGTAATTGAGTTTCAGCAGAAAAAAAAATGGGTTTACACCAAGCAAATTATTTCAAAAGTTGCTGGGCTCCTCCCATCCACTGTTATTCTCTGCTTGCTAAGGAGAGAAAGCAAAGGCTTTACTTTATGAAGCACAGGTCACATTAATGAGACAGTGCAAATAGAAATGGTTACGTTATCAATTGTTGCAACCAAAGACACTGATCCCATATCAGGAGAGAATTAAGCATAGCAGATGTTTCATAGCAAAGCACAGATCCGGAGGATCTTAGTCTATAAACAAAGTCGTCTATTTTCACCTTTTCATTTATATCAGATAACCATAATAATTCTATTTTAATGATAGTAATTTTCATTATATTATTTTTTATTTGCAGATAATCAAGACAAATACACAAAAAAACAGGAGTCTGAGTTTTCAAGAGGTTTTTGCATCCATCAGGGAGTGCTCAATAAATAAAGAAGACAATGCAAAACTAACATTAATAATAACCACCTTACTTATCAGTTTCCATTGTTTTGCTTTGACTATTAAAAATAAAATCCAAGACATTTTCCCCCCCTTAACATGATTACTCTACAAATTCAGTCTCGTTTGAGGTACGATTACACATGGTCATTAGGATTTCCTTACAATACTTCTGCTTTCATTATGATACCTTATCTGCTTTTTCTCTAGGTAAAGGATGCTGGAGATCTCTAGCTAATATATCTTAGTTTAGTATAATCTCTCATGTCCCTTGGCTTGAAAATGTTGTCTACCAATTTCTCCAAATGCATTAAGTGCTTTCTCATAATCAGCAAATGCCATGTCTAGCAGCAAATCATATATGTTTGCATTTCCATTCTGCCATTAATCACACTGTTGTGAAATACCCAACTAAAGATTATCCATCCTTTCGTCTGGCTAAAAACCTATTAGAGAACTGATTTATGAATGAGTTCTTTGTTTTCTTAGCATTTTAGGTCAAGGGTAGAAGTGTGAAGTGGCTGTGGTCACTGAAATCTCAATTGTCAGGAGTTTGCTGGACTGCAGAACAGTCATAGATCTACACGTTCATACACACATGTCCACTCTGTTTTTCAATGTGTGTTCGTTAGCTGAATGGATGCTCTTCTCCTAGACACATCTTAGTGCAAATCAC
This sequence comes from Ibidorhyncha struthersii, assembly GCA_013398815.1. Taxonomy (NCBI): domain Eukaryota; kingdom Metazoa; phylum Chordata; class Aves; order Charadriiformes; family Charadriidae; genus Ibidorhyncha; species Ibidorhyncha struthersii. The sequence goes on along the minus strand of VZSZ01004917.1, from coordinate 159,242 downwards.
ACTCTTGTTTGTTTACTAACTTTCAAGCTTCTTAAGAAGATAATTTTCACTGCCAGCAGAGTCACATTGCTCAGAAAATGCAAGTAAATGAAGGCGTCTGAACAAAATATCACAGCAACGTATGTACTTGTGTGATTGCTGTGATGGTGTTGCTGATATCTAGTTCATCACATGAGATAAAATTTGCTCAAAGCTTATATTTACTGATATAAAGACAACTTTAAAGTCCAATTATCCTGACTTTTGCCTGTGATTCCTGGGTACCTGGATTCACTGCAGATTTAAGGACAGGATGGGGGCACCTACATTGCTTCTGTTCCTACAGTATTATGGGACAAAGGAGTGGTAGAAAGTATGCCTGACACAGAGGTCAATAGATCCTTCTGCTGTAGGGGGAAGAAGACCTTCGCAAAACCAGCAGGCTTTTAAACAGCAAACTCTGCACAGACTGCTGTCTTCATATGCAGGAATTGATTTATCTTTTCATTACCATTTGAGGAGGCTTCTGCCCTTTACAGGGATGCTTCTTCAAAAAGAGTGCAGCTCGTGAAAATCTGAGCCTGCATTATGAATACCATAGGGGCAGAAATCTTTCCTAAGGGGCAAAACCAAGCATGATGTGAAGAAAACCAAGCAGAAAGTGAAGGCAGTAATCATTCAAAGGAGGTTAGGCACCAACCAAATTAAACTTTTTACACTACAGCAGACCCGGGGCCTGGTTCCTTTTGGTCAACAGGTCAAGGACTGCACTCCTTCCCAGGGGAGGAAACCTCTGGTCAGATGTGGGTGTAGCTCAGAAACTTTATACATTTTTAGCCTCCCTTCACCCTGACTGATTATCAGGAATGTGCAGAAACAAATGGCTGACCCCAGCTCTCAGTAATGCCCAGGAATGATATGTGGTGAAGGGATGGGTTTGTATATCCCTCTACACAGTGGGCATTTTCCACAAAAGCCCAAACACCTTGTGATTGCGTACACTTCCACAAGTCAACCCTCACTGAAAGCTTGTGAAACAAAGCAGGTCACTGTTGCATATCTGAAGGTCAATACATTACCATTTAGACACAGAATTATCATTTATAATCATATTAGCTTTCCTAAAAGTGGTACACAGTCCATATCAAGTCTATTTTTCAGACAAGTAAACTTCAGATAGCATTAGTAACCTATGTTCAGAAAAAATACTATGATGGCTCATTGGGTAACAGCACTATTTCCTTCTGATCTGAAGGGAAAACGAGATTTTCACAGAAACAAACCAACCTTTTCTTTTTTTCTGATTTTTTGTCCTTTTAATAAAATAAAAAGATAGAGTCCTCACCTTACAAACTCTCCCAACTCGGGAAAGGATTGTCTTGTCAGACGTGGCACTATCTTGTGATATTTCTCGGAAAAAGAAGTAGATTTTGTCATCATCTGGGTTATAGGTGTCCGGGATGGGAAAAGTTCCAATGAACTTCGCGCCTAGAAGTTCCCCAAAAAAAGGTTTTAAAATATGAAGAAAAATATTAACACAGGATACTAAATTTCTCTTTCAATATCTGCATTTATTTTGCATCTTCCAGTGAATTAAAAACATCACTATACAGACACATAGTGTCAAGTTTCTTACTAACTCTGAGCAAAAACCACCATTGATTCTGAAGTATTTACTCTTAGTGTGATATTTTTGCATATATAACTTACTACCACTTGCATAAATATGCAGTACTGGCTGTCAATCTCTGTTTGAAAGTAGCATGACTTTCAGTACAAAGCATCACCCACAAAACTCTGTCTTACTGCTCTTGCCACCAATATCAAGCTGAGGAGATTTTCCAAAATCACATGGTAGAATTTAAATTAATTTAATTACACATTGCAGCAGTTATGAGTACAGAAACACTCTACTTTGTACTAGAGAGAGCTTGCAAAAAAAAAAAATTGGTATAAATGACAACTTTCCAAGTTACATTTCCCTCATATCTCTGCTATAACAATCTTACTGACTACATCTACCAAATCCAATACGGTGCTGTGCTGGGATGCCCCAGTTAGCACACTAAACTCCACAACTGACTGGTCAGTCTTAAGGACAGTGTTCTTTGTTGTGCATGACAACAGATTAGCTGTATCAATGTAATGGTCTGTTTGTGTTATTTAAATGTGATTTTTGTTAGGAGTGCTACGGCATGCCTTGCCTTGACATGCTGAGCAGTTATATTACTTCTGGTCTCTTCCAAAGCAAGCTTGGCTGTCTCTGCCTGCATTCTATAGGCATACTTATCGGGCCAGGAGCTGAATACTCATCCTACACTGTCTTCCTTGTCAACCTTGTTCATAGAATCATGGAATGGTTTAGGTTGGAAGGGAACTTGAAGATCATCGAGTTCATCATTGTTCACGATCCCCAGTCCTGCTCTACCTGTTCACCAGTTGTAGTTTTTGTTTGGTTGGTTGGTTTTGTTTTATTTTTATTTTTGCACTAAAATCAGAATTTATATGAGTTCCAGGGGCCCCTGACTGCAGCAGAGCAGGCAACAACAGTCTTGCACAAGCGAACCAGATACTCGGGGAAGTGATTTTTAAGACATTCCCCAATGTGCTACAATAGATGAGATCTTCTGAGGGCACTTGGATCAATGATGTTTTTCTTTAAACAGAAGTGGCTATACAAATACGGTGCAAAGAGACCCTTGACTCTCAAATACATTCTTTCAGCAATAAAATACACAGTCTTTGTCCCCCATAAGTAGGCAGGCTGCAGCAAAAAGCAGTGAGGAGGATGGGGTAAGGTGGCAGAGCAAACAGAGCACACTGGCCATATGTGGGGAATACTATTATCAGCTTTTAATGTATCTTCATGCCTTTGTCCTCTTTATAATGACTGTTGCTTTATATTAGCCTTGAGGATTTTTCACCATGAAGTCTATAGCACACACAGGACAAAAAGAGGGTCTTTGATTCAAAAGTTCACAGTTGAAGGCTTGAGACAAAACGGGATATGTTTAAGTGCTGAATGTGCACCTTCATGACAGAAGAGTAAATTTATGGGTCAAAATAGCCACAGTGTTGCTTCCATTTTAAACCTTTCTGACACTAGAGAATGGCATCAGCAGAAAAAATGAAACGATGCAGGCATCAAGCCCTATAAATTTAAGTTAGGATTTCAAAATAAGCCTAAAGAAAATATTCAATTACCCTTCAGGGCCTGTAAGGCTACTTTGAAGATTAGATCTCCAAGCGTGAATAAATACATAAATACGCTTCCAGTATGGTTTCTTAAATATGAGGTTAGCTAAATAACCATTTAATAGGAAAACCTGTGAAATACTTCTATAACATTCTTTTGAATTTCACATAGATTTTTTTTTTAATCAACATTCACAGAACAAAACTCTGAATATATGTTTTTTTTAAATTAAATTTCATTGCTTTTCTTGGCAAGCCAAATGCAAAAACAAATGTCTCAATACCAATTCCTGGAACAGATTTAGAAGAATCTCTAACAAATTAAAGGAACACAAATATTTAACGATTTTCAATCACATTGAAAACACTGAAGTTGAAAGTTAAATCCAAAAAAAAAATACTCTGTTAAAGATATGAAGACAAAGAGACTGAAAACAATTTAATGAAAAAGATCATGATCTGAAAAGCACATTATGTTCTGCAAATGAGATCTTTGTCTCATCTTTTGTAATCCATCCATACAACATGAAAAAGTGCATTTGAACGAACTGTGAATTAGGTTTTTTGGATTCTTTGCATGGGAAAAAATTATATGATGATGATTTTGAACCACTGTTTATTTTCCAATACACACAGTTGTGCCCCCCCTAATTGCTTCAATAGGAGGTTTTCCCACATATTACTTTAATGGTAGACTGTATGCAACCAAACAGGGGATTAAAGGCATCACGAGCTCTGACAATGTTGCTCATGCTTTTTTAAACACGTTCTCATGGCCTAGTGGGAAGAGCTGTTACACCTAGTCCTTCACTCATGGGTTTCCTGGTGTGATCATGTTTGCCGCTGGTTACCTGCCGGCTCTCACACCCTTCTAACACCAGCAGTAGTTTTAGACTGTGCAAACGTGCATGCCTTACTTAAGACCTACACAGAAGTAAGACTCATTAAGCTCAGAAAAAGAGGACAGCAAACGAGCAGTAAATCCCAGAACATGAAGAAATGAAAAAGCAACCCAAAACAGTGGGAGGCAGCAGCTCTTTGAGCTGCTCTGGCAGCAGTTGGGCTGCCAGAAATATATGGCGTGATAAAATGCAATGGATAGCGTTCACCTCATTTACCTTTAACTGCCTAGAAATCAAGCTCCTAACCTATATCATCCAGGTCCTCTCTCAGGGAGGGACACAAGGAAGAAAGTGGCAATGAATAATCCTATTTTAAGACAGATTCCTACAATAGGTGGGGTGAGTCACCCTCTGGAAGTGTCACCCCTCTCCGTAAATTACAGAGAGAGACAAGCGAAACGACTGAGCTCAGACAGGATGCTAACTTTTGCCTTTTAGAGCTAAGTGAGCTGAATCCCATCCAAAGTTCGCAGGATATAAAGAAGTCATTGCCTGCAAGGCTTTGCCCTGGCAAAGACAACTAAATTGCAATGAAAAAAAAAGAAACAGAAAAAAAAAAAGAATGCAATTCAGGGCAGCACTCATTCTAACTATGGCTTTAGCTTCCTCTAAAGGAGGGAGGAATGTGCAGCTGTTTAGCGCGTGCCTGTATGTAGGGCTCGGGTGTCCCACCACAGGATGCTCTCCTCTGCCCACTGGGCTGGAGTGGGGCAGACTCGGTTCCAGTGGGCGGCTTTGCCATCCGGAGCGGGGCCACCAGCCCCACGCGCGTCATCCCTGGCCACGGGTAAGGCAGCTCCAGACAGCATCTGTGGGAGAGCCTGATTCTTCCGCTCTGCAGGAGAAGGGCTGATGTCTCAGCAGAGGCAGCATCCCCTCTGTCTTCAGTGCCACCGCGTGCAGGAGTATGAGCCTGTGTGAGCGTGAGTCATGGGAAAGATTAGCTGCTTTCCTCCCTTTCTCCTTTGTGGAGCTGCTATTCAGTCACTGAGATTAAGACATGTCTTAATTAGTCAAGATAGAGATTCTCTGCAAGGAACTGGGAGGTATCCTATGCATTTTTCCCTTATGCTTTGTCTTTCCCTCCCTTCCCCCAGGAAAGGATAATCCTGTTTCCAGAAACAGAATAAGACTAAACTTTAAAAATATTAAGGTGCATTATAGCAAAACTTCCTCAGCCCTCTGGAAAAAAAAATAACAAAACAAAAAAACCCAAGTTATACATTTTATCCTAAGTAAAACATGAGTCACGCCTGGAAATAATTTATTTCTAATTGTACAATTACTCAAGTATGTACAACTTTTCCTGGAGGTCTAACACATGCTTGGTAAATGGGTGGTAGATTTAGGGTAGAGTGGATTTAGATGAGATGGGAGTTTTAAACCTGAAATCAAGTAAATATTTTCTTTATACCAATATCAGCTGAAAGCACAAATGTATGCAATTGGTAATGTTACACAATAACCTAGAAATATATTGGCTACACTATGGCTTATTGCAGAAATGATCCCATTGTTTAGAGTTGCACTCAAAATTTTCTCCAACCTTAAAAGGACTGTTTCAAAATATTAAAAGCACCTAGTTTATATCTATGCCTCTTAGTATAACAGTGTATGGATTGTGTATGTGAAGTCTTAGAGTGTGGTGGTCGTTTTTTATATGGCTGGAAACAAGGTAAACCTGAAGAATATATGGGGTCTTCAGTGTTTATATAGTGTGGGTTAATTTTCACGTCGCAGTCCAGCACACTAAAGCTGTTTTTCAAACCCAGACATATTAATATATTATTCTCCTTAGAAAACTTTCGCAAATACAGATGCTTTAACTGAAAACAGAGTAAAACATGAATCAATCTAAAAGAAAGAAGAAAGGCAGACACCCCCCACCCAGCCTCTAAATGAAAACACATAAACAGTTTTCAAACCTTTAGTTTATTCTGTGTCCTTGTACTGTTCCCTTGCCTCAAACTGCTCATGAAGAAACATTAATAGCATAAAGACATGTTTGGAACTGGATATTTAAGCTGTAAGTCCTTCTGGACTGGGAGCTGAACCCTGTAATGCTCATCAAGGTGGATCTATACTAATGATAACACCAGATGCTCCTCAGGACCAAACAGCAGTAAATCTTTCTTTTTAGGATATTATAGCACCCCTTAGGAAAGCAGCTACCCCAACCATCTTTCCACGCTGAGCATCCACAGGCTGCCAGTGATAAAATTGGATATTCAGTTGCACGGTTAATTACAGTTAGACAACTGCTGGCTGGAACACCCATCCTGGTCCCAACCACTTACAGCCCATTTCTGGTCTACATTGCACAAGAGATGTGTAGAAATGAGAGACAGGAGACAGGAAAGATGGGACAAGACAGGTTTTGAGCACAGGAAATGAAAGTAAGACAGGTCAGCAGAGTCAGGTGTGAGATTTTTCTATCTGTCTGAAGGACTGCTCTTATTTGGAAAGGTAAAATGATTTTATGTGGCCTCTCCCTTTCCTCCTCAGCTCACAGCAGAAATCTTGAGGTTACAGAGTTACAAGTAGACAGAAACATAAGGCAACAGCTTAGCAGAAGGGAGAGAAGGGGTAGGAAAAAAAAAGTAAATAAAAAAGAACATTTTCTCTTGTTGAGGTCTCAAAGAGTTAAGAGGCAAAAGTATCCCTTTCAGAAGTTGTCTGCTGGGAAGACAACTTAACCCTGTGGTCAGCAGGCCCTGGCTTTACAATACACCCATAATAGTTGCACAGGCATCCTGAATCAGGGCCAGTGTTGCCACATCTTTAAAGACAGTTGACGGCTAAAAGGGGGATGCTTTAATTGAGCAGGGTTAGCTTGTGAGCGAAGTTTTCCATGTTACTCTGTGTGTGGTTTGAGACTGGCTGGGTGTAAATGCAGCCAGGTTTTTAGAGGGTTTACTAGCTCAGAATGTTTTTTAACGGGCAAGAAAAAGCAGTGTTTTGCTTGGGAAGCTATTTTAGGGTGCCCTTAGTGGTTTTAAAATGATCCTCACAGCAACAAAGGGTATTTTTCCCCCTCAAAAAAGGAAAAGAAAAGAAAAAAAGATCTCCTACCTAAAAACATGGAATTTCTAGTCTGTCATTTCAACATGCTGTAGGGAACAGCTTTTAACAAGTGATCAGAAAAAAAGGGTTTAAAAAAAAAATATTCCAACAAGACTGGAAATAGAAGCATTTAAGTCATGATATTATTCCAATTACAGGACTATATACAGATGTATAGATCAAGGATGGAAAGAATGATTAGGTCTTACGCTCCTACTCTTTCCCTAATTAGCATGTTCACCTCTGACTTTTCTCAAGTGCATTTTTGTTCCACTGAGCTTTTTTTTTAAAAAAGCCTACGTAATCCAAAGATACCATGATACAACATCTATATTTATAGTTACTGGACATATATTTATATAAGAAAGGGGCTATTAACTTCAGAGAGGCAGGGACAATGCAAATGACAACAGCATATGTTTGGGATCTTACCAGTAAGCCAGTAATGTTCAGAAATGTCAGTTCTGATGTAATGGTGGTCGTGAGAAGGGCCCAGAGAACGTGTTAGAGCAGTGTCTTTGCCAAGGAAATCAGAAGCTGTTCCAGCATAAAGATACTCATCTGCAAATGAAAAAGAAATAGGGTTTCTACAGTTGTGGGGTAAACAAAATTAAGACTGTGTCTTGTTGGGTGAACACCACTTGTGTTTAATTGGCCTATGAACTAATTTAATGTATTAAGATATTATTGGCTTACATTTTAATGGGATTTTGGGTTCTGTGAAGTTACTTACATCTAAATGACGGTAATATTTCTAATTATATGCTCGAGAATTAAAAGAGTCCAAGTCTAATTTTCGGATGTTTTAGGTGCCCAGAAAAGTAAATTGCCCAGGTTTTAACGGGTGCTGGGCTCTTAAGGGCAGAAAGGTGCATTTAATGTGAGCATCCTGCCCTGTGAACACTGACCGTGGACCCAGGGGCCGTGGTGAGGACACGATCGTCTGTCCGTTCAGGCTAGCTCTTGTGTCCCAGGCTTGCCACGGTCCCCATGGCTTTGCTGCTTCTGGGCTTGAGCTAGTAAACATGATGGATGCTTCTCTATGAGAACTGTGCAGCTTGGCCCTTTTCTAGTGTAGGGATCTCCGTCCAACTCTTCATTCACGAAGAGGAATTTAGGCACTACGGGAATTCTTCTCAACTATGTAATGTGTTAATGGTAGGAATATGGCTACAGACCCAAATCGTGATCATTTTAACATAGCAAATGGTTCCACTGAAATAAATGAGACATCTTGCTTGAATAAGGCAGCCAGAATTTGTCTCACAACAAAACTATATCTATAATACAGTACAGTGTTCTTGCTGCAGTTGCAGTTACCATTTAGTCTTCTACCAGCTTTGTGGGGAATGCAAAACTTCACAACCTTAAAAATTGCACAATATATTCTATTTTCCTTCAGATCTCAGTAAAAAAAAAAAAAAGAAAAAAAACCCCAGCATCACTGTGATATATTTGGGTTTTTTACTGCATAGTGCATTTTACAATTCTCTCTTTTTTCTGCAAAATAACAAGATAGCTTTATTGTTTGGAGGAGTTTGTTTTTTGTTTAATGACTTGCAACAATAAAACCTTGGAGTTTGTAAAAAGAACAAAGGTTCATGTCCATAAACAATAATCATATAAAAAGCTATATGATACATAAAAATCCCCTTCCAGGAGTTCTTTCTCCAGGTTTTCTGATATTCCATGTGGAAAAGATTTCACAAGACCTTTTAGAGAGAAGTTCTTTGTTGAGAGTGAATGCAGAATAAATACCATTCAACATAGATGTCTAGGTTTTCATTTGCAAAAGATGTAAATGCACTTAAAAAAAACAAGATCAAAGTGAAAAAAAAAAAAAAAACAAAAATCAAACCACAGGCCACGATCCACAAGCACTTTATTTGGCAAAAAAAAGATCTGTCTTTTTACCTCATTATTGTTGCTACTTATGTATTATTTCCATGACAGTATTGGAAAGCACATCTTTCAGACAGCATGTCGCCTTTGTAAAGAAACAATAGTGCATTCTGAAAGGCATTTGTCATAATGAGGAATGGGCAGGGTAATTGGTGTTTGCTAACTGACAGACACTCAGTGATCGATAAATCTGAAGGACTAACAGAAATTCTCCATCCTTGCTGAGGCCCTACTGACAAGGCGTTTTCAGCACTTCTCTCAGCTTTTTTGGTATCTCTCATTCCACAAGTTCCAGTTATGTCCAGAACAGTTTTAGTGAGTGGTAATTTGAAATAGAAGATGAATGATGAGCAGGTGATTTTTCAGTCAAAAAGACTAGCTTTTCAAATTTATCTGTGGAATTTACTTGAGGTGAAATGCTGTGCAGAATTCAAAGACCGGTTATGCATTTCTACAAAGAATTAAAATTACACAGTTGTATTAACCTACACATACGAATGAAAATATAATGAAATATTATTGAGGTCATATAAGTATAACTGATTTCAAAGTGTTTTCTGAAGGATACAAGTAATCTTTATCGCCACTTAGTAAATAAATAAAACTAAGCAGGGAGAAGTGACATGCCAAAGGTTACTCCTCTCATCAGTGGCAGAGACGGAACCGCATCCCAGCAAAGTGTCTTATCCGTGAGGTATGCTGCTCTTCTAGTCCTTCTCGGAATAAAGTATTCATCACATGACAGGCCACGAACACATTCTCTGGTCAGGCCTGTAACTCTTTACAATGCTCCTTGTACATTATTGTGAAACACTTGACACCAGGCACAGTCAGCGAAGGGATACTAGAATACCCTTACCATTAATTTTATCTAGCTTGAAAATTCTTATGTACGGAAGTTCATGTTTTAGTCAGCTAAAACACAGAAGGTTCTTCATTTCACAAGATTTAATAGAGCAGTCAAAGCACTATAGAGTGCTGCTGAAATTAGCCAACACTATAATAAATCACGGAGATCCATTGCATTTAAAAAAAAGTAAAAAAAAAAAAGTTAAAGTTTCTAGAATCCCGTTTTAAAAATAGACTTCACAGTCTAATATTAAGGAGTACTAGGGGTCCCTGAGAAGAATAAGAGCTGGCTTTAATCTATTGTTTTTAATAAAGGAAGTCCTGCCCCATCTGTTGGGTCAGAATCACAAACCATCTATCTTATTATCTGAGAATAAAGACTGAACATTAGTCATATTCTTTTTATAACACAGAGTGACCGATACTTCAAAGCGTTGTCACCACTGCTCTTTGGCTGTAAATGAAAACGTCATGGTGCTTCACTCTTATCTTGTATTCATATGCTTGACGGACAAGTTAAATGAAAATTGTCCAAAGCTATGAACCAAACCATGACAAAAGTAGCTCTTATAGTGATTTGAAATCCGGAGGTCAAGCTGACATTCCTCGGCACCAAATGTCAGACCACACAGCGCTGCGATGCACGCAGCAGGCAGATTGCACTATCTTGTTCCTAGGCTTCCAGCTTCAGAAGTGGCTACTCGAGTAAATAGAAACCTCAAAAATGTATTTATGGAAATAGTGCATGTCAGCAGACTTCAAAGGGCAGAACGTATTGATAATTGCAGAAAGAGGCCCAGAAGCGCTTCCAACATTGTCTGTCTGTGTGCGGGTTTTTTTTGTCTTCTTAAAGGAGAAATGACTGGGTGAGGATGAAACCGCCTTCCTGCTCAACTGGCAGAGGCTTCGCAGCTGCTCAGATGTCTCTGTTTGTGTTGCTGCATTTCCAGCTCTTTGGTGTCTGCAGACCGAAGGCTCCCTCAGCTCTGAGAGCACAAACCGGCATTGGAAACACAACTAACGCCAGAGGAGCTTCAGCGATGGCATCTTCTGAGCCTCTGACGTCAGGCTTCACATTACAAAGCCATCGCGCATCTGAGAGGAGCACCTGGCTCCGACGGTTTCTTACCTGCCATCACCGAAGCAAAAGGCTGCTGAGGATCAAAAGGGCATTTCAACCTGCCAGACTCCAAGTTCTGAGTATCCAGCCGGAATACCGTTTCCTGAGGATAAATATATATTCATTATCCTGGTGTGGCTGCAAACAAAAACTCACTTAGACGAACTGTTCTGCTAGCATACAAAGTGAAGGTGCGTTAGATCACGCAGCTGTCATCTCAGCATTGATGTTTACAGTCCATGTATCGGTTTTATACAGGGATTTTTTTAAACTCATTGATTTAACATATTCTGTTCACTCTATAGTGAAATACAAATCTAAAAAAAAATATTATTTTCAGAATAAAAGATGCATTGTTCATTTCTACTCAAATTAAAAGCTGGATTGTACTTAAAAGGCACTGGCTTCTATTCGGGAAAGTGCTGATAGAGTGTGTTGCAACAGGAGACCCAGAAGGGATTCTGGCTGACTCCTAAATTTCTCCAGAGACTGCTGAATAATGTTTGCGGCAGACACAGTTCAGCCCCTTTTAAATGAAAGCAGCATATGCTCTCTCTTGTTATTTTTAACAAGGCTAATGATACAAGAGATATCAGAATAGATCCTTCCTTGCAGTTCCCAAATGCAGTGTGATTAATTCCTGGGTCACACAACAAGGGCATAGAGGAAGATAAAGTAAAGAAATTATTTTAAAACTGTTTCTGATGGTTTCAGTGGGCAATCAACAACTCAATTGTTGTAAGCATTAATTTGAAATTTTACTAGAGTTTAGAATTGCCAAAATGGATGCTTTGACTTGTTCTTTTCAGTAGTTTCCTAAAAGCATGCTTAACCTGAAACCCAACGTGAGTCCTTCTGAAGGCAAACTGATTGCTCAGAGTAGTAAAGTGAAGTCTTTGCAGATGTAGAGACTTGATTTTCAGAAGTCTGCTGCTGTTAGAGAAGGGAGGCTGCCTACAGAAGTACTGTTAACATACTCTCCTACCTACAGTGATATTTAAAATCCCACTAGTGCTCAGGAATCAAATCATTGTGGGTTTAATGTCTATTGTAGAGGTAGAACTTTTGAAGTTAGTTAAAAAAAAACCAACAAAACAAACAAAACACCTTTATGATTTAAACAATTATCTAAAAATGAGTGAAGTGATTTTAATTATTTGTTTCTAAGCCTCTGCCTTGCAAGAGGACTGAAGAGTACAAATGGCAATTAAGTATGCCCAGCAATGGCCACATAGGATCAGACTTCACAGCACATTAATTCAGTTCATCCTTAATGTACTTCAGATTATAAATGACCAAACCTTTCTGTTTCATTGAGGTATCTCCTAAACTCTCTAGGCTCAGAAGACAAAAGCCCAGGATATTGAATAATTAAGCTCCTTAAGAGAAAAGAAAAATCAATTCCTGCCTATGAACATAAATTCCATTTCCTCCAGCAATTCTGGCTGATACAAAGCAGAATTTAATCATCAAACAACAACCCTTGTTATCTTCCCAAACCTGTGGAATATCAGGTAAACCAAATTCTCAAGCTACAGAAGTGGGTCAGAGGACATCAAGGACAAAACTAAATTAAAAATTAAGCTTTTTTTCTTTTTTCTTTCTGACAATACTATGTTATGTCCCACTCTCATTTCTTCTAATAAGTGTAACCCTGAGCTGCTCAGAGGACCCTCGCCATATCACATGCAAAGAGGCTGTCTCCAAGTCCAGCAGTACTCAAGGGACTGAGGGCTTTATAGATCAACATCAAATATTTCAGACTTCACCCAGCCAAACTAATGGACACTACCAGGCATTCATACAGAATTAACCTCCTGCTTTCACTTTGGACAAAGCTTTCAAAGAAAAGAGCATCCCTTGGAGAGCTGTGGCTAACAGCACCAACCGTGCCAAGCCTCGTCTTCACTGGCCAAGTGAAGTTTTGGCAGTGACTTCAGCCATAGCAAGACTAGGACTTTAATCCCCTTTAATTGTGCGATCCCCTAGGGGATTTGTACTGCTTCAAAAGCAGTGTGTGCTGTGGTTTTGAGTCACCTGATCCACACTGTTTTCCTCTCTGTTTTCATAGCGCTGTCACTGGCCAGCAGACCACTGGGCAAATCCACCAGCAGCTTTCGAAGGTCAGCAGGGCACTGCCTGGTTTCGCAGCCTGCGTGAAGCTATCTCAGGCCCTAGCTCTCCCAAGCATCCCACAGCTTCCTGTAGATGTTGCTAACTACCAACATCCATTATCCATTCCTGTAACCCAGAGGTAAAAAAAAAAAGGGGGGGGGGGACGGGGGGTGAAGAAAAAGATTAAAATAATGGATCTGCAATAAAAGTGTTTTGAATTACCACGTAGGACTCCTGGCTTCAGTTCCTCCAACCAGGAGACATTTTCAGCTGCCTGTCAAATTCATGTCAATGAGTCTGTCCTCAGCACCCTCCTGTTCTGTCACATTTATCTGGAGAGGCAGCGTAAGGACCGTGGCTGTAGGGTGTTTGGGGTCCAAGAAGGAAAGGGAAAATACACCTCATGCCATTCAAAGCTGTTAACTCAGCAGGAGGTTGTAGAAGAGATGCACCATCAGAAGAGGCACAAGTAGTGCTGAACATTGTCCAACCTACCACTGCAGCTGAGCAAGCAGGGGGAATGCGGGAGAGGCAGGACTGGGAGACAGTGAGGGGATTAGGAAATACAATACCGGGATTCTTCTTCCATTTCCTCTCATAAGGTAATTGGTCACGTCTAATTGAGACAGACCCCTTGTCTAGACTGGCTGCCGGACTGAACAATCAGACCAAATCCATAATTTCATAACATCTGATGAAAACAACCTTCACGAATGAAGTAGTTAAAGGTGCAATGGTAGAGTGAATAAGGCATCTTGCTAATGACCCAGAGGTAAAGCAGAGCCTTACTTATACTCTTCCTGAGAGCCGCTCTGTTCAATTCAGCCACCTATTTGATCATTCAGGCTAAGGAAGCAGCATAATACAAGGGATCTAAAATTTCTGTTGCTTCAACTGGAATATTTAAAGTAGCGAAGCAAAGAAGCCTACAAAATTATTTCATTGCAAGCCCAATTATACAGCATATACCAAACAATACCAGGAGCATTAATGGCCTACTGGGGAAGGCACACCACCATACGGACTTCAGGCAGCTACAGTTTTCTGCAACTAGGCAGCCCCTCCGGGCTGGTCAACCAACCCACAGATTGTGTGGAATACAATGATGGGTCTCAGCCTGGGCAAGTATTAATAACTTTTATTTGGTTGGGTTTTTTTTTTTTTCTGTGAGCATCTGCCCTTCATTCTGTATGTCAGAATATCTCCGATGTGTATATACTTCAGGTTATTACATTTAATAACCTATGATTAGACCTCATTTCTAATACTCTAGAATTTCACCGAGACCCAAAGAAAAGAGAAAGCTAGTTCTATAGCAGCGTAGGAAGCCTGCACCGCAGGCAAGCAGCCAGACAGGTCACATCTCGACGCTGTCTGAGAGCAGAGCCAGTTATAAATATAGCCGAGGTGTTATACATATAGGAGTTAAAAAGAGACTTGTGTACTAAGTGGCTGCTTGACACAACACGAAAATACTTCTCTTGTGGGGGTTAGGTCTCGAACATTTACCACTTAGGATAGAGATTTCTTTGTCACCAGCAAATGAAGGCCAATCAGCCGCTAACTTCAGTTCAGGAATACGCCACTGCTGGTGGAGGATACCCAACATCTACTTAGCAACAGGGCTGCAACCCATCTGCAAAGTCCTGAGATGCCGTCCTTGGACCCTTTACAATCTCTGTATTACTGTCACGCGTAAGGAATAGGAGACCATCTCTGTGGACCAAGGGTATATTAACATTAAAAAATAGAACTACGAGTGTCATCTTGAACTCTGCATACGCATGTGTGTACGTAAGCAGAAAGAAATGACTTAGTAGTAAGAAAGGCATCTGGGTTAAATGTTCTTTTCACTTAGTTAATCATATGAAAGTGTCATTCTGAAAAACTTTGTGTATTAAGCCTTACTGAGGAAAGTGCTTTGTTCAAAAGCGATATGCACATATCAAATGTGAGAACACGAGTTCCCGTCTGACCTGCAAAATTCACCATTTACCCTGCTATTTATGCAAGCTGCTGTCAGTTCATTTTTTACACACTCGCATAGTGTTTTCCAATCTATGATGAATGCTAAACAAGATGAGGGTTATTCCTTGACACGTCAGAGTAGTGAGGAAATTAAATTACCTCTTTGTGAGTTCCAAGTTCAATGTATCCACAGAGAGGGTGAAACGCTCCTGTGCCACAGACATAAACATGGGTTCGGTTGTAGGGCTGAAGAACCCTGATAAAATTGGCACATTCTGTCTATTGGGAAAAGAACGAGAAAGGTTAATTTTCTTGTTTATTCTTCTCTTTCACATTATGCATTGCGCTAGGTTATAGCCATAGTATTGGTGTATTTAAAATCAAAACTACTGCAACAGAGACTGTTTACTAAATAGTTCAAAGTTGTGAAGGCTACAATTTTGCAGTGGCTGTCTCCTAGGCAGGTCATCAATCAGACTTGCAAACCTAATTCTGCTACAGTGCTTACAGCCATGAGAAGCTATGTGGTTACAGCACAGTTTGGAGGATATCTGCTCAGGCCGTGCTGTAGCAAACAAGCCCTGTCAACAACTGCGCAGAGGTCGGAGAGCCACTGGGTTAGTCTGGCTACCAGTCCTCCCGCCTTTGCTCCCAATTCAGGGTTCTGCGCAAGCTTTAACACCAAAGATTACAAGACAGAAATTATTGTGGCGGACTGAAGGGCCTCAACCAAAACATTCCAAGGGTATGTTCTGGGTATGAGTGAACTTTCTTTGTACCAACCACATCCTACCGGTCACTTTTATTCAGGCATTTCTGAGTCCTGTGGGATGCTCGGGTCAGTCCTGGCTCTAGCTGGGCTTGGTCCCTGCTGGTAAGCAGCAGAGGAGGCTGCCGCACGCTGCGAGGCTGCTACATGGGGTGGCAGGAAAGGCTTTCTGCAGCCTTCCCCAAATTTCAAGAAATACATATAACAAGGTACTTCAGAGGGAATACACAAGAGCTATGGATACATTCAAGCTACCACCCTACACCTAAGTGAGAGGCAAGCTGCAGAGACAATGTAGGAAGCAAAAAGGAGATATTTATGATCTATGTCCAAAACAAATATTCCCCTCTCTGGCCCTTTTCCTTTTGTCTTGGTGAAGAAATAGAAAAGCAGAAATCCTCCATATAGACCAGTATCAGAATTTTCCCAGTGCTCAGCAGAGGTGTTGTTTAGTTTTTGTCTGCTGTAAAGATAAGCGTAGCAATAAATTAGGATAAAAAGTTGAAATTCCTCAGGCAGAGAGCTGAGAGAGTGTTTTGAGCTGTAGTCCACCTTGGTAACAGACAAGCTGGATAGAAACCACAGGATTTGTGGAGAGAAAAGGAAGAAATTTTATTATACAGCCAGGAAATGTTTACATTTCTAGTGGGTTCTAGACACATGATGTAATCTGTGCTGTGCAAAAGAGATATGAAAGTTTTATTGTATATATGAATGCACCTTAAATACACTTCCTAAAAAGACTTCCTAAACATTTGTGGTTCCAGGGAAAAGCTAATGAGTCTGAGATTTTGTTTTAACCTTAACTGCAGCTGTCTGCAAATTAAGTTAATTTGTACTCTGCTCTGCTACTCTGTTTAGTTAATGAATTGTAATGAAGTTATGTTCAGGATATTCCCAAGAAAAAAGAAGCACTTTGATGGGAAAGAAAAGATTTCAGGGGAGTATTGCCCGGGATACATTTCAGAGGAAAGGCTATTCATCTCTCAACTGCATTTATTACATATAAGGGTAGCTTAGCATGACTCCTGCTTGCAGTATTGAATATTTCTTTCTTGCAGCATTAACGTATAAAGGAAAAAAATAGAAGTGTAACAGTTTTTTAAGTGACGAAAAAACACTTAAATCATTAGTCCAGGAAAAAAGTGTATCAACAATTTACTAACCTATTTTGTGCATTTAGAAACAAAACCACAAATATACAATATTCTCAGCAATAATACAAACTATATACCATACTTACATGGGCATCTTTCCCAGCTAGTTTGCATAATTCTACCTTTTCTTTTGCTGCAGGCCAGTAAATCTGTAACACAGTTAAAATAAGACAAAGAATATGAATATTATAAATTGTCCTGTGACTGCAGTATAACTATTTACTTGACTGAACAGTTAAAACAGATTTATGCGTGTTGAAGGAATTTGCATGTAAATCGAAATGAACACAACTTCAAATACAGGGTTCTATTACAAAAAGGGAAGAGGTTTTAAATCAAAACCCCTGTTGTTCTTTGTTCATTTCTTCATTGGCTATATGTACTTTTAGAAAGTACTTAGTTGATCTGGTTAGCACACCTTGTCACCATTATGAATTATATTTTTTTTCTCAAAGATATGATGAGCCAAATCATCTTGAAACTAAACTGACTGCAAACCAAGGCAAATTACATTTGTGATGAATTTGGTCCAGTGAACTTGGTGTAGCTTTTATAAAAAAATACTTAGCCGTTACTGCCAATTTTCAAATGAAAAGAAGTTTCGTTCAAAAAACTAAAGGTAGCTTAAGGAAAATTTGTAGAACAAAAAGTACATTTGACAGAAATCAATAGCACATGGTTTTAAAATATTCATCAACACTAACTGAGTTTACTGAGAAAATGACATAGAAGTTTAGAGGAGAATCTTGTATCTTAGATAACTGGTTGCATATATTACAAATGTTTCTCTTTCTTCTTTCACGTGCACTGCAGAATTCTATAGACTGGGTTTTCGTGTAGATGGAGCCAGATGACAAATTGCTATCTGTTACTGCAATCCCCAATTATGTTTGTGAAGAAATACCAAAGAACAGCTCAGGTTCTGGTTCACTGATTTCAATTAAACTGTCAAAATGGGATATTATTGAGTATATGTTTGATTCTATTAAATTCAGAATAGAAGCTAAGAATAAAGTCTTCCAGAATCACCACGTTGAATATGGATATTTTTTCCTTCTTATTTTGACAAGACCTATAGCCATTTCTCATGACCAAAAATAATAACAACAAATCACACTAATTTTTGAGCAAATATTGGTTAGGAAATTGCCTCAAGTCCCAGGAACCAGTGTGCAGATTACTAATAGTCACAGATGCTTTAGAGTAGTGTTGAGTCTCAAATCATACTTTATAAAATCTTAAGTAGTGAAATATATAGGAATAAAGAATTATTATAATATGCATTGGAAAAAAAATCATCATTAAGAAAGGATGCACAACTCAACCACACGCAAGAGGCATTAACTGCTGTAATAGTCCCTTTCTCTCACCCAGCTGCTGGCACCTTGTAGGATGTGGCTTGCCAAATACACAGGCTTAGTCCCACACCGGTAAGGAAAGCAAGAGATTGCCATGTATCAAATAGCTTTATCACTGCCCAAAATCTACACTCACTGTTCCTCTCAATCTGGGAAGAGTCTTTTTAGTTCACTTCTTCCTCTTCTCTTCCCAGTGAAAATAGATGCATGGCTTTCTGCAAGGAAATTAATTTCCTCTCAAGTGAATTTACAGTTACCTTTCTGATTAGAAGCTCTTAGTAAAGATAATGTATTTTAAGTTACTTAAACCTTAACTTTTTACAGCAATATTTACTTAAAGACAGAGATAAGGCAGTATAACAACATCTCGGTACTGGAGCACAAATTTACTTTCCCAGAGCATTTTCTCAGAATGATGTCGTGATAGCATCCAGGACGCAATCTGAAATCAGCCATGCCAGTGTGTCTGTAGTACAGAGTGTACAATGCTGGAAAGTATTGGGAACATTGAAAATCCACTGGGAAGAGTTGAAGGCAGCACCAGTGAACTTATCTGGTCTCTGCTTGGGCAGAGTGGGATGGGTCTGGCTTATAGCGCTGGTCTGGTGCAAGTGCCACTGAGTTAAGGCGAAGGAAAGCCTAAGGCTTAAGAGGTGCTGGTGAAGAAAAGCTGATGAAAAAGAACAGCTGGAGGAATATAAGATCATGTATCTCCAAATACATTTGGCCAAGGAGACTTAAGCTGATATCTGATCTTCAGTTCTCTTGTACATAAACTTTATGCCCAATTCTGCCCAAGATTCCTGTACCAGTAACAGAGGCGGCTAGAGGTCTTTGAGGGGGTTTGGAGATTTTTGGCCAAAGTTTAGGCAGCCAATTAGGTAGACAAGATCTACTTCTGTAGGCTTTTGAAAATGTCCAGCTCTCCTTGCCAACGACACAGAAGAACTGGACCCCTGCTTTGGGAGGTCCAGTTACATTCAAAGACGTTTGCTTGAAGGCATCACACATATTAATGGACTCGAATCTACCCTCAATTCTTGTACATATTCCTTCATGGGAAACAGTGTTTGTCATACAAGCTGGACCAGTCAGGCTGAGATATACACACACCCTTTTCTATGATAATTGACCACAGTCAATTATCATAGAAAAATCAATTGTTTGACTTTCCAGCTACTCAGAGGCCTCAGTATTCAGCATTATACAAGGCCACATTAGAGAATGAAAAGTGAAGCTAAGTGATCCAACTTTAAAATCAATTTGCGATTATATATGGGGGAGTTAAAGTGATATTTATTTGCTTTCCATAGGAGAAATGAGAGGTTCCCAGAAACTGTCAGTTCTAAACTGTAATAGGTCAATAAAATTGCAGAATAAATAATGAGCCAATGTGCTGAGCAAGAAAGCATAAACTTATTTTTTTATTAGACCACATGCTGTGTGACAGTACCACAGGTCTGGTTCCCTCAAACACTGACACACAAGTAACTTTACACATGTAAAATAGTCTCCCTGAATTTTCACATGCATGAGCTTATTTACATGTATCTGTGTTGACTTTTCTGTAGGTGGTGAAATTGTCTTAGAATCATATTTCACAGTATCCAAAAAGTAAGACTAGATGCTTCGGTAGTTTCTTTTATAGTTAAAATCTTTGAGCTTGTAGATGGTTTGATGCTTTGAAATTGGTCATTTTGTTTCATAATTTTTTTCAGTTTACATGCTGATTCACAATGGTAACATCTTATTTAACAACGTCTTTTTCCTAAATTCCCTCAAAAGTGAAAGCTCAAAGAAAGAAAAGAAACCCTAAATAGCCAAACAATACACAACACTGACATGTAAGATTATAATAATTTCATGTTACAGTTATACTCATTTTATAGATATATAATATATATTCAAATATATATTATATATTCACAAATTTTATATATACAATGTATCTTATGGTTGCATCTGTATCTGAAATGTCTGGAAGAATCTTAGAAAAGCTACTGAATCTAAAGGAAGAATGTAACTAGTTGAAATACATGAACTATACACTTAAACAGGATTATTTTCTTCTCTTAATCCTCAGTTTATTTTCCTTGCAAAATATCCGTATCAAAATTCCAAAGGCCAGCTATTGTCATGATGTCCTGATTTTATCTTCTATAGCCCAATAAAAAAAAAAAAACAACACCTTACCATTACTTTTAAATCATTCTACAAATATTTTTTTTAAATTTAGCAACAGGAAAGAAATTAAAATCTCCTAATAAATGCAAGTTAATTACGTTCTCTGCTAGCACAGTGAAAGAAAACCTCCCAAGAGTACAAAACTAAGTAGTACATAAGTGTAGGACAGATAAGGTATCACTTTAAAGCGTAGCTGGAAATTGATTTCTAATTAAAACAAAACATTAAAAACCACAAAGGTCCTTTTCAGATCAGGAGCAGAGTAGATACTAAAAGTAACATTTTCCCTTCCTCCAAACAGATGTTTTTATTATAAAAAAAAACGAAAAGGGAATTAAAAAAATAGATTATTTACACACATAAATTGATATATGGATGATACATATATCGTTATATGTATATATAAATAATAGCTGGCCTCACTTCTCAGAGTTTCATTTCAGCAGCCATCTGTCATGAATTAACAATACTGGTTACAAGCGAGTCTTTTCCTCATGTTGCTGTGACTATCTTTCTCTATCCACTTTTGTTCCTAGGCTAACAGACTATAAATCTCTAGGGGAAGTGACACCTCAAAAATAAAACAGTGAACTCTGATTCCAGACACTGTTGTATGAAATTACAGTGTTTCCAAGAATCATTTCGAATGAAGTTACTAAATCTGGGATGATACAGGGTTTTACCAAAAGAGTGGAACATACTGTATGTTGTCCCAGTACCAAAGAGGAGGAACACAAGATATCTAAGCAAACTGCAGGCCTATTGGTCTTATTTCATCAAAACAAATTTTTAGTTATGGAAGGAAGAACTTTAAGTTTCCAATGAAAATGGAATAAGGTACAAAAGACAATATAACTTGGTAAAGAGCCATTATTCCATGCTAATATTGTTCTTTTCTTTAATAACATAGCTGAAATGCATACTACATTAACATGGTAGAGCTCCTCTTCATTAGGGCTCCAATTAAGTATTTCATAAGCTGCCGCATGGAAACTGATTAGCTCAGCTGGCAAAACCAGGAACTATTACAAGAAAAAATGGTCTGATAAATAAAGAGCTTGTGGTAGAAAGCTACTCATGGAGTCCCTCAAGAAATACTGTCAGAGCTCACCTTATATTGTACACCCTTGGCAGAAAGGTATACCCTTGGCAGAAGCCCAGCACTCTGCAACAACATGCGCAGATGACACAAAGTTGGGAACCATCACTAATACAAATGAAAACTAGTAACATTACGCAGGAAGAATCAAAGGGCTATGAAGACCAGAATTAGAAACGGTTAGAGGAAATGGGTATAAGCTGATCATAAATAAATACAGATTGTAGATTAAGAATAAGTAAATGTGCAACATCAGCCTAATGAGGTCCTGGTCTGTGGAAACAACCTTCCTAAAGGAGTTGCATGAAGTAACCCACAAGGCCCCTTGCAGCAGATTTGGACCAGGTTATGAAAGGAATAACTGCTACATGAGGTAGCTGCTGCTGATAGCAGGGAGTGAGACCAATTGACCAACATGACTCCTTCCAGTTTCATGTCCCCAAGATAGTCATGCTCATGCCAGCAGCAAGCACTTGAGTGTCTCATTGAGGTCGATGGCTTTCAGCAGCCCTGGGGCTTTCACTGGAGCCTCTCACGTGCTTGACGGTGCACACGTGCTTCAGCACTTCTCTATCAGCACAGTCTCTGGTAGGAGAAACCCCAAAGTGTTTTATTAGTGGTACATGTAGCACCAGCAGGATATGGCAGTATCTGGAGTGAAGGACATCAGCTGATCAGCATGTCTCATAACACTCACTCACTGAATTTGAGTCCTGTGAAGAAAGGGATTGCTTCCTTCCTATTTCAAAGGAATAAGAGCTGGTAGAAGCACTTAGGGGAAAAATACACTAATTTTAAATAGCTACTTGATGCAGCACGAGAAAGCTTGCTTTCTTCCCTTGTTTTATTCTGTGTACTAGATATTCATTATATTGATGCTTGAGGGAAGACATGCAATAAAACTACAGCTTTCTAGGCATCAAAATGCCTCATTAAGGCTTTGTGAATCATGTAGACCATAAGTCGGAAGCTTAAGCTCATTGGTATGAGTAAATTCCCCATACGACAGTCCCAACTGCAGCTTCCAGAGAACAAAGCCAGACTGAGCTGTAAACCCATTGTCACACTGGCATATGCAATACACTCCTCCTGAGAAACTCTCCTCCATGAGAAACTACTCCCCTGTATGGAAAAAGAAAAAAAAATAAAAATGGATTCATGACTTAGCCCAAAGTGACCATAAAACGGGTACAGTAAAGAGGGCAATGTGATCCAAAAACACGAGAGTAAACCAGGAGAGAGTCTAATCCCAGTTTTGCCATTGCCTTACTGTATGTGACAGTCACGTCTCAATTTTCCCACCAGTAAAATGACAATAATGTGACTTGCTTTTTTTTTCCCCTCCTCCTGAAGAACCTAGTAATTCATAGTTGAAAAATGAAAAGCAATGAAAAACAGTAAGAACAAGGAACACTGAGAAAAGATACACCAGTGATCCAGTGCTGAGGCTGTCACACTGCTGTGTAAGACGATCTCATAAATGTCACACCCCAGTACCATAAGAGTGGGTGTCATGGATTGCTTCCTGAGAACTAGGATTTTTGTCACTTCTGTATACTGACCCCAGGTCACTTCACTGCAAGCACTAGGAGTTTATTGAATTTCCCGGCAAACATTAGAAAGAATTTAATGCTTTTCTTAGTATTATTTTGCTGAAAACAGGGAGTATTTTAATTAATGGGAAAATGAGCTGATTCTAGCACATCATGCTTGTACACCAGTTGCTCTCTAAATACCTCACATCTGTTGCATTCATGTGTGTGGTATGGGAAGTCCACAGCTTGGGGAACTGGACAGATTGTTCTCATATACAAGTCCTAAGAGGAAGGTTACCCTAAGCAGTTCTTGTAACTGCCCCCCACTATACTTGCCGTACTCTGGAATTCACTATTTTAAAGTCATCAAACATAAAAAGTTAATACACCTAAGTTCCTTATCTGAATTTCTCCCTGTATTTGAAACCTACCCAGACTGTCTTTATAGTTAGATTTTTCACCTAGCTTTCTTTTTAACAGTTTTATCTCAGAAATACTTAGAGATCCCTAAAAGCCAGGAATGTATCCTTAAATCTCTTCTACTTTCATATCTGACACAGACCTTCCTTCTTCCAACAGGTATTCCTACATCTGACACACTAATTCTCACACTTGAAATATACATCCAGGGAGACACATGACCAGAATTTCCAACTCCAGTTATTTCAAAGTGGCAGAAAACTGGATCTCTGAAAGATATAATTTGATATGGCATGGGGGCAGGGGGGAAGAGAGGATATAGGGATCAATTCAGAGTGATACACAACCCTGCAGTCAGTGCCAGGGCATGGCATTATTTGGGTAATTACACTGGGTAAAATGCACTGGAAGTCAGAGAGAAATAACAGTTGTGTATTTGAATAACACATTCACAGACTTTTGGTAGCTTAAGTTTGGCAGGTGGCTTTTAGAGTAAAACCTCCTATTAGAACCAAGTGGGCTTTCTATATTACATCTGTCCGATACAAGGCAAGATCACTCTCTACAAGTACTTGAAAGGAGGCTGTAGAGAGATGGGGACTGACCTCTTCTCCCTAGTGACAAGTGAGAGGACGAGAGGAAATGGGTTCAAGTTAAGCCAGGGGAGGTTTAGGTTGGATATTAGGAAAATTTTTTTCACTGAAAGGGTTATCCATCATTGGAATAGGCTGCCCAGGGAGGTGGTGGATTTGCCATCCCTGGAGGTGTTTAAAAAAAAGGGTAGACGTGGTACTTGGGGATATGGTTTAGAAGTGGTTCTGTCAGGTTGGGTTAATGGTTGGATTCGATGATCTTAAAGGTCACTTCCAACCTTAACGATTCTGTGATCTCCATATGCCACAGTTCTCCTCTTAAACTGTAATCCGCTCTCCAACACAACTTAAGAAGTAGCCAGTGCTTTCAGTACTTAGGCGTCTTCTGAGAAGTGAATTTTCATGTGTACATTGTGAGCATATGTAAAAGCTCAAAGGAAACGGACCAGATGCTGATTTCATTCACATTGGATTAAATCTTGAAAGGTTTCAGTGCTTTTACACTTCATTTTCCACAGCGTAACCACAGCAGACTTCTGACTACCGCCTGTTTCTCCTAAAAGGAAACCGTACACCAGGATTTTTAGGGGAAATGGCATTGCTCCTCACATGTTTATCACTGCTGATTGAAGACAAATTCTACCTTTGAAAAATTCAAAGCCCAATATGAGCTAGTGTTTTCAGAGAGCAGGATATTCTGCTCTTTATACCTAAACATATGGGTAAAATACAAAAATGACAGTGGATGTTTACGGAAACATAATTTATGGCAACAATACAAAAGGAAACAACAGAGACGCTCTCTTCCACCTAGGGCTGTTTTCATTCTGGTTACATACTGCTTTCTTCACATCTTGCCCCTGTCTGTTGTTTTGGCTCTGTAAACACTGTTTAAAAGCTTCCGCCTTGTCTACACAGGTGCCTAAATTTAAGTCTATCAAACGATTTTATGGACTCCAAAAGGTTTTCAGAGCTTCAAAACAAGAGTTACACAGCTCAATGATAAGAGTCCTCCATGGGCTAGCAAGCACATTTATCACCTCTGTCTCTGGAAGTCCATAACCTGAAGCAACATTACAGCTTCTTCTTACGCTCTTCCTTCATGCACCACTGTGACCATCTTTGGGGACAGGACATGGGACAGGACAAAACTATATGGATACCCAGTAGAACCAGTCTTGTTCTATTGTAAATTATAGGTAAGATGGTTTCTATTTTTTATTAATTTTGGGAGGAAGGGAAATGCTCTAAAATTGGTGGAAATGAATATCCTATGAACTGCAACACCCAGAAAAGTTCCCTTTGTTTCAAAAGTAGGGCCATCAGCATGCATTTAATGCCTGGGAACCAATACCCATGTGCGGAGGGTCAAACCATGCCCTTGTCAAATCTCAGCCTCACTTCAACTCTTTTCTTGGAACTTTTTCTACTCACAGAGACTGAGAACAAACCAACGTGATCACAGATGGACTCATGACCATCCTCCTCTGGTTCCACTGGGTTTATTCTCAACTTTCCCAGTCCTCATGGCCCCACTTCCAGAACTTTAGATATCTCCAGTGGTTTCCAGGTGACTCTTTGGCTTATTCTGATGTTTCCTGGCAAGCCTTTTTCTTCTGACAGGTTAAGAAGGCTTCATCTTCAGTCTACAGCTTTTGCTAACAGGTAGAAAGCTGAATTCCTTTGGCATATAGAATAAGCAGCACATAACTGGTTAGGAAGGACCAATCTTGGTGTTACTGTGATTCAAGATTGCAATAAACATCTCAGACTCTGTGTGTATTCCTGAAGCTCTGGCTTGATGGCAAGAACCAAAGCCCCCCTTCAGTGCTGGTTAAATTCCCACCAGGTTCATTCCTTATTGAGACGATGCTTATAGAGACTGACAGGAGGTTTCCCAGCACAACGAAGGTAAAAATTGGCTCCTATATGTCAAGGGTGCTGTTTTATATAAATAGGCATATGTATTTGTATGTATGTTCCCCTTCCTGCAGAGATGGGTGGGTGATGCTGCAAATATCACCCAATGATAACAGTGCTGATATATAACCCCGCTTGGACTGTTGGAAAGCACTGAAGTTATAGAAAGGTGCAGAGTTTCTCTGCAGCTATTTCATAAGCATTTACCCAGCTGATATACATACATATACGCATATGTATTTTTTACTGTGAAATACAGATAAAAATCAATACAAGAGGGCATTAAAGGATAAGTCACAAGACAGCTGCACCTGGTAATGCCAAAAATATAGTAGCAGCCACGAACTAAGGATGCTCCAAGGGACGATAATTTGTGACCCTGTGCCAACGCACACTGGGGCAGATGAAAACAACTTGTTCCAAAGCTGCTATTGGGGATCTGACATGTTTATCTATTTGGCCCACATGCGGCTGTGTCTTCTAGCACTGACAGCCCCTGCAGCTTGGCAGCTTTTCAAAAGCTTGTCAGCCCTTGATAGCATTCCTATTCCTGCAGAGATGGGCGGGTCGCGCGGCGGATTACACAGTGATAATAGCGCTGACATGTAACCCCACTTGCACTGTTCGCGAGCGAGCACAGGACTTACAGAAAGGCGCACCACTTCTTTGCGGCTATTTCATAAGTGTTTAGCCAGCTGACAACATTTTGTATTTAGTATTTATTTAGTTTAAGGAGTGAAACAACAAAAGCTTTAGGCAAACTCGCAAGAAAATTCTACCTATCAAAGTAATCTTTCCAGCAGGATCCCAGAGTTTAGGATTCCTATAGAATTTCTTCGGATTTCCAACCTCTCATGCCATTAAATGTTTGTTTATCATACACTGTGCTTCTACTGTTTATAGCATAGTTGTCTTCAGATTTCTTCTCTACATTTACAATGCCCTGGTAAATACAGGTTGCTGCTCTTTTCTGCTCTTTTGCTGAACATCTTTATTTTACTCATAGGAAGGAACCACAAATCCTCCAGTTTATAAATAGCATGCAACACTTGTCAGGCAGCTAAGGATCTTTCAAGAAAAGACTATGGCACTTGATAATGCTATTCCTGCAATAGGAGCTAGAGGCTTCTGTTCAGGACAAGCTCACAGAAATTATATCCCTGTTACAGAAAGATGATTATCCTTTGCTAAGCTTTAGATATTTGTAGAGTGGAACCATTTTGGCTTTCTGCATTTGTCTTTCATTCTGGAGGACTTTTCTATTATACTATTGTACTTACTGTTGCTTTATAATAAGGTTTGCAAGCACTGGAAACTGGATGGATTTTTTCAAGCTGCCAGCTGAGGAAGTTTTCAACCAATTACACAATAAATCGAATAAAAACTATAATGATTTAAGAAATTCGAACTCCAGAAGAACTGTTGATTTATTTCATCAGGAAAAATATACCAGGAAATAAAGCCATAACTTAATATATGTAAGTTAAATTAACTAATTTAGGTGAATAATTAGTTTGGAAAAAGGAAGCTGTTAAATGGCACATGTACACATTCAAGAAGGGAAAAGGATAGAATGCTTTGGATGTTTCTTTGAATACCATTCCAGAAATATCTGAATATAGAGCATCAGACTCTACAACATAATCTTGCCAAGTAATTATATCCACAGATGAGGATTTTCTTGGAGCAAACTGTTGGGGATCCTGATTTGGTTTACCAGTAGTTCCTAATATAACAAATATCGGAAATTAAGAGTTTTTTTAAAAGTAATCTGAATCCACCCAGCACAGTGTGTTCTACAGCTCATGTTCAGTTTTGTTTTAAAGAAAGAAAACCCCAAACTATGCACAATTTTGCATTCTAGTTTCAAAGCTCTTACACCTTGCTTGCCCCCCTCAACTTGCTTTTAACCCTCCTTCCTCAAAGTTAATAAAAACACCACTTATAGTCAGAAACTTAATATTCTAATCAATTACTTCTCATTTTAGTGACAGTGTATAAGCAGTTATATATTTTTTTTTTTTTTCCAGACGACCCTTACTCCAGAGGAGTACAAAGGACACACTTCAGACCCTTGTTGTCCCGACATGTGTGGTTTCCTCGCACCGGGAAAGGCTGGAAGCGAGCCGCCTGGCCCGGCGCCAACCCAAACCATGGTCAGTCTAAACACAGCGCCGGCAAACGCTACTTTCTGACACTTCGCTGCTACTGGAGAGTATCCTTTAGCACTGAAACCTCCCCAGTGACTGAGAGTTATACACAACCACACACGCAACTTCCTTCATCTCATCTCTTCCCTCCCCAAACACGTTTCTACCTCCCCCCCTGCCCCAGCACAGAGGAACCAAGAAGAAATGCTTCTGTGATATTGTCTTGTGTTACCTGGGCATTTACCCAAGAGGGTAAGTTTATAAAGTTGCTGAATGCTTACAGAGATACGGAAATCAGCACAGCAGGATGCTCTGCAGAGCTTTTCAGTCAGTCTTAGCTATTTGAATATACTTTTCCTCAGTGTTTTGTCTGAAAAATTAAGATGAACTGAATAGCTAAACTGAAAATTAGAAGTATTTGAACCTGCAGACAATCATTTCTTTAGTCCAGATATGCAAGCGGCTGTGAATTTTATTCCCTTCCTTCTGGTTGCCACAGATATGTAGCCATACATTCAGCTTACCAAATGCAAATTTTCATTCCAATATAAAGTGAGCCTTTGCTCTACGGTATCTCTATTAAATGTCACTGTGTGATTGCACACTGATTCTCCTGGCTCAGTCTGTGTTCTGCTCTTCTTGGGAAGCACAACACCCATAATGATCAGTGGTGTTTTGGCAAAAGGGAAAATGTTACCAGCTTGGACGGAGGGGCGGATCACGCAGGGTGCTGCTGCCTCCAGAAAGCTCGGAACTAATCAAGCCCCGCTGAACATAATGGGAGGTGACAGCACTCAGCATCTCTCGGGAGGTAAGCAGCATCCCACAGAAACAGAAATCTGATTTTCACACATTTTTATTTTTTTTTCCTACAGAAAGCCTATGCCAGAAATCAATCTGTAGTTTAAAAATCCACAATGTGAATAACGCTGTTATTAATGCAATATCCCGAGGAGGTGCTAGTTTTTGAATAAACTACTGACATGGCAGACAACTTAAGTGTTTGATAAAGCACCCCAGGGAATAAATTTCCTGGAACATTCAAAATCTGAGTTTTAAAGAAACTGGCATATGGAGCATTGCAGAAGTCAAAATAAGAAATAGGATATTCAGCCTGATACTATATCTCTTCTATACAATGACAGCAAGTGTTGCACTCAAACATGTGGGGCAAAATAGTCTCCTGCTACACCTGCTAAGCCCCCGCGCTGCAGTTGTATTAATTCAGGGTCAGTTACCTCTTCAGAGCTGACAGCAGAACACAGTAATTTAAAACCTCCTTCTGGTGCTTAAAGAAAATATCAAATACAGCTGAGAATTTAAATTTTCCTCAGTAAGTAGCATATCTGGAAGAAGCAGGAAAGCCATTTTCATGTGTGTTCCTGTGCAAGCATCTGTTTTTCACATGTAGCAGCCAATTGTGCTTACAAAAGCTCCAATTCATCTTGTCTGCTAGAAATACTGAAAGCTAAATTGCCATCTTATTATCTGGAGTTAACTCATTGTCATAGGGCATGGGCAAGGGAGTACAGTAGCTCCCAGTGGAAGCTTCTCCTATCACTTGTAATTCTGGATATTAATACAAATGTTAATATTAAAATTATCACTAACATTTTTACCATAATTTAAACCATTCAAATTGCCTCTGCTCTGTTTAATATCACAGTAATGTAATCCCTGCGATGCCAGGAAGCAAGGAAACAGCTATCTTCAGTTATCATCTTTCAAATGCTTTTATTTGAGAAGGCTGACCATGACCAGAGAAATTAAGAAGCAAACACTCCAAGCTGCATTTTTGCCTTTTTGATGATATTTTCAAATTACTTTCATGCACTGCAGGGCTCCTTCAGGTAGCTGACCTCTTGCAGGACATCAGTCTCACAGGAGGTCACATACCATGAGAAATTTGTATAATTTATGGGAGGTGAGATTATCAAATTCTGGTACACAGCATTGCACAATGAATCTGCCAGTTACACAGTGAAGAAGGGAGAAAAAAAAAAAAAAGAAAAAAGGAACAAAATTGAACTTATGAGATGAACTCTGTGGTAAACAAACTGACCTTTTTTACATTTCTGTTTAAATCAACCAAGTTGAGCAGGAAGATGTGGTCTTTAGCCCCGATTAGCAGCCGGCCCCTCTCCTCATCTAGCAGCAGGGTTCGAAAATCAAGCCCCTCCGTTGAGCCCAGGAATGGGATGCAGCTGTTTGAAAGCAGCAAGTCTGTGGGAAAATGAAGAAAATCTTTATAATCAAAATGTTTACATATGACTCATTGGTGTCTTTTATAAATATATGCAGCCAGCATGGAGCATGCTGGTGAGATAACTACAGTCTCAAGAGCATGCCTTTCCAGGGTCATGATACAGCTCCTGTTAACCTTGGTTTTCTTACTTCCAAACTGGGTGATATTTACTGTCACAAAACATTTTTCTGTATGAAATTTTCTTAATAAATTATGTCTGTGAAATAAAGGAATCACATTCTTCAACAGAAATTAGAAACAAAAAGAGACAGATCTCTGCAAAATATGTGCTATACCTTTCCTTTGTTGTAAGAAAACTAATGCATGTTTATACTATCGTAGTCATGGATACACATGATCAAAGATCAATATCTCACCATATTTGGTGCTCTATATGCAAAGCAACAAAGAAGGACAATGCCAGAAAGAGTAGTTAGGATCAGGGAACGGTGGTTATATGTGGCAGATATTAGAGGTTCAGAACAGTTTGAGTTGGAAGGCATCTTCAAAGATCATCTAGTCCAAGCCCCTTGCCATGGGCAGGGACATGTTGCACTAGATCAGGTTGCTCAACCCCATCCAACCTGACCTCGAACACTTCCAGTGATGGGGCATCCACAGCTTCTCTGGGCAACCTGTTCCAATGTCTCACCACTCTCATCATACAGAACTTCTTCCTTTAGTCCAATCTAAACCTAGTCTCTTTCAGCTTAAAACTGTTGCCCCTTGTTCTATTACTTCAGGCCCTGGTAAAAAGTCTTTCTCCATCTTCCTTATAAGCTCCATTTTTTTATATTGAAAGGCCACAATAAGGTGTCCCTAAAGTCTTTTCTTCTCCAGGCTGAAGAACTCCAGCTCTCTCAGCCTGTCTTCATAAGAGAGGTGTTCCATCCCTCTGATCATTTTTGTGGCCCTCGTCTGGACCCACTCTAACAGGTCCATGTCTTTCTGATACTGGGGACCCCAGAACTGGATGTAATACTGCAGGTGGGGTCTCATGAGAGTATAGGGGCAGAATCACCTCCCTCTACCTACTGGCCATGCTTCTTGTGATGCAGCCCAGGATATAGTTGGCTTTCTGGGTTGCAAGCACACATTGCTGGCTCACATCGAATTTTTCATCCACCAGTATCCCCAAGTCCTTCTCTGCAGGACAGCTCTCAATCCATTCACCACCCAGTCTGTGTTGACATTAAGGGTTGTTCCAACCCAGGTGCAGGACCTTGCCCTTGTCGACCTTCACATAGTTTGCATAGGCCTACTCCTCCAACCTGTCAAGGGATCTTCAAAGATCATTTAGTCAAACTAGATGAGTGATGGCATCCCTTCCCTTGAGCGTATTAACTGCACCACTCAGCTTGGTGTCAGCCACAAACTTGGTGAGAGTGTGCTCAATTGCACTATGTCATTCATGAAGATATTAAATAGCATTGGTCCCAGAATGGACCAATGAGGAATACCACTCATTACTGATTTCCACTTGGACATTAAGCTGTATATATGGTTGAGAAGAACTGGAAGGACGTAATAACCGTAATGTGTATAGAAAGTTTGATATAAGGTTCAGTTTGTCCATTGTCTAGTATGGTGACGGTACAGAGAATTGCTACAATTAAATTTTCCATTAC
Organism: Ibidorhyncha struthersii; assembly: GCA_013398815.1. NCBI lineage: Eukaryota > Metazoa > Chordata > Aves > Charadriiformes > Charadriidae > Ibidorhyncha > Ibidorhyncha struthersii. Next base: position 127,091 of record VZSZ01004917.1, on the reverse strand, counting down.
CATAATTTCAATTGAGAATTGAGATCTGAATCAACAACCGTTGAGCAGAGGTATATCCCTAGGGCACAGTACTGAAACGAAGGCAATACAGGGGCATATTAAGGGGAGCATCCAGTAGCAATACCTCTAAGGTCCTGAAGTCTTTACTTTCCTTACAGAGGTGGAAGCGGGTGGCTGTTCCTGCATCCTTACCCTGTCTGCAGAGGAAGTTTCACCCATTAAAAGCACAAATTTGACACTTAAGTTTTACTGTGATTTAATAGGGGGTTCCAATCTCTTTCAGAAGATAATTAAGAAAAACATGTTTCTCTGTGAAACTAATGAAAGAATCTATGCTTCTCCTGTAAAAAAAAGCTAAAAGGCCGTAAAGTAAAAAGTCTGTAACCTTTTGCTTAATGAAGAGTATGTGGACATAATTCTGGATGAGGACACAACCAACATATAGAAAAGAGCACAACGAGAGTTTAGTCTTGTTGGGCAGTCATTAATTTGGGGAGAACAAAAATAAACATATGAATCATTTCTTCCACAAGAAAATTCTCCAAGCTAAACTATTCAGAAATCTTGGGACAGAAACGTAAACCCTGTATTGAACTGAATATAAAATTAAGTGTATTTCCACCTTCTTGGCACTGGATGGACAATGTATCCGTCCTGCTAGAGAGGCCAGACTTACAGCACAAGTTATTTACACTTCCTGATCATGATGAAAATCAGGGCCAGTGTTTTGCAGAGTAACTCCTGAACAAAATAAAGAGGGGGAGAAAAAAAATACCCCCAAACTTTTTTCTCCAAGGTCTCTCACAAACCATGTGACAGGCAAAGCAAATATTAAGTCCTGTTGCTGGTTAATAAACAGCACTGTGGGAGAAAAGATATTTTATCATTATTAATCTGACTACCTGGTATATAATTATGACAATTATTTTTTGGCTCAGTCACTTCTATTTAAGCTCATGTGGTTTTGTCTGGCTCACTGCTGAACGTTGTTACAGTACAGTCTGAAAACAAATTGTCTTGTATTGCAGCTCCTATTCCCCTAGGTGAGATTTATTTGGCAGTATGTTGGAAAAAATCTTACTTCATGTTGAAAAATTAAATCCAATGTTAAGCACTACACTGCTTTAGGCAAGTGCTGTCCCTGTCCTATCTTTCGTGAAGACAAAGATGTCAGGGGTATTTTTTCTAAATTAGTGACACTTTAAAAGACCTGCTTATTAACTGGCAGCAAGATCACTTAGGAACAACTTATGCTTAACATGGTACTATAAAAACCTTAAGTCCTGTCCACGTATTTCTTACACTAGAGCTGGCTGATGAATAGCCTGGCTGAAGAATAGGCAAACCAGTGTTACAAATAAATAAAAATTTTAAAAAGGAAAAAGAAAACCCCTCTAAACCCACAACTTCTGAAGCTTAGCTCGCTTCACTAGTGTGTTTTCACTCAATAAGAAATAAAAATGCTTTCCTCCTGAAACATTTTTTTGTTGTTATTGGATTCTCTGTTACAGGACAGACACTTCTAGTCACACAGCTAATTTTTGTGTGACGTAGATGTGTCTTCATTAGACGTCACACTCTGTACAAACCTCCTCCTTTTTTTTCTGACTGGAAATTCTTGGTACTGGATATGATGGAGCTGTTTATTGGGAAAGAATTCTTTGATGCTGACCCTAGCACAGCAGGCGGTTTTAGCTCCCTTGGGCTACTCAAATCCTTCTCAGTTGATCTCTAAAATACTGTTTATCAGCTGAGTATTGCTAGAGCACATAATTTCTGAGTAATCGTCTTTCTCTTCTCCACCCATGACATAAGAGCTGGCTGAATTACTAGATTATCTGATACATGGTTTATAATAATAAATGCCTTCTTAGTTCTGCAGTCTCAATTAAGTCCCTATTCAACAGTTCTATGTCCCAGATAGGATGGGGGGAAGGAAAGAAACACAGGATCACAATATCTAGTAATTAGTCATTCACAGGCATTAACATAAATAAACAGGAGAGATTAATGAATTTCACAGGCTACTGTATTTCAGCAATCCATATCACCCTCTGCTGCTTTTAAAGCTCCTCTGATGACAAGCTTCCAGTCATACCACAGCGCTGCCTGTGGGACATGGGTAACTAAGATGCAGAATATGAGGGAAAATTCCTTCTCAACCCCAGCCATCGGAATTTGATCTGAGTAAAGGTAAATGATACATTTGCGCAAATGCTCTAAAGCACTTTCATTGCTTAGAGTCATGCAATCCGTGGGCCTTTTCAAGTGTGACACTTGCCAAAATACGTAGACCTGATTCTCCACATACCTCAAAGGAGATGACTGAGACTGCTCTCCACTTCCCATTTCTTTCATACTTGGAAGGAATGATCTCTGTAGCGACCATCCCAAAAGGACATTTGCCACCTATTCCTTAACACTTCTAGTATTTCTTGGTAAAGAACCACCTAGGACTGCTACAACAGGGAGGGAAAAAGCTGTCTCATGACTGAAACGCCCAAGTGGGAATGAGCCCTGCCTGGTGCCTTGTACAGCCGTTTGCTTCACTGCATCATAAGGAAAACATCTGTAAAATGTTCCAGATTGAAACGACAGCACTGCACACTGATTTCTTACTGACGCAAATGATAACAGAGGCTGCAAAGCGGTGAAGAATCAAGTTTGCTCAGTTATTTACTAACTATTGAAAAGAGCTTGGAAATAAGACTCTGAACATGGCCACTGATAAGATTAAAACTGAAACGTGGCCTAATAAAATTTGTCAAGTACACATTAAGAGAGTATTTATTAAGTTGCAGCCAGATTAATCATTGTTCTCACTCCATAAAAGCAAAATAACCCAATCTTACGGGTTGAAATTGCCCTTCACAGCGAGATATATTAAATATCACCAAGGATATTACACTGGAAAAATTTACTATGAAAAGCACTTTTGCCCAACGGTTTTCAAGCTTGGAACAAGCTGTTGATTTGAATCACTGCATCTCTGTAGCCAGGCTAATATAGAAACAGCATTCTCACAATGCACAGAAACAGAGTTAGTTACAGGGGTGGTCTTTCACAACTACATGTTCAGCACTCAGTTTGTAATGTGTATTTGCTGTTTTACTGAAAACTAAATACTTTTTTCCAGTCTGGCGGTTAAATGAATATTTAGCAAACTCCCTTTCTGGGTTAATATTTCACTGCTGAGTGCTAGAAGCTGGAATAGTGACTGGTTTTTATTCACTTAGAAAAGTATCTCAGTGGACTTGGCACACAACAGCGTGATCGTTGCTTACTTAAATAACCTCCAGCAGCAGAGCTATGGAATAAAGGCTTTGAATGAAAAAAATGTCATTCTGGTAACATGTATTATATTTATACAGCATATTTAGACTGCTTAGCCTCGAGTCACAAATGTGGTGACTGCGCTGCTGTTCCTCCACTCCGGCATGGTATAAGCATGCAGCGATCCAGAATCCCTTGGTCAAGACTCAGAACTGCCTCTGTGGCCAGTCACAGACATTTATGCAGTGGTAGCCCTTGCCTGAATTGGCAGAAAGGGAACTCCCCAACCTGTTTCAAAACAGCTGCATCTAATGACACCTTTGAAGGACTCTGAATGTAAATTCTGTAATTTTCATATACAATAAGAAAAAAAGTCACATCATTTTCCTCAAGTTAAGAGCAAGTTCTTTCATGTACTGTAAAGTACCCATGACAATTTACATGAACATTGTGTGAATCCTCAACTAAATTTGGGGGATAAAGAAATGTCAGTGTAGAAATTTACTTAATTCCTAAAGTGTTATGAGTTTAAAAGATCCAATTGACCCCAGATGTATTTGTATGAAGGCAAAAAGAACAGTTTGTCTACTACCAATCTCTACTACATATTACAAGAGGCAAGTTATATTTTGATTAGCTGCATCTTACCATGGACAATGATGATTATTTGTGCATGCCATGTGGCTCTCGTTGCTATACAATGAATTTTATTTGGCCTGGAGGAAAATGTCATATTCATGGCACAGCAGGGCCTTTCCAAAAGGATATGGATTACTGGGAAGAGAGAAACTATGATTTCTTGTTGGCACAATGTTGTGTCAAAATCTTGGTTCTCCTTCTGAGTAGCCCCCAAAACCACCTTGTACTCCACCACATATTTTGGAGTTAGACACTTCTGTTCCTCTTTTAGAATTGATTTGTTCTTCAGGAGGGTTTTACAGTCTAGGAAGGCGACACTGAAAAGAGAACTTTTTCAATCATTGCTCCAAAATTCAGGAACAGTCTGCTGCAGTATTTAAGGCATTTCAGGGCATTTTCACTTTGAGCTTCAGGCACTTCTTTGGGCCTGCTCAGCAACCAGCAAACCTAACATTTCCCACATATCTATTTGCAAATACTTATTGATAGATGTCGAATCTGGCAGCCTTTTACCACCCAGAAAAATCATAAGTAGTTAAAGTAGCTCCATTACACACTATGCTTCTTAAGCCATCATTACAGACAATGGTAACTAAGCAATAGCTCTGTGCAGTGGTGTGAAAATATTTTTTACACCTTTCATCAGGAAGTGACACCATATTCTTTTCAGATAACCTTCACAACAGCTATTCCACCAACAAAGAGGAAAGAAGAAAAAAAAAAGGTGCTCAGGCTGTGGGACCTGATTCTTCTTCATATCAGTAAAGCTTATTTGAAAGGAGATGCTTCTGCAAGATCAGAACTGAGACTACTGCAAATTATTTAGTTCATCTATTTCAGAACTAGGGGTTAGAATCAAACTACAGTCCTGTCTTTGTCTGACTGTGCTTTTTAAACCTGCAAAAACGGTAATACTGAAAAAAAATGTAGGTGCTTACCGCCAAAAATACATCCAGTTAAAGCATGAACTAAACAATTCTCATTCGTGTTTATGGAAGTGTATTTTAGTTGCATTTTAACTGCAAATAAATTTGACTAGTGAAGCAGCTGCACAAATAACTTATAAAGCATTATTATTGCAGAGATGATTAAAAGCTGCTTTGTGACTTCATGTTATTGGTGAAAAAAATGCAAAGGCTCAACTCAGAAAATTCACAGGGCCAAACTAAATAATTAACTTTAGACAGAAAAACTGAAAATGTATCTGAGTAAAACATTTGTTTTTCTGAAGAAGACCTAAGACCATGGATTTTCACAGGTTCCCTTTTCCTAAGTAGTTTATCTTTCTTGCAAAACTGCCAAAGTAAGCAAACTCACTGTTGTTCCCAAGGCCAAATTAAATCACTTTTTTTTTTTTAAAGTGATACTGTGGATATTTAAAGAATATGCACTACAAATATAATTCAAGTGATTGGAAAGCATATGAGCTTTGGTAACATGTAGGTAATTGTTAGCATCTCGTCACACATACCTGTTCATTAAGAATGGCTGGCACATTGATAGACAAATAGTACCGAAATTTCTGTTTAAATGAAAGGCAGAACATGCAAACAATGGACTCATCACTTCTCTTTCCTCATTTTCAACTGTCAGGGCCAAACTTACCTTTTTTCCCCTCTTCACCTCTCACAGGTCCTCAGCCTGTGTAGTGGGTAAATAACTTGTCATTTGACTGAAATCTGCTTTCTTCCACTTCAGACTTATTTCAAATTCCCTTCAAAGTATCACAATGGTGAGAGCATAGTGCCTTCTAAGAGCATAAGATTTTTTCCTTACATCTAGCAGAGTAAAACTTTAGGCAATTATCAAAGCCAGAAGCCAGTTTTCTTCTCAACCATGTAGAAGAGGAAATTTCAACTTAACTAGAGACCAAACTCTATCCCTGTCTTTTAAAATTATCTTCCAGTGACCTGAGAGGCAAGCAGCTGAGATAAAACCTCAGCCCTACTCTGAAGGTGATAGCTTATAAACTCACCTATTCCTAAAGCTCTTCTGAAACCCCACATTAATAAATCCATAGTGACAAATAGCCTAAGAGTTAGCAAAAGACTGCTTTAAATAAATTCTCCCAAGTTAGAACTGTAATTTTTAGATATCTTGCATTAACTCAAAGGCCTTTTCTTCATGCTCTAGTTAAGTATTTCCCAGCCTCTTGTTCCTCCCAAGCTATCATCCAATCAAACAGAGAGAAAGCAAGAGAGCAATGATAGGCTTCAGGTGGAAATAATGCCAAAATCCTCTTTGACTGACTGATTTGAAAAAGCTGAGTTAGACTCACTGATCATGAATCAGTTTTACTCTTCCAACTAGTCTACCATCTCATCTCGTGCACATTCAAGCTGCCTTTTAGGTGCATAAACATATGACCTGCAGTTAGAAAGATGTGAATCTTGTGAAGGAGATATCCAGAAGGAATGAAGCGTGGGGATTAGTCCACACTCTGAGGAACAGGCAACACAAAATGCACTGACAATAGGCTGTGTCTACTAGGTGTTTAACGTCAAAACCATCTCAGGGGGCTGGGACTTGCATTAACTTGCATGAATGAATATAATCCACGCTGCAGCAGTGGACTCATTCTTTCCTACTTCGATGGAGACGTGTATTGTACTTTGCAAGTACACCCAGGTGTTAAAAATACAACATGGTGATCATATTTAGCACTTTAAGGCACATAGCTCTTCCTTTGTCAAAGTATGGTTCAGAAAATATATGCAGTGCTATCCCTCCTTTCAAAACAAGTTGCTGTTATTGTATTGCACTTGCCTTCAAAATAGTCCCAACCCTGCATTTCAGACTTTACTTTCTTCAGAGTGATGCAAAAATGGCTAGAGTATTTTCCAGCACCTGTACCTGAAATTGTCTACTAACTGCATCTTCAGAGAAACTTCTGAGAACGCGATATTCTTTGGAGAAGCACAGAGCACCCTGAGGACAGAGAGAGGAGCTCTTTGCTACACCTTATAGCCCATCTATCTGTGGGCTGGTAGAACAACAACAGGTTGTGCTATTTCTTCCACCCATACTATCTGGTAGCAGCTCTGCAGAATATGACATATTTTTAAACCCTTACTCAGTTTTTGCTTTGTCGATGAAATTCCAGCCTAAGGAAGTAAGATAAGTGGACTTTGTTTCACACTTGGAGCAAATGAGAATTTTGTTTTGGATTCCAATGTTCAGTATTTAAACCTGCAAGGAGTTTTCTCAAGTAAATCTGAGGTATAATTGGCTGCAGAAACGTGGATTTGGCTCGGTAGCTGATCTGACACTACCGATAGGTGCTGACAGGTTTCTGTGGAGTCTGACTCACTTTACTCAGACCTGCTTTCTCAGACTGACACCAGGACTTGCTCCAATGAGCCTACAGTTGTTATATATGAAAGGTATTGTTTTTAAAATGCTCAGCTATCTTAATAATACTTTACCATTTTTCTCACCAGCTTCAAATGTATTTTCTAGCTTCCTAATGAGAGTAATGCAAAGTAGTAAGTAGTAAGCAAAGTAGATAAGGCTTTCAGGCTAAAAGATGAGAGACCTTGAACTGCAGTGGCACGAACAACTCTGTTGTAATAAGTGTCAGATGGCATGGACCTGGAAAACACATTAATATTGATACTAACAGGCTTAGGAGAGATACAGAGCAACGTGAGCTATTCGTGAAGAAGGTGAGTTGACAGTGGAAAGGAGAGTTAATGCCAAACAGGTTTACTTATTCATTTACTTCATTAGTGCCTCTGTTTTCAAGACTTAAAAGAACAGCTCGCAGACAGAAAACATCCAGATTGGTTGCCTATCATTGCTATTTGCAATTTCCATACTGGTGTAATTGTATCGTATGCACAAGTTATAACCAGTGTTTGTAAGCAACACAGATTTTTATACAAGTACTCAACAGCTGTACATCCCACCCTTCCCCACCCTCTGCGTGCTCCACAGACACCAGACACACGGACACACACCCCACTTGCATTTGCATCAAGACTCAGAGCCAGACCCTCAGTTTAACCACTGGGACCTGCAATAAATTTATCAGCTGAGGATCTAGCCCGGAGTGTATAGCAAGAAGCTGTGGGGGCCATTCTTCTCTCCAACTCCAAGCATTGGACCAGAGCCCACACAAGCTGTATGGCCAGGCTGTAAAGCTAAATAGGATACAGAGATAAAGTCCTAACTACTAATAGTGTATGTCCTTGCCAAAAGGGCTGACGAGAGCTGGAGCTGGTGCAAGAGAAAGGGCAGGTCCATGCATCTGGGAGCAGATGAGGAAAGGAAAGAAGTGGATATGTGCGTTTGGGGAGAAGGGAGCAGGGAGGGAGATGTTCTCCTTCCAGAAGCAGCACACTGTTATGTTGGCTCAGGTGCCCTGAAACCACCATGTGAGAGAGCCTGTTAAGTGCTGAAGGTCCTTCAATGCCCTTCCCATAGTCCCCCTGAGGGCAAGGAAATTTCCTCATTACTGACTTTGAAAAGCTCTTCTGGTTTCTTGACTCAACCAAGACAGGTCCAGATGGATGAGGTGGCAGAGCAGATACAGTAAAGGAGGTGAAACCAGGTCTGGAAAACAATAACAAGCTCACCAGTATGACTTGCTACCCAGGGAGCAAAGGCAGCGTTTGGCAGGTTGAAGGGGCTGCGGTGGGAGGAGTGCCTGCACAGGAAAGGAGGTGAAGGGCAGGGACCTCTGTGAGCAGATTTACCTGTCAGTAGAACAGATATTTCCGCTGTTGGCAGCAAACCTGCTTTAGGAGGTTCCTGCTTGCTCTCCCCACACGTAACTGCTTGTTCCTGTCCCCACAGGGGTGTTCCCTCTCTGACACAGGCCAGATAATCTTTCTTTCCCATGCTCTGAATGAGGAATGAGAACTTTTATAATGACAATGGGGGCATTAATATTTTAGCTGTTTCTACTATCATGACTGCTGGTTGAGCTCACAAGGCAAAATCAATAGCCCTGCTCTAAATTGCTAGAAAAGTGCAGTACACAGATGCAACTGGTATAGGGAAGCACTGTTTAAGTCACTCAGTCATTATCTAGGGTAGCTGTACAGGATAGACATTCTCTCAAAAGGGTGTGGCTTAAATGCAGAGCATGCCTGTTTTCACAAAACTTCAAAGATTTTTCCCCTTACATTCTTTTTTCCAGTTTTCCAGATATATTTTATTTGATTAAATAGCAAGCTAGTGTAGCAAGGTAACTCAATTGGCTAATGCGAAGGTAGGTTTTCAAAAAAAGTTTTGCACTGGCAATACCAAAGGACCTCTTCCAGCAATTAAAATAAAAACAGTTCACATTATAATAGCTTGGAGTAGCATAAGGTTCTCCTATGGCAAAGTGAAATACAATTATCAGTTATACTTTCTGATATTGACAGGAGTTAAGTTCTTATGAAACCATTAAAACTAGACATCATTGAATATCTGCATTAATTCCCTTATATGTTAGTTGTTTCTGTTGGAGTTGTGCCTAAAAAGCTCTGTTAGATTCAGAGTCTCACATGCAGATATGTAGGTGGACCCAATATCTGCCTTTTAGACTTAGGCAATGTTGTGGTAGCACCATGATAACTAAAAATTGCTGGGCAAGGGATATCAGCAATGTCTGTCTGCCCAAGGTAACCATGTGCACCATCACAGTACTTCCTGTCAACCATTAATATATAGGCATAAGCTATTATTTAATATTGAAGGGGGGGGATATATTTTATTATTCATATCTAGACATATTTATCCATTTTGGGGCACCAGTGGGTGCCATATGGATTGCTGTTGTGTTACTTATTTAATAAGAAATATTTTTCAGAGAAATCTACAGTTCATGGATGATGCAGAGGGATTTGTATAGTCTTCCCAAAGCTGCCAGATAAGTTGAACATAAAATTTCAGTGCCTTCAGTAAGCTCTTAGCCATCAAACTCTGTGGTACAACACAGCATACTTCTCTGGGACAGCCAGGATTTGGATCAGAAAGAAGAATCCCTGTTTTCTTGAATTAGTGGAAAAAAGGTACCTTTGTCGCTCCCACCCTTGTCTAAATGCCTCTCTCAACCACAGCTAGTCAAGCTCTCTGACTTCTCTGATAGTGCTCTGGTGTGATAAAGGAGATTTTGTCTCTGTCTCTTTCTGCTATCTCTTTGTGTATTTATCTCCAAAGGACTCTGACTACAGAACAGACCTCCCCTGCACCCCTCGGCCCTTCTTTGAGGAACTTGTCTATAAATGGAACAGCAAATGGAAGTGGGGAGGGAGGAAAGGGAAATAGGATGTGACTTGAGGACCTGCACTGCAACCACAGATGTCCACCGCTAGACACACACTGACGTCAAGAGGATCATGCCCTCAAATTAGTGCATAGACAGAGAACAAGGTTGGGATCTTTGAAACTACTCAGGATTGGGTTAGCTTTACAAATGTCTTTACTAAAAGTGCAATTAGACACATATTTCTGAAAGTACCCTCTTCGAAGCCGATGCCACTGATCATGTATCTTCCCCACATTCTTCTTCTAGGGAAGCAGTTTTCTGTGTTGTCTCATCCTCCTTTTGACAAGGGACCACTCATTCTTCCCAAAGTCTTGCTCTTTTGCTTTTTTCTCTCATCTTCTGAGATTTAATCAAGTGAACATTCAGCAGAATAGTTTGGTATTTTGTGAATACAATTCTTTTTTTTATCCAATTGAGGCCCTTTTGTGATCACGAAAAAAAGAAAACTGTTGTGAGCTACAGGCTGTTTACACTGTTAAGAGGTTGATACGGGTCAGTTCTCTAAGGTTATTCTTAGTTCAACTGCTATGTAAACTGTTGATGTCACTGACTGGAGGCTGCTCTCCAGGACATTATATATATGATAATTATATGACAGAAAATGCAACATATAGTTGGATCTGACCTCCAAGTTCATAAGTTTAAAAAAGGAAAAAAAATGTCTGTAAGAAACTTGCTGTTTTTTCTGTTACTAAAAAGTAATAAACCCCTTCAAGTTTATACTTAGTCTACAGCATATACAAGAGTCTTTCCTCACATGGACAGCAACACCCATCCATCTTCAACCTATGGTACATTTTAAGTCTGTGTTCACTGCCTCCAGAAAGCATTTTTTGAGACAAAGTGGGCAAAATCTATTTCATAACTAGACAAGCAGCTGAAACTAGGATCTTAACTCTCCCATAAACATTTTACGTTACTCTACAAAGGAATCTGAGACAGATTTTTCAGAGAAATCACAAATCATCAAAAACGAATTAAAAAACAAAGAAGGGATTCAAGAAAAGCAGCGCTTCCTCACTCAGCACATTTTTCCTTGATCTTCATCGGCATTCAGAATTACAGCTGCTGATATTCTCACAAAAGCATGTTTTCACTGATTTTTCTTCCTCTTCCTGTGGAGCCAGCACAGCTGCAGAAATGCAAGCTCATTTCTAGGCTTTTTTATGCATCACCAGTTTACCACGTTCCAACCCTTCATAGCTGTGCAACACCCCCATTGTGGTGCTGGGATTACTGCAATGTCACAGACAGTTTAAATGAGGCTCATGGAGCTATACAATGGTAACTATATTTTATATGCATAATGAAATGATGCATGACATGGAAACAAGCCAGCTTTACTGAAACAGAAGAAACTTAACTGCTCTGATGCAACAGTTAAGCATCTTGTCAGTTATAAAATGAAACATATTTAAAGCAAAAATTATTTAGAAAACAGGGTGCTCAATATTGTAAAGTAGCATGTTCAAAGGATCATTTTTAGAACATTGAGGAAATGTACTTAATCAGTCAAGTTTTCAAAAGAATTCCTGGCACCAAAATGTTAACCTCTGCTTTCTTTTTCACCATGTTGTGAGAATGGATCACTCTTAGGGGGCAAAAAATCATGTAAGCAACACACTGCATGAAGCTAAACAATTCTTAGACATGGTTAATTTCCATGTGGAGCTGATGATTTAGCATTGTCATCCTTCAACAGAGACAACAGAATTGCATGTCTTTAGTTCATTTAGTTGAGATGAAAAAAGCAAGGAGGAGTGGAAATTGAATCTTGCTTAAATTTACTTCAGTGGCAAAACTCTTGCCGTGACTTTAGTAGGAGTGATAATGCACCTTAATTTGTTCAATGTGAAGAAGAAAAAAATCAGCTAAGAATAATTTGCTTGTTTATTAGATTTAAATTATTGCCATAGTTGTTTTTAATAGTGTTAAGTAAATCCTGTTTTAAAAGCCAAAGATTGCCTCCAGTCTTGCCTTCTCCTAGGCGCTGTGTCACAAGACAGGATCCACGTCCTCTGACCAGATCCGCACTGGTCACAGCAAGAGCAGTGTGGTTTTGGGGCATGGTTGCATTCCCACGTGGCAATGATATATGTTTGTGGATGTCAATGTGGATATGTCACTGGTGACAATGTCCAAAACTGGGCTGGTGCACACCCCCTAGCCAAGAAAACAGGGTGCACACTTCTGTAATATAAATGTATTCTTATGAGTTATAAATGTATTCTTATGAGTTATAAATGTAGTCTTATTAGGAGCAGCTGAGGGAACTGGGGTTGTTTTGCCTGGAGAAAAGGAGGCTGAGGGGAGGCCTCATCACTCTCCACAACTATTTGAAAGCAGGTTGTAGTGAGGTGGGGGTCGGTCTCTTCTGCCATGTAACAGGCGATAGGACAAGAGGAAATGGCTTCAAGTTGCACTAATGGAGGTTTAGATTGGATATTAGGAAACATTTCTTCACTGAAAGGGTTATCAAACATTGGAACAGACTGCCCAGGGAAATGGTGGAGTCCCCATCCCTGGAAGTATTTAAAAGACATGTAAACGTGGCACTTAGGGACATGGTTTAGTGGTGGACTTGGCAGTGTTTGGTTTACAGTTGGACTTGATGATCTTAGGGGTCTTTTACAATCCAAATGATTCTATGATTCTTTGAGTGCACAGACTACATCTAAGATGTCCATGTAAAGCAACAAAATAAAGTAAATCATTAGGCTTAAATTTGTGGTTAGGCATTTACATTTCTACTGGAGAATTTTAGGAGGGCCACAAATTGGAAAAGGTTTAATTTTTTTAATTTTTTTTTCCTAGAAGGCAATCGACTTTCTGGTCTGGTTATTCTCTGTCTCTCCCTATAAAATAAGACATAGAAACACACACAAAAAAATCTGTAAAAAAGAACCCGCCAATAAATTGGCAAAGACTACTACCCAAAAGATAGACAGAAATAAGAATGTCTACACAATATTAATTAAACAGGTTCATATATATGAATTACGACACAGGCCCTTCCCTTCTTCTGTAACAGAGCTGATGCCATCCTGTAAATGGCAGTGTTGAGTGAGACTGGTATACTAAAATCTTCTGCATTTGCTGTAGAGGTGGGAATGAGGATGCTAAATGAGGTAGCAGACAGTAAGATTAGGGAAGCTGAATGTCACTTCTGTGCTTGCAGAGTTCTGCAGTTTGGATGATGGTCATAGGTTATCTCCAGCCACATTAGAATGATAAATACACACTGTTGGTCTGAGACCGAATGTAGTGTTATACAAAGGCTATTAAGATATGGAATATTATTAAAAAATCAGGCCCAAGTTTTCTATAGATGGTAATCTTTGATTAGAAGACGGTTTGTTTACCTTCTTCTAACATTAAAGCTGTAACATAATAATAAAAGCACCTCATAAGTATATGAGACATAGATTAATTAAAGTCTGTGTAGTGAGAGCACTGTAGAAGCATCATGACTGCAGTGATAATTTCTGGGATATGAATGACATGCATCAATATCTAAAAGCTAAGGCCTAGAGGAAGAAGATAAAAAGAAATACTGAAGAATTATTCAATTAATGAATCAGGGAAAATGTGGGAATATAGGATGAAGTATGTAATAAAAAATCATAACATCTTATATTAACAAAGGTGGAGTATACATGACTTTGCCTCCGTATCAACAGATACCTTAATTGACTTGTGTGCATTTATAGTTTTATGTGTGTATGATTTTTTAGAATGCATTTTGAGAGACAAGGCAAACAATAAATGAAATTCATCATATAGCATCATGTTGATACCCACATCATTCATTCGAATGTCTGTATATTAACATTTCCAGCACAGATTTCCACCCCTTAAGCGATCTCACAGAAGATGAAAACCTATAACTGCCATGCAGACAAGTTCTAAAATTTTAATTGCGGTCTGAACACCGCGGTCTTACTTGTGACGCACTATAGTTTATTGAAGCACTCCTGCGATTATAGACACTTCTTTTAGTGTCTATAGTATAGACACTGCTCCTTCTCCCTCTTCCTCTCTCCACCACAGACTTCCTTCTCTGTCTCTAAATTTTCTGTGTTCCTTTAATACCGTTCCCTCTTCTTCTTTCTCTCTTCTTGTCCCCTATACTTCTTCATCCTCAGCATTCGTCACTTGGCATTCCCTTTCTTCTCTTTACTGTCAGGGCACGGCAAGAAGCAGTTTCTAGCCCTCAGCTGAGGTGTGCTGGGCTGCAGCTGTGAGATGAAGTAACTGCAGGGGAAAGTCCTGTTTGCTTCCAGCTCTCCTGCCCAAGAAAATGCTCAGCTGTTCTGGGAAGATGGAGCTATGCCATCCCATAAACACGTTGCTCTTGGAAGGGGATGAAACCTTCCCTTGAAAGACAACATCTTTAGCAGCCAAATGAACACACATGTGTGACCAGGTTTTCAGAGCTGCCTGATGCGGCCAATTTTTGGTCAGTTTTCCATAAAGAAGGAAAAGGGCCCGGTACTATCCTTCTCATGATATTTCAAGTCTTAATTCTGAAGAATGGAGATGCCAGGACTTGTCAATGACATGACTGTAACAATTTTATGAGAACTGGCAAGACAATTCATTTCTCCTACATCTTATTCTCAGAAACCTTGGAGCTATTTTGTCTGGAATTCTTGGAGGGGGCAGGGAGAGGTGGGGAGAGGTAGGAGGAAAGGTATGTTTAATTCTGACAAGTATATTAAACAGTCAGGACATCTGCCATGCTGTTATCAACAACAAAAACATGATTTAATTATGGCAAGCACTACCTGCACCATTTCAATGCAAAAGTGTGAAAACAGAGCAGTAAATTTTTTTTTGTCCCATTGGAAAAAAAAAAAAAATCCCCCCCCCCCAAAAAAAAAAAACAAAAAACAAACAAAAAAAGAGCAACAGCAGGCACAGTACAGTCTGATAACTGTCTTTCCTTAGTACAGTCTGATAACTGTCTTTCCTTTGGCTTTTCAGTTCCATCACAGCTCTCCAAATTAAAATTTATGTGCCATTTTCTATCTGTTGTTGCTTTTTTTTCCCCCTACAGGGACATAGGTGGATAAGTTTGGATAGGAAACTGTATCCCTCAAGCCAAACTGAAAGGTTTATAAAGCTGCTAATAAAAGTTCGGGTCAGGGCCTAAATATCAATCATCCACTCATTGTCTTTTTAAACCAGCTCAGGCATTTTCCCAACCACTCCCAGCAGGTCTCTGCCACTATTTTAAACTAAGATTTCAGTGATTTTTTTCCTGTTTTGACCTCAATAATTTTTCTCTCTCCTCCTCCTTACCTGCCAAATGCATCCATCAGGATTTTGCCAAAGGCTGGCTGCTTTTGAAGTCAAGAGGAATTCACTAATCATGAGTGTCAAATCTACAATAAATGCCATCGCCATATGGTATATGCTGCTGCTGGGAATTATGTCAAAAGACCTAGCTGTGAAAAGTCTGGCTGTATGTTAGGGGGGGGGTGTTCACTTTCATAACTCATGTCAGGTCTTTTGGTTTCTGTATTCACGGGCTTAAGTGAGTGCAACTGTTTCCTGAATTCATAAAAATGTTGTCAAGATCCCTTGATCTCTCTTCCTCTGTCTCTCTCACACAAACACTTTAAAACACACATATACACAGGGGAATACCATACACAGTGGCATACAAATCTAGCAAAAGAGAAGCTTATAAATAAATAGTATGTCATTGTGCTTACTCAATAAATTCCTGTCTGTGTTAAACTCATGATAAACATATCATAACCACTGATGAAGGCTTTACAGCCTCCTGTCCCATCACACCATCCTGACTGTAATTCTGTAATGAATAGGAAGACCTAAGTTTGAAAAACTGAGAGCAGAATTAGCTCCCATACGGGCACGATGCTAACATAACTGAAAAAAAATATCTAACTGGAGAGCATTTGCTTTAGCTAAAGAAGACAGCATCAAAGTGATGTATCTCTGTGCCTTGTACAAACTGTGGAAGTCTACTGTACATTCAAAGCTACAAGAAATCTGCCGTCTTGAAGAACTTGTCCAATAAAATATTAAAAAATACATCTGTATTTACACTCCTCAGCCTGTAACATTCTCAACAAGAAGTACAGATAAGGTTAACAAAGTCCTCAGAAAAACACACTTTTGTGGTGCAAAGGGGTAAGAAGAAAGAAAACAAGATTTCAAGAGTTTCACATACCAACTCAGTGACAGAGAAAAAAAATGATTACAAAATTAAAATATCAGTGCCATTTAAAACACGTGGGATAGTTCTCTTGAATTTCCCTGATCCTCTAGAAACGTGTGTGTCCTCCATGTCCCATGTCACCCCCACTAACCACATGGGAACCTCTCTAATGGAGTCTCATGCCATTTCAAATAGCACTAGAAACCTGTGTTTAGGTAATGACTCCCCCTTAATTTCTGTGTGGTATATTAATATCATCTAGGAGTAAACTGAAGTAATGGTTTATAAACCAAACATGTATCCCTCCACCCAAAAAAGAGAATTTAATACTGTCCCTAGGCAGAATTCATCCATCTTTAAGGCTTCTATCACGTGTTTTTGGGAACTGCAGGGACAACTGAGTTTTTTCTGATTAGCAATACAAATTAACTGCTGGCAACATCACATCAAAACAAAAGTGGCAGAATCAGAAGAACTGCTGAAAAGTTTACCTTTATAGGAAAGCTTAAGTCTTGGGATATTTTGTTTTGACGTTCCAGTGACTGGAAGGAACAGCATCACTAAAGATAACAGGCTGCAGGCATGTGGTACTTGGGAAGCTCTCATTCTGCTCTTTTCTTCCGTATCTTCTTTTGCACTATGGTGAAATATCTCCCTGCTTTTCAAACAATCCAAATTTAATCTGGAAGAAAAAAGAAAACATCTGTCAATTTTTTGCATTACTATATAAATAATAATTCTGAAAGCAAGTCAGACCTATCTTTAAAGAGTAGCTTCTTTAACACAGTTGTTACAAAAGTCTTTTTTTCCTCTAGTATAAATCAAAATTTTGTAAATCTGCTTCTTTAACACTAAACTTACACACTTTGAGGTTGGAAAAATATGTGAACTTTGCAAACTCTGATGTCTTGCATAGCTAAAGTTTAAGCACAAATTAAATTAATGCAGTATCCATGAAAAGAACATTTGCCATTCAAAAGTCACCATGCAACTTGTTAGTTCATACCGCTCCACGGGATATCTTAATGTTTTATAACTCTCTCTTTATCTCAGTACAACAGCTATTGTGTGTTTATGCTATGACTAGAATAAACTGTAATATCTCAGATACCATGGGTGTACAAGCTGAGTTAACAATGAGTACATACCCATCATAAACTTTCATAAATAAACTAAGAAAATTGGATAGAGCAAGCAGTTGTGTTTAGTTTTAATAGAGAAAAAAGTCAATGCAGCTGATGGATTTAAACGTGCTTTCAGTATGATACTTCCAGCAGAATAACTGCCTCAGTGCACCCACAAAATGTCCTGTAAACTTTAATGAGTGGTTCATGTTGAGGTCAACAGGCTGATATGGGACTTTGTTAACACAGTGTGCAACTAAGCCAGCTTTGCAACACTTTTCACTTAATAACAGTCATTCATATTCCATAAATCTTAAAGTGTTTTACAAATGAAAGTAATTATCACTGTCCTTATTTTCCCTATGCAAAAATGGAATCATGAAACTGTAGTGAACCTACTTCCTCTAGGTCACACTGCCACCCCAGTAGCCGAACAGAGAGCAGCAACAGTTCTCATGTTGTCCTGTTTGTACCCACTTAAAAGGGATCCCTTTTGCTCAATAACTCCGCTTTCACGTACAAAATGATTTGAAACGGCATCCTGAGTTCTGAAGGCAGAATTTGATGGTTAATAAATCACAGAGGTCAGAGCATGAAGATATCTGTGAGAGAAGATCCTTCCCCCTGCAAGCGCATGATACCAGAGGTCAAGGGAGATAGTGAAATGACAAATGTCAGTGTTTGGGTGATGCTGTAAATCAAGGAGTAAGGAAATGTTATGGTTAGCAGTGAGATTAATGGTTTATGACTTGCCATGAAAATGCTTTTCTGAAAGGTACTCAAACTGCCTGATTAAAAGAATAATCCTAGTGCCCGCATCAGCCAGCACTTGCGTGGAACCACTCCACAGGTCTGGCACTTAAGCTCGCTGCAGCACTGGGGCCAGAGCACCTCTGCGAGCTGCGGAGGCATCCAGAATCAATTTAGCACCTCCTGATGCAGGCAGTACATCCTTCCTGGCATGAAGGGGTTGGAAAGAGGACCCCTTCAGTTCTCTCTGCCAAAGGAAACCTCTCTTAGATGAAGCTGGGCCTTTCTGAGCCTGCAGACCTTCTGCCAATAGCAAAAGACAAGGGAGCGTGCAGGAAAGGCGTGACGGGGAAAGAGAGAGAGGGAAATGATTTGTAAAACGCCCGAAGCATCCTTCCTATTGCAGAACATCGAGCTCCTTTCTTCTCAATCCCTTCCTCAACACTCATGTTCAGTGTGCTACTTTTGGCCAAGTGCCACTACATATTCATGAGATTACATGGAAAGAAAACAAAACAAAGATGAAATCCCTCTGGTTCATCTTTCCTTTCCCTTTATTAGAGTATAGGATCCTGAGAGAAGGCCCCTACTTCCTCCATGCTGGTACATCTATTTGTGGTTGGACTACAAAACGCTGCTGTTCACTGGACTATCACAGGTTTATATCACCTTAAAGAAATATATTTTTTGGGGAAAAGTGGGAAAATAAGTAGAAGGAGGAGGGGGAGGACTATATTAAGACAAGAGACACCAGCCTTGTTCATCCTCAGTGGGATGACAGAGGCAAACCGTACTTCAAAAAGAAGCAATTAAGAGGGAGACAATCTCACTGGAAATATGCTGAGAAGTCATGGCTTGAGGGTCTGGGTCTCAGCCAACAGGGATCTCACCAGAGGATTTGGGGCTCATTTTCTCAAGGCAAAGTAGAGTGAAGAATCAAGACTAAATTTGTCACTTATAGAAAGAAAAAAAACAGTTGCCTGAACACACTGTCATGTGCTTATTTGTAGACTGAGGACCAGCATCAAACTTCGCCTTTTTGGCCATACCTCACAACCTCATTTTTTCATGTAGGGTTCTTTTGCTAATGGAAACCTTCCTTCTTTTTTTTCTTTTCTTTTTTTTTTTTTTTTCCTTCCTCCTTTTATTTGAATAATGCCTGTGAAAAACCATTTGCTTTAATTCCTGACACAAGGCAGTTAGTTTACACTGGAGGCAGCTGCTCTGTGAGCTCGAGCCAACCCTGTCTTGTCCTAGATGCATTGCAATCTGGCCAGATTGTCACATATATTTTTAGTTTATGATGATCTTCTAATACAATTCCAGCTTCTGCAAAGAGTCCTTCCAGCAGTCTAATGACTAGCTCAGGTTAATGAACTTCAGACCAACTAACTGGCCATTAATCTTCAGGAAATATCCTTCCTCTCTGCACCATATGCAATGTCAATCAGTGTCCTGTGCTGAAAAGAGCCATAGTCACACTGCTCAGAAGTAATCAGACCCATGAACAGAAATAAAATACAAAACCTAACAGAAAATCTAACTCCCCCATTCTTTCCTTCTCTCAAAAGTAAGAAGAGTTTTGTCAGAGGAGGAAAAATTATTGTTTCCTTTAGTTCTTCAATACTTCTGCTAAGCACCAACACGTTCTAAAACTTCGTCATCATGAACAGACCCCAAATAAATGAGGAAAAAAAGACTGAAGAGAAAAATTCTGAGGCTAAAGCTGCTTTTCCACCTTGGCTTCAGCTAGGAAATATCTGCACTGTGTTAATTATCACCTGCGAGACCGACTGGGGAAGGAAGCTATGCATACACCTCGCTGAAATAGGGGTATTTCCAGTGGAATAAAGGAGCTATTCTCTGCCCCATGCGGGGGTGGGAGGCGTGCTGCCGAAGAGGGGCCGAGGAGCCTGGCTCCATCCTGCTAGGACCTCCCGGCGGGGCTCATAAATTCGTAACGGGCCGTAGGTTAAAACTGCCAAAAGACAAATTGTTGATCTGCTGGTGTCCTGCCATCTTGCCAGAGAGAGGCAGCTGGACGTAACTGGCACATGCATGATGTCACGTCCCTGAAATGAAGTGTCACCTCCCTGCAATTGGTCAGATTTAGTGGAGCCTATAAAACAGATTGCTCCGAAGCTACTGTCTGAAACAGGAAAACCTGGAGCCAATTTACTAAACATAATTTATTCCAGACCCTTTGTTGCAATAAACAGAGCTCTTCAGCCTTCTCAAACACAGACAGTAGGGAGCTCTGTGCTTATGGGAGTTTTTTTCAGATTGTTCATCTCAAACCTATCTAAATGCAAAATCTCACATTCACAAATACTGTGTAGGTTTCCGACTTCTCCTGGCGTCATGAAGTCCAGAGCTGAAAGGACTGTGACCCATCTGCAAACACACTCTTTAACAGTAGTTCATGTAACTCTCAGATTAATTCCATAACAAAAACCTATACGGAATTTGAGAGTAATTTAATACTAGTTTTCTGAGGCCATTTTAAATTTCAGAATTTTGTACTCCGATAAATAGGACAATGACAACAGCCTCCAGCAAATACAGAAAAGGTAAATAACCAAATGGTATGTCTCATTTATACTGAATCTCACAGCAATGTTACAAATTGCAAGTGACTACTGAAAATCTAGCGCAACCTTGGAGTTGGCTCACATTGACTAAAAAATTCTAGAATAGAAGAGAAAAATGTCTGATAGTCACTATGGACTTATAAATCGGCTGAATAAGTTACCTAGGCCATTTAGTCTCAATATGTAAACTATTATCTCTGACGCCTCAGTTTTTCTTTCTTATCCTCATCTATCCCTGCCTGAGATCTTGAAGTTTCTTTTTTTTTTTTTTCATGGGGTCAGAAGAGAGTAAAAGATGTTCTTTGCAAACATCAACCAAGTAGCATGTTTAGCCTGTTAGCCGAACATATTGCTTTAAAGGTTTTAAAACTAATTAGCTGTAAAAAGAAAGAAAAAGTACCCCACCTACAATTCAAATGTATTGTAAGGTACGTTATCTGTTTACTCGTATTGTACACATACTTTGCATATATGCATACAAATTTAAAGCACCTTACTTACTGCAAATATACAGCTATATATTTCCAATGCCTTTTCTTGTAGCTGTCTCATCTATAATCACACATATTCCTAGAGGAAAATTACTATGGTTGTCTACTGTGTGGTTCAAAACTGTACTATAATCATTAACTGGATATCAAATATTCTGTGTTAATAAGAGGGAAAACTACAAGCACATGTGAGTCAGACTAATAACTCATAAAATAAAATAGACTAAAAATAAAATTATATCTCCAGACTTACTTAACATCCTCAACTTACTTTTTAAATAACAAAGATGACATTCATCCAGAGCACAATGAAACTATGTTGTTGTACCCCTTAGATAGACGGTCTGTTGATATATTATTTGGCAGAGGAGGCTTTTCTCTTCATTGTGAAATCTCAGTTTAAAGCTAACGCCATCCAAGAACTGGTAAACAGTATTATTCATCACTATTCTTCTATTTATTAAGTAGCTTTTGTGCTGTTTATAGTGCTGCAAATGTTCTCTTCCAGGATTCTGAAAAATACTTCTTTTTACAAAAAACCCAGACCAGTATTATATCACTTCCCAACCCTAGCAAAAAATACTGAATAAAAAGATGATGGCATAATAAAAGAAAAATTATGTGAGCCTACAGTAGGTGATTTTTTTTTTGTTCTGTTGTGTTTTGTTTTGCTTAAATCATTGGTTTTAGTATATCTCCTGTAGATTAGGTTTTGTCACAAAGCAGACCTTGGTAGTGTTAAATATCCAGATGAATAGTAAAGACTGATTATATAACCCAGCTTATAATGAGTTTTACAAAGCTTTACAGGCTTTTTTTTTTTTACTGAGATCCTCACAGGAGTTATATCCTATCCATTCAACACCAGTAATTTCGAAGGCAAAAAATGTCTCTGCTCTGATTCTCACTTGAGAAGAGCCAAGCAGAACAAAGAAAAATGAAGGCACTGAGAGGCAAGGAGGATGCAACTGAGGGAACAGAGTCAGCAAAATATCTGTTTATATTGCAGAGAACCATCTGATAATAAATAAAGCTCTCCAATGAGTAGAAAATATGTTTGAGGATTACACTGAATTTTTTGTTCATTAAGATAAACTCAAGCTAAAGTTAAAATGGAGACAAACGAAGTAAAACATGAGAGAAGAACAAACTCACTCATTTAGTTTATTTTTTGTAGTTCTCTGCATCTTTCTGAAGCTAATTTACCGATAGAAGCATTTATAACAGGTATGTAGTCTGTTTGGAGATAAATGCTAGTAAGAATGGGTAACCTTTCCAGAGTGGTCTCTGTCACACTGCTATGAAGAGCTTATCTGACGATGAAATTTACTGTCGGGCACTTAAAATTATACACATAGGAAATGAGCACTGTATACTTAAAAGATACCGGGATATTTTTCAGGTCAGTGTCAGTGGGGGTCAGGATTACACCCAAAGATTTCATGTAGGCATAGAAGACATCCTTTCAGACTGTGACAGAGAGACACGCACACAGACATGTTATATATCACTACAAACAGTGATTCTGAGAAGTTTTATCTGTGGCATTGTATCTTTTGGACATATAATGCATAAATCCAAGACTGGCGATAAAACAAATGCTACTCTCTAACCCTAATCCTTTGTACATTGTGTCTCCTTAAAAAAAAGAAAAAGAAAATCAGACCTATAGTTCACATTCTATAGCCTGTTTCTCAAACACAGTGTCTATTGTCCGAGAAAAAGGATGGGATGGAAAGCAATTTGTCATCTCATAATGATATTGTAAAGAGGAGATAGGCAGATGAATAAAATGTCCCACCAGTCAGATGTGCAACTGATATCTTCCCCACATAAATATGCCTTTCACTCTGAAGTTAGATGTCTCTCAGACAGATTTTTTTCTCTTTTTTTTTCTTTTTTTTTTGGTGGAAGGAACTGTGACTTCAGATAACATGAGAACACCCTACATGTCTGATCATTAAAGAAAAAAAACAGAAAAAGTATAAACACAGGCCAAAGAAGCAAGCAGTGTATGGCATGATTTAGCAACACATAAGAATCAAAAGGAATCTTAAGCCAAACCTTGGTGTTACATTATTTTAAGTACAGCATGTTTCCCCAGCAGACCAAAAAAAAACTTTTCAAGCTATAAAAAGTGTTTCTAAGATGGGTTTTGTAACTTTGGTATCCAAGAAAAGAAAAAGGCAGTAGGACGAAAATTCGTAGAGACATTAATGAAAAGGTAGACTAGATGAAAACCGCTTCCTGGCGAGTACCGTCACATCTGAAGGTTTTTAAAGAGCGCCAGAGAATTTTCCTCTAAAATGTCTGTCACCACCTGCAGCACTTGGGGTGGCTTGGCTCAGCTCCGAATAAAGTAGCCAGGGAGAGAACGCACGCAGGAAGCTTTGCCTGTCGAGAATCCTTGGCCTGTTGTTGAGAAAATACTGAAAAGCCAGAAAAATGTCGTGATAGCCATCAGAGAGAATAAACGCTCATTTTGGGGAGACCTGCCTGAACATTTAAATACTAGCAGATTGCTTTTGTCCTACTAAAACCTAAATTAACCCCAGGCAGCACTGTCAAGCCAGCTAAACCACTGACCCTGCAACTACCATTCTTTTGCTGGAAGAAATATGTACCTACAATGGCCAACTCAAAGGAAGGATTACAGTCTCTTTTTCACCTCCAGGAATTATTGCCAGTGTTTTGCTATGGAAAAACTGTTCTCTGTAGCTCCTTTCATAGGAGACCTTCCAACATCTGCAGGGGTGGAGCATGAGTCCTCTGGCAGTGACAGTTCTATTACCAGAGGTCTGGACTGGCTGGTGTTTCTGGGGTCACCAGTAACTAGTGGCAATGGGGTATTTTACAGGTTAGTTACTTGAATGGAGACTTGCCCTACCATGTATTCTGGACGCTTGTAAAAAACCCAGCTTGATGGGAAGATAGCACAGCACTCTGGTGAAATTTGTCATGAATCAAGTCCAGACTTACTTCTAGGCACGATACAGCAGCAAGGCAAATAATACTCCCAAAGTGTATAGCCAGCGAGCTGTCTGCATGGATATATTTATAGATGCCAGTAGGTAGGGCTCTTCTGTCCTTGATCCAAGCAATCCAGACCTAAGCCAGCTCCCACTGGTGTATGGCTCCATTAATTGCATACTGTACAATATATTACACATTTCAGTTGTACATGCATCAGAGGTACCACCAAGCCAGCCACCTCTGTGTGCAGGCAGAAATACCTCGGTTCTGCCCACAGCTACCCAGCCCATCCATACAATCATAGCCCAGCAGACCCTTCTGAAAAAATACCCAACCAGAAAAAAAACAAAACAAACCCTCCCCAAAATTGAAAGAAATAGAGGAACGAATATTTACACTTGCAAATATATTTATAATGTTAATTTCATTTCTCAGCAAATACTTAAAATTTGTAACTAGATTTATCTGATGTAAGTGGAAGTGTATTGCCAACTAGTTTGGAATTTTACTTAAATGCTTGTAGGCACTCACAGATTTCCCAGCTGTATCTAAAAGCTGCCTATGGGACTCTCAGAGAAAACTAGAATGCTACAAATATTAAGGACAGGCAACTGCATGCTGTAGTTGGCATCCTAATATAATTAACCATTTTTTAAATTATTTCTATTGCACTGATCCTGATAGGATGTTTCATTAACTTCCAGTATTACTTAGTTCATTGTTAGCTCTGTAAAAGTCTGATCTGATCGTTTTCAAAAGAATTCAGGCTAATAGAGTTTAGTGATGGTTAAAAAATGTGCACTTCATATGGCAGCTGGGCTTTGATCAAATATGTTCGCTGTATATCCAATGGCATATTTTTGTAGAATTCTTTTCATCGACGTATGGCCTCATTATTTGATGCACTGTCAGTGAACTCTGTACAGCACAGTCTGCAGGGCTTTAATATATAAACTACACTATAGGGAGAGACATGCCGGAAGGATTTTAATTTACACTTCCAACAAATCTTGATTTAATAATTCATGACCATACACTTGAACTCTACTGGAGGAGGGGTTTTTATATACATTGTCCAACTAATTTTGGATCAACATTTTGTGCAGCCAATATGTAAAATGATATACATACGAACGTGTACACTGCAGTGCAGTGATCTGTGTTGGCACATTAACCCAGTTATTATATTGTTAGGCTGAACGCATTTCCTGTCTTCCTAGTATTTTTAAATGTTTGATTTCATTTACATTTGGAGGATGTGTGACAGGGAACCAGCAGAGCCACTCTAACACAGCCCATTTGTAAGCTTACACAATTCACTGACTTAATGCGGACCTATTCCTCTTGATGGGTTTCCCTCAGGTACCCATCACCACAGCACCCGAGCAGTTTAAAAGCTTTAATGCCTCTATTCTCTATCCTCTATCCTTGTCATTATGATTTAATTGATTTTTTTTAGTATTACCATAGGAGATGACATCACTTGCATAAGGTCACACAAGCAGTTAGGACCAGTACCCACATCCCCTCAAGCTCCAGGCAGTGCCTTAGTCACCCGGCCACCCTTCTCACCAGGGACTACACACTGCTGGCTGTGATTCCTGCTTCAAGGTCCATGACTCACATACCACTTCTTCCAGTGTTTTACTCTTGATTTAAGCCCTTGTGCAAACTGCAGAAAATTACAAGCAATCACAGTTTCATTTTCCATAAACAAGAACTTCACAGAGCCGCATAAGGAGGAACGCACGGCCAGTGCGAGTTCAGATGGCAGGTTATCAAACCTTTAACAGTCCTGGGTTCACCGATCACCAGCTTTACCTTTTTCAAGACTTAGAACATGCTGCTATCAGACCCTAAGAGAACTTTCTGCTTGTGTTGCAGCAGAAATCAATTTATATTTGGTGCAATAGAGTTGTTTTGCTGGTCTATTTTTAAACTGCTTTGTGAAGGGTGCTAGCATGACAGTTCCTGGAATCTGAAACAGCCATACTGAAAAAGAAAACAAGAATTCAGGCATCACCACCTCCATTCAACGCAGAACTATTTCCACTTTGGTTTAAAACCACAATAACTTTCCTTTGTCTCGTGAGGACAAAGTGAGGACACAGAGTGCACAGATGAATCAATACTTAACTGAAAAACAGAAAAACTTTTCAGACAGTTAACCAGTTAGTTACTGGGGAGTTGCCATAACCAGAAGATTAATGCAAAAAAGGCAGGATGCAAAACACCACCTCTAATTTCCCTATCCCCAGTAGACACTTGTCCCCTAAGATGATGAGGCAGTCTCGATCTTGAGGGAGTTCTGAGGCTTCATTCTCTACTAGGCTGGTCGACACTGGAACGGGGGCTCAGAGAAGCTGAGAATTCTCCATCTTTGCAAACATTTGAAACTAGACTGGACATAGGTCTGAGCAGTCTGATCCAAAGCTGAAGTTATGTATCCTTTGAGCTGCAAATGGGACCTTATGACCTCCTGATGTACCTTTCACCCTAATTTTTTCTATTACTTCTTTTAACAGCTAACGGACAGAGGAATAACTATACTGGATCACACATTGAAGGTCTTCAGCAACATCCAACACTTTTCCACTGATCAGCTTAAGGCTCTGACATCCATCAAATGTTTTTTCCTACTTTCTAGTGATCATCCTTATCTTTCCAAGGACTCTTCTGATGAAGGCAATGCCTACCTGATCTGCTGACAAATCAACTCCTTTACTACTGAAATCTGACTGAAATCAGGAATCTTTCCTTTTATGAAACTGTCTGAAAGCTGCAGTAATTCAAGAACTGATTCACAACCAGACCATAAATCCCTGTATCAAGAACAGCAATGTGTACACAGGACAAGGGAAGTACACACGGAATAGGTACAGACACTGCATTAGCTATATAACTTAATCCAATATCTCAAGGCTTCCAGATATTGTTCACCCACGCAGTCCTGGTTTGCCCATCCCATGAGAACTAAACACAGAACTAAGTGTCAAAACTATTGACACTGTATTTGAAATAATGCTTTTGTCTGCATGAGACAAGAAGGGGATTTCTTCTAGGATTCCCCCATTGGAGCTAGGTGAGAAATACCACTGGGTGGACTGCTCACACCCAAACCAAGCTAACGAGTTCTGTCACTCAGAAAACAAAATATCAACTGTGTGTTCCAACCTGGCCTCTAATTCCGTCCAAATTAGCAAGTCCTTCCTGCCAGTCTATTAACTCCCAGTTGGATCAAGAAGTAGGAGCCACTGTAGTTACTACATTAAACGTTTCTCAAGGTTGTGGGGAGAAAAATGAGTAGAAAGGGTTTGGCCTCCACGCCAGCTTAGCTAGTAAAGGGATGTGGTGGAGAAGATTAAGTTGTGTTTCCATAGCCACGGCTGAGCAGGTGGCAAACATCCACCACAGGTGCTTGTTCTATAGAGGACCCCACTCTCTGGTAAAACAGGCACCCTCTGAAGAAACCAGGGCTTGAAGATATCCAGGACTCTTCATGTCAGATGAGCCCTATGTAAGTTTATGAAACCCCTAGGGATCATCATGATTAACTATCTTCCTTAAGCTATTCCCCACCGGGCTTTAGTGCTTTTAAACCACTGACCCCTTGAATTAAAGAGGTAGATTTCTCTTTTCACAGCTGTGACTCAACACAGAGAGGAATTCAGAGACATCTGAAAACAAAGCCAGGCAGAATTTAAAACAAAATCCTTCAATGACAGATTTAGAGAGTGATGGCTGCAGCTGGAGCTTACAAATATAACAACTAACTAAATGAGCATGCATTATACGAAAGCCTTACATGGACAGACCAAGTGAAGGGCAATTTCTTCACAAGGAACGAGAAAAGCAGAACTACTAGGAATAAATCATCAGAAAAACTAGATGCCGGCTGTTCAAAAGGAACCTTGGTCCATGAGTCTTTCAGCAAGCTAAATGGTAACCACTTCTAGAATGAGGATAGGTGACAATTGTTGGACAAATTAATCCCTGATTTTTTTTTATTTTTTTATTTTTTAATCTGCAGTGCAAAACTGAAATTCCTGTGCCTGGAGAGGAATAAACCACAAATAAGATGTAGTTTTTAAAACTTATATAATACCTTCAATACATTCAGTGTAAAATATACAGTAACAAGTACATACATTATTGAGTCTTTGCAAAGGAAAAGCATTCCTACTATTACAGTTTCACAGCTGGGGAAGCTGATGCTAAATGTACTCAGTAGCCATCCTAGGAGGACTTGAAATTAATAAGGAGTGTAACCAGATTATATTAATTAATGGTTATCGATGCCATTATCTTAAACATGATATGCTTCTTTCTGCCCAGTCGAATGGGCTACCTGACAGCATATCACACACAAGTGTAAAGATGGAACTTTATAAAATGCAACAGATATCTTGAAGATACTCAAGCATGGAACACGGTTACTGAGGAATAAACCTATTGACCGTCTTCACCCAGTACTGCAAAAGCAAACCAACAATGACTACTGGAAACTCTGCTTCCCTTGTCTGCTCAGCTGGGGTATGTGACTTGCATTAATGGCACAGGGAATAATGTCCTTGCACTCAGACCCAGGACTGACTGATGTCAAACGAAGTTCAACCATTCATATTAATGGAGATCAGCATTTGTCTGAGGGAATGGAAGTCTCTTAGACCTTAGGGTCATGAATTGACAAGCTATCGAACATTTTCTCTGTTGTGCTGACCATCCTCCATCCTCAATGAGATCAGCTGTCTAGACCCTTAGTCCCACTGCAGCTGCCTTGTGCTCCTCCTGAGGCACAGAAAGAGCTCATTGCTAATTCGTTCTGCGCAATGTGCAATGCAGGGTGAAGTCTCACAACTCCCTTTCTAGGACACAGAGAATAGTCACGTTTCTCTGGAACCCAGGAAAAACATAGACATCATACATGTAATCTGTGAGTTTTATTATTCTGGACATCTGTGAATGACTAAGACAAATGGTGACAGAAGTGCCACTGATGACAAAACAAAATAATAATAAAAAAAAAAGCCCACTGAAAGCATAATCTAAAAAGAACAAAGATAACTAATAATTTGTACCAAGACAATTATTGCTAAACTGCTATCATCTCACATCATTAATAAACTGGGAGTAGGCAAAAAGCAGTTTTTCTTTCAGATGGACTTTCTGGAAAAATACCTTCTCACAACATTTTTTCTTGACAGGTTCCAGAATATCTATAAGCTCGTGGGTTGTAATCACTCTAATGATCAGCAAGCAGTTATTTCAGACTGCTGATACAAGTCTATGGCTGATATCATCTGCCAAAACATTAAGATATGCAAAGAAAAACACTGCAGCAGATTTTTTTCCTTCTTAATATTAAGTAGAGCAATTTTGGGAGTAAGGACAGTTATAATTTTCACCATCATCATTAACAGTCATATTAGGAACAACAGTAATAACACCGATAACCATAACTTTATTTAAAATTTTTTTGCAACAATTATGCCAGAGGCAAATTTAAATTTTATGGATGATAAGCAAGTAGTCTGTTTCCAGTGTCATTTACAAGTTATAACCCAGCTCTGGCAGGAAGGACATGCAGAGTGACTCAATTCAAAAAGCCCACTCAAACCTGGGCATTTCTATTCCTTTAGAGGCACCTCAGCCACATTCTTGTTTTTCAGAAGTGCTTGTATAACCATTAAAAAAACCACAAAACAATAAAAAGATAAGAATCCAGCATGCAAGGCCAATCCTAACAAAGGATGAGACAAATGAAAAAAACACACAATTAAAATAAATGCCTTATGTGCATAATAAATTCCAATATTATGAGTCACTGAATTGACTCATGAACTATGAATTGACCGTGCCCCTTTTAATTGTTCCACATAGAATCATAGAATTGTTAAGGTTGGAAGGGACCTTTAAGATCATCGAGTCCAACCATTAACCTAACCTGACAAAAACACTTCTAAACCATATCCCCAAGTACCACGTCTACCCTTTTTTTAAACACCTCCAGGGGTGGCGAATTCACCACCCCCCTGGGCAGCCTATTCCAGTGTTGGATAACCCTTTCAGTGAAAAATTTTTTTCTTAATGTCCAACCTAAACCTCCCCTGGCTTAACTTGAACCCATTTCCTCTCGTCCTGTCACTTGTCACTAGGGAGAAGAGGTCAGTCCCCATCTCTCTACAACCTCCTTTCAGGTACTTGTAGAGAGTGATAAGGTCTCCCCTCAGCCTCCTCTTCTCCAGGCTAAGCAGCCCCAGTTCCCTCAGCCGCTCCTCATAAGACTTGTCCCCCAGACCCCTCACCAGCTTCATTGCCTTTCTCTGGACACACTCCAGCACCTCAGTGTCTTTCTTGTAGTGAGGGGCCCAGAACTGAACACAGTGCCGAGTACAGGGGGATGATCACTTCCCTAGTCCTGCTCACCACACTATTCCTGATACAGGCCAGGATGCCTCCTGATCTGAAAAATGATCTCCTTCCTGAAAAAGAGGAACATCTTTAGCAGACACAGTTGCTACAGCTGATTGTTTCCTTGTTTTTTAGTAGTATACGTGTAGTGTAGTGCAACTTACGGTACTTAAGTTTGGCTACAGGTTTGTAAAGCAGCATGTAGGACATAGGACATGTCCAGCTAGATCAGCAAATGCCTTCTGTATGTACCTGGAGAATTACCAGGGGAAATCACCAAAAAAACAGTGCAAATCTATTCCTTGCATTAATATAAGTCGAAATGGAAAAGCTAAAAAAGCAAGACTGCAAACCTCTGCTGTCTGTAACTGAGAAAGTAATCACATTTGAGCTTCTTTCAACATTAAAATTGTCTCGCAATTTGCTTTCCTTAGCAATATGCATCACAAAACACATTAGTGATTTTCTACATTTAAGCAGTTCTGGGTTTTCTCCACCTTCAACATTCATTTCCTGTTCCAGAAAAAAATCCTCTCACACAACAACCTCTTACTTAAATGAGAATATAAAAATGTTTGTAATGGCAAGACTGAAGGCTCATCCAGTCTCCTATCCTGTTTTCAACAGTATGTGTAAGGAAGAATAAGAATAGAACATTTATATATGATATTTCCCCACCCTTAGTGCTCCCCCTTCTCTCCATCTATTTTCAGCTCAGGAGATTTCCTGAGCCTATTGTGGCCTGTCTATTTTGTAACCCCCCAGTAGATATCACTTTCAAGTACTTGTCCAGCCTCCCTTTGAGCCCTTGTAAAATTGGTGTCGCATCTGCAACACCATCTGGCAAACAATTTTGTATGTCTACTACCCAACGTGTGAAGAACCACTTCCAAAACCAACAATGTGATGTGACAACATATTAATTTCCCCTCATATACTACCATCTTCATAATAGCCAGAAAATAGATCCTACTGGGCAATAAAAATAAGAAGATTCTGATTGAGTTGTGATATTATCCGACTATTTTAACATTAGAGCCATTATACATGCTACCTCATTACTTTACTTTGTATAACAGACTCACAGAGTGGCTGGGAAATCAAGAGAAAATTAGTCAGAGAAAATTAAGAAGGCGATAGTAGTGGTCAGCTCCAATAAGTTCTTGCTGCCAAAGAAAAATATCTTGCTATGGTCACTGCACAAGATGAGATTTAACATTTCAGCACTAAATCTTTGGTCAGAATCCAGGACCAGCTTTGAATATTCAACCAAAATCCTTTTGCCAAGGTTGGTAAATACATGGGTGGGGCAAAAACCACAGCTGAGATCAGCGAAAGAGAAACCCTTCGGGTTTCATAGCTAACAGTGGCTCAACACCAGTAGCAGAAGGGCTCCCACTCATCGTTCTTGGTGGGTATCTTCAGGTAGCAGGATGGAAAAAGCATGCCAGGACCCAGGAGCTGGGTAGCTATGTCTCTTCTCTCTCTGACAAGGCCCTCTGCTTCTCTCATATTGCAGCTAAATTCAGTCTTACTGTACTGAAATGGCCAGGTTTTCCCACATCCAGAACTTTTACTCTCATTATAAATGAAATAAAAGGGGGAGGGAAAGGGTTTACTTTTGCAAAAGTTGATAATAAATGTTTAAATTCTTCTGATCTCAAAATTTTTAGGATAAATAATTTAAGAAATGTATTTTAAGATTTATGCTATGTACTGACTGTCTGGAAAAACACTTATAAGCTCTATTAATCTTCATGTTTCAAGGTGTGAATACTGTAAGAAACATCATCTTGCGATTTAGAACAATAAAATTGTGAAAATTTATGTCTTCCATTGAAACATCTGGTCTTACCCACTCTTGGTGCCAGAATGGCAGACTGGACAAGCTACTTTTTTATTTCAGTCACGCGTTTCCTTGACTCCTGGACTTTATGTTAAGACATGATGAACATCTTACTCCCACTGGAGAATTTTTGCGTGCATGAAATCAGTAGGTCAGAACTTGAAATTTACAGCTCGTGAAAGGTATTCCTCATCTGAGTTTGTTATATTCTAATGGATCAGTAGAAAAATATAAATACTAAAAATCAGCAGTACTTTATATACTCCATACTTATACTTCATACATACATAATTATTAATTTAAGGGTCTGTCAGAATACAGTTTCTTTAGCAATATCCCTCATAGTGAATCATGGAGAGTAGTAAATATCCAAATGGGTTACATCTCAGAAATGCCCCAGTATAGAAAAAGGTCCCTTTCCTTTTACAGCAACAACAAAGTTTTCAAGTCACTACCATAAACTGTAATTATGCCAAAAGGATCAAATTAGTTATTTTTACTTATTTAGAATTAAAAGTTATTTAGTTATTTTGACTGTATCTATCAAAAGTCAAGTTGCAAGTTAAGTTAGTATCTGCAGAAGATCACAATAATGTAATGACATTTCTGTCATTGCCTAACTGTTTCAAAAAATACACATATTTAAAAGTTCTGTGACTTTTTTATCAGAAATGAACATTAAAACAATGATGGAAAACATTACACTTTCTGAAACAAAATCCTCATTAAATTTTAAATCAGAAAAGTTATACCTCCTTTTTCAATTACAGCTAGTTTTAATATTTTCCAAAGGTAGCTACAATTTGGCTTTGGTCCTACTATTGCAAAGTGCCAGAAATACCTAATTATAGCAGGGAAAATGTTGTGTGCACACATATGTATGTGTTTGTCTAGAGTCTGCATAAGCAATTGAAAAATATCCAACATATACACACAGCAAACCACATAATTAAAATTACCCTTACACAGAGTAAATTTGTCTTTAAAGTAGAAAATAATGGAAGGACAGCAGAGACTTCTTAGTTCTAAAACATAATTCTTCACTTAATGAGTAATCCCTGGAGCACATGGATGTTTACCTCACTCTGGGCAAGCTCAAGTGCATGGACAGACAATTACAGTACTTCAGCTGATGTGCAGTAACTTGTTAAGCAGCTGTAATGCAACGGCATTCTTTCATGGGTTTATAAACTGCATTTCTATATTTTCCTCCATGCCAATATGACTTTTGACTCCCAAATATTAAATGGCTAAAAGATATCAGCATGTTCAAAGTTAGAGTGTTAGTCAAGATCCATAAAGCACTAGAGACTGGCAAAAACTGGAACCTATGTCTGAAGTCTCTCCAAGTTTGGCAGGTACTGTGTCTGAATCCATTTTGCCTTCAGAAAAATAAAATAACAACTTTTTTTAAAAAAAAAAAGACAGACAAGTTTTTGCAATAGGAGAAAAACAATACAGATAGGTTGCATTGTTTCTTAGATGAATAATGGCTGGATAGCAGACTTACTTGAATGTGATTCAAAAACAAACTGTAAAAAATGTAGATATAGGGTGTAGATTAATAGTAAGTGCTGGCTAATGGCTTGAGAGGATCTCCAAGTTTTGCTTTGGGAGAATGGCAAAAGGAGAAAAGATATTGCTAAAGGTTCACTTCCCACCCCTGCCTCTTGTCAAAACGCAGGGCACAAAGTTCTGAGACTGATATTTGGCAAAAGCAAGCTTAAATTATATATATAAAAAACCTAATAGATGATTCAGGAGTTACAATGAACACGGAACCTCTCCATATAGCATTAGCTTTCTTTCAGCTATGTTTTAATGTTTCATCATGTACGCAGGACACAGATTTCATTGCTTTGATCAATGCTGCACAGGCTGTTGTGCACCTTCTTCGGTGTGGTGACTCTTCACTTCTCAATGAAATCTGTGAAAGCCAAAGGCAGGACTTCAAACTATTCATTAATTTTCTAGGCTTTTAGATTTTATATAAAAATCTTATTTTTCTATAATTTCATATTACTAGGTAAGGAAAGTTAACTACAAACAGAGAATATATACTGTACTGCTCTGTAATATGCGAACTCTGGAATCTCAGAAATGCCCTATTTTCTGTATTTCTTTTAATGTCTTTGATCCAAACTTCTGGTTGCCAATGTAAAAGCAGTTCTAAAGTGATTTGTAATGTTGTTATATCCATAAAGTCTAAGGATATAAATGATGCAAGATCCACAGAAAGGAACTTGTGCATACTCAGATATAGGCATAAGTATATGTGTGTTTTGTTCCATAGGGAATTGTGATTCACAGCACCTGAATATGTTTCCTGCTTATTATGATCTTATTTCTTAAATATTAAAAATAGAACGCATTTTTTTTTAATGGAGCAAAATGTAGCAATCAATGGTCATCTATATTTTTGTTGGCATAGTTCTATATTTCACACAGGAGACCTTTGATATCAAAGCATGGCTGAAATATCAAAATTCCTTCAAATATTAATCTCTTGTAATGATAACTACAGCTGCACTCAAAAGCTGCTGCCCTTGGTATCACTTACATTCCCACAGGAATATAAATCTCTGAGAGGCAAGGGTTTAAAACAGGTATTATTCTCACGGTACTGGAGAAAGACACAGCTTTATTCTTTTGATGCTGCAGAATAGTATTATTGGGCTAACATGGTGAAATATACTTTCTTTCTTCCTTTTTTTCTTCTCCCCCTCCCCTCCCCCCCACCGAAGCTTATCTACTTTCACTTACTCATCTGTAAACAGGCCAAGAAAAAACAGGAAGAGAGATCCAACAAATTCAGAATTCAAATACTGTCATTTGGGCCACTGAACATCTTCAGTGGAAGTAAATTAGTCTAAGGCATGGGAATATTGGAAAAGAAACATTATGAAGAGACACTACTGAAAGCTGGTTGCTATCTGAGATCAAAGAGGATCAAAGCAAATATGAAATTGTCTTGTAGGTGAGGTAATAATGTACCTAGTGATCTTGAAATGAATTGTTTAAATATTCATATTTCTACATTTCACTTAAAAGGTGTGCATTTAAATCCCATGAGTAATCCAACAATGATAATCACAAAATAGTAATACAAAATTAAATTTAAACCTGAAATCTATTCCATCCTTGAATCGAAAGTATTTCTTTCATCATGGTAATGCCATATTGTTTTTAAAACCTAGTGACTGTATTTGTTTAATTTAATATGTAAGTCCTTGGTTATCACTGCAATTTTACTCATAAGTCATCTAATGTTCACTGCTACAGCTGTTTGATTTATATTTCCAAAACCAGAAAAAAACCTAAGACCGAGAGACACATCACCACCTCTCGCAGAAAAGTCACTCATGCTATGAATAAAGCATAAGCTTAGAAAAACATCATCACCCAACAAACAAATAGCATTTGCTGAACCAAATACATGTGTCTGGAATTGTGCTCCTGAGCTAATTGGAGGCAGGCTCTGGTGCCGTACCGCAGGACGCCGCAGTTGAGAAATCCCTCAAACTGGTCATGCAGAGTTCAGCATGGTGTGCAACAGCAATTGCTCAGCTGTGGGGGCAGGAGGCACGGCGAGGAATCTCAGCAACCAGACTGGGAAGCAATGCTGTCGTTTGTCATGGACAACCTCGGCAGTGGGAGGAAGCCAGCGAGGACAGGGACCTGAGCGAAGCTGGCCGTAAAGCAGCAATGCGCCGTTGCAAAAGGTGAGCGCCGGCTGGGTGGACAGCCGGGGCTATCAATGGTAGAGAGCTCGGGGGGGTGAAGGGTAGATAAGAGCAAGAAAGGATGAAGCCTTCTGAGCAAACTAGGGGCCATCACCTGTTTCCACAAGCACGGCCCCAAACCACCACTGCATCTATATTTGGCTGTGCCAAACTGGACTGGGGCAAGCCTAAGACTGGGATACCATGGCGATCAGCGTGGGAGAGATTATTGCTTCTCATTAGTCT
This sequence comes from Ibidorhyncha struthersii, assembly GCA_013398815.1. Classification (NCBI taxonomy): domain Eukaryota; kingdom Metazoa; phylum Chordata; class Aves; order Charadriiformes; family Charadriidae; genus Ibidorhyncha; species Ibidorhyncha struthersii. Next base: position 90,576 of record VZSZ01004917.1, on the reverse strand, counting down.
TCCTCTCAAAAGTGTAGGAAAACCTATATGAAACAGAAATTACTCGTTGTTAAAACGGCAAAAGTTGAGTGGGAATGTGCATACCCACAGCTGGCAGATCATCTTATTCAACTCAATCCCAGGACACCCAAAGCCTCAATGCTCATGTTAAGCACCTAATTCTGATGTTTAATTTAGAAAGACACTGCTGCAAGATAATTAGCTATGACTCCCTGCTACATACAAAGACAGACAGAGAAACAAAAAAAACCCCACAACTGAAGGAGCTTCATCGCTCTCAAAAACATGTTCTAATTTTCAAAATTCAGTAGGTGCAAGTAATGAACTGAAGGACGTTCGCTGGGATCTGGCCCAGTCTGATATCCAAGTTGGAGGACAGAAAATTTCGAAACTCTGCAACAACCCCTCTCCCTCTTTCCTGCGTGTCAGACTAACCCCGACCCTGAGTGTATCTTTAGTTCAGCCTTGTCCAACATGTGGTTTCAGGCAGGATGTTGCCTGTAAAACCCTCACGCATTAATTCCACTAATTGAAGCATTCAAAATAAAAGCAGAGCTTTGAGACGGGGAAGAAAAGGCAGTGTTGCCTTTCCGACAGTAACATGCTATCAGCCACAGCCAAGGTTGGGAACTCATGCGTTAGTAGGTATCGAGCTAACAAGTCCTCACAAAACCCATTCGACTCAATCAGCCAAACTGTGGACCTTGATTGATCCATCTGACAGCCCTCTTCAGCCCTGCTGGGTTGGACTTTGCCCAGTGCCACTGCTGGGAAGCTGCAGAGCATCTTTGTGAAGAGCATCTGCAAAAGGAGCGGAGGGGGAGGGAGGAACACTTCAGAGTTGGTAAAATAGGTTTAATAGAGTTAGAAGTGGAAAAAGGCTGAGCTGATTACCCCGTGTGAACTGACTATAGAAACGATACCCAAACAAAAGACAATCTAACACAACTGTCACAACAAAGCCAGTTCTGAAAGACATCTGACAAGGCAACATTTTATTTTTTTTTAAATCCTCAGGATATTAACTGCATATTTGTGTGTTGTATTAAGAAAACTAACGTCATGACAACAGCTCAATTTAGCACAAACAATAGGCCAATAAATACAATCCTAGTGCTTTAAAATAATTAAATAACCATTTGTTCTTGCATTTATGTTGCTTCCAAATACTGGCAGAATTCCTTCAAATAAACAAACAGCTCTTTTTAAAAAAAAAAATTAAAGATTACATGTTGGCAGTAATTTAGGCGAATATGGACATTTGTTCCATTCGTCTGAGGTGAAAAAAAACAAAGACACATCTATCACGTTGCTTTTTCACTCTTAGAAAGCCAAAACAAGGGCCCTCCGGGGAACAAGAAGTTTAATTATAAACTATCACTGCAGAACAAGATAGATTCTGGGACATATCTCTGGGAACACATTCAATACACTAAACCAATATAATCTGAAATGTAATTTTATTTTTTATTTTTATTTTTTAATCCAGGGCCATGATTCTTTTTTGGTGTAAAAGGAAAAAGTCAACAAAATAGTGATCAAGGCACAGAGTTTGTTGAAAAATAATGTTCATAATATAGTTATTGATTCTTCAGAAGCACTCACAAGAATAGAAAATCACAAGCACTGTCATTGTTTAAACTGTGCACTAATTTTGTGTTGTTGAAATACTGAGAAAATCTAAAGTATAAAATAAGAGTCATAGTGCAAAAGAGCATCACCTTCTCTGCACATCAGTTTACTGTTTCAGTTCCTATAATGCTTTTTATAATTGTTTTATCATTTGTCACAGCAGAAACATCTTAATGAAAACCAGAATTAGACCCAATTTTTTTTTCCTTTTCACCCTCCTTACCAAGAAAAAGGAGGAAATTTATTCCAGAATCTTCAGTTTGAAATATTTCTTAATCACACATGATACATAAAATAGTTGGTTCATTTCTGTCCACAGAAAATTCCCCTAATAGGAAAATGTATTTGTTAATAAAGAAAATTTAAATTAAAAAAAAAGAAAGTTTAAAGAAGCTTTAACCCTCCTACAACTCAGTGAGGCTATTTAATAAGGCTGTATTTTAGATTTCTATTGTATAACAGAAAAAAAATGAGTTATGTCAATAACACTGTCAACAAGGTCAAGTCCCATAGGAATCCCTTGGAATTCCTTCTAAAATCCTGTGTAGATCTGTAAACTATGTCGTGATCTTACCCACCGCATCGGTGAAGCGTGGAACTTATTTTAAACAACTGCATACTGACAGCCTAATTCCATCTTCACAGAGATGAACTGGATCTCTAGAAGGCATACAGCTGCCTCATAACACAAGAGGTGTCCATCAGGTAAATTGATTCTCCTGAGCAAATGAGTTGCAGAAGTAAACATGAAAGCTTTGTACTAAATGTAATATAGAGAAATAAATACTGAAGATTTCATGTTCTAAAATCCATACATGACGTTAAAGATGAATGCTAATTTACCTTTTCTAAGAAGATGCATTTCTCCTTAGATCAAATATATAAATTGGTAAGAATACTATTAGCCATGGTAATACTATTGCTCATGTTCAATGTCTTTGAAGGCTTTCAAGTCTCTTGAGGTCATGCAATTTCTAAACATAATATCGTTAATATGCAATTTTTTGCCTAAATCATGATGATAAATACTTTAGAAAAGCTTACAGTTGCAAATAGTGATTATCTGATTATTCACTCTCATTTTCCTTCTTCATTCTTTTCCCAGCAATTAACTTCCTTGTACTTTACCGAATGTCTTCTAGTGAAAGAAACGGAGATTTATAATAAGGATTTATAACAAAGTCTCCGCTACCGAGCTGTGTCAGAGTAACGCGGGCAGTAATCACTAAGGGATACATTGGCATGTGTCCACTGACTTCACTGAGGTTGCACTAATTAGGTAGAAGAGGATCATGACCATTGTGACCCTATAATATTGATGATACTTGTGTTCACTAGTACACAAATGTTAAATTTATCCTCTTAGTTCCACTTCTGAATTCTTTTGACAGAATAATTAGTGAGATAATTAGTCAGATAATTTGAATGAAAGTAGAGGTTGTCTTTTAGAAATTTAGTGTGAAAATATTTGATAATCTCTCTAAGGTTCAGACTCACCTCCATTCAATTTAGGTACCTGAAAAATAGAAGCTGGCAGCCTGGTCACTGGAAGCTCCATGCATATCCAACAGAGAGAAACAGTAACCACCAGAAAGTGAAATTACCAACCTGAGCTGCTTAGCACCTTCTGTTGACTCTAGTTAAGTATCAGATCCTACATGGGAGGAAAAAAATGTGGGTCTACGCTATCACTTGTTTGTCTATTTGACTATACCCACACCTAATAAATGTTTCCGAAACCAACAAAAAACCATTACTAGAACAATTACTTTTGTTTCTCCAGTTCCAGATCTACATATAGTTACTCCCTGCATAATGCCCTTCACTGGCTAGCGTTTGCTGAACCATCATAAAACCCTGACATGCCCGAGCGTGCTCCTGTGCTGTAGGAGGTAAAGGAACGAATTCCTCCGATGGTTGTGTAACAGGCTCTTATCCTCCTGCTGCTAAAAAGGAAACGTGTATTAGTGGTTAGGTGTACGTGTCCTTACGGTGGTAGTATCCTCACTTGAGAGGAAATGAGAGAAAATGTCATGCTACGCAAAAGGGATTCCATGATAAATGAAATGAGAAGATCACAAGGCCAAGAACTGCAAAGCTACAAACGTCAGCGCTACAGCTGGAATGTGATGGCAAACGGCGTGATCTTGTCTCTTGCAGTAAGTTTGTTAAGCGGAGGGAAAATAAAGGCAATGTTTTACTAAGTTTATTTAAAAATAACAAGACACACGGTGTCTTCCTCATTCAGCGTCCACCCTCTGCAAGAATGATCCAGAGGTCCTGAGGAACACATGCTTTCTGATTGCATGGTTAAAAAATGCAGCCCAGTGCATATACATTAGAGACTGGGAAGGAATGAAAGTGCAGACAGTTATCCTTTGGGATGCTGATAATGAAAGCACTTGTAAATTATTTCTCATTGTTTCCAATGAAGGGGGGCACAACTGCAAATCACTGCAAACTGACATATCTACATGTCTGTTAGTGCTTTATTACTATTAATCAAAATGAAAACAGTATTTTCTTCTATCATCTGTGCAGATATATCCTCTGTATTCAAGTAGTTAAAGAGACGCCTGATTAGTCCTGTGTACTATTAAGGATTATACCCCTGCCTCCTTTTGTCTTCCAAAGCAGTGAAATGTTCTGATCAGCGATTGTCAAAGAACCAGTCCAGATGAAAGGATTGCCATGTCAGGTACCAGAAATCTTCTGAAAACGTGACAGAATATTGCTGTCCCAGAGATACAGGAAATAGGATGGGGAACTTCTTTCAGTCCTAGACTAGAAACTAAAGATTAAAAAAGAAATATCTCCTTTTCTCTATCCCCCAAGCTTTTTTACAAAATTTGTAATTATTTTCTTTTTATAGATAGAAATTTGCAAATATAACTGAAGTGAACTGATTTAAGGAATTGAAAACATATCGCTACCGTTTCTTAAGATCCCATATTAGTCAAACATCCATGCCTAGCATCTCATACTGCTTCTGTCACTGAGGTTTAGGTAATGAGCAGAGAAGCTTTCTCCAGGAAGGTCCCAGGACGTTTCACTTAATTTTCCACCTCTCACTCTGGGTCTCCCTCACATATTTCAGTTTCTCTCCCTGTGTGGCCATACTGGGAGCGCTCACAAGCTAAACCCACAGGAAAGAAACAGAGAAGAACAGGAACCACGCAAGAGCCTGCCTGGACAGATTGAATAATGCTCCCAATTTGTTAAGCACGAGAAGATGACTGAACTTCCCCAGTGTTATTGTTTTATCATTCTTTTGAAATCATAACTTAATGCTTTTATTCTCTATGAACTAGTGCACTAAACACAGTAACTTAATGGTGAAGTATTAAAAATCATTAATGTAAAATAATAATAACAATAATAATAATAATAATAATAATAATAATAATAATAATAATAATAATAATGATGTACTGACATACGCTTATGATTGTTGTTACAAATGCCTTTTGGGAAGACCATATCGAATCTTTAAAATTTATCTCTAACCATGGCCCAGAATTCAGGGTTCTGTTAAATACATTCAGCCTGAATCTTTTGGAGTCTCCATGTGAAGAAAGTATAGGCTTTCAAAACAGACCGAGTCTGGCCATAACACAACAGGATCAGAGACATACTTCTGCCGCAAGGGAAAGCACTTCAAACATCAGGGTGCCAGTCTGTCAGCACTTATCACTCAGTGGGTTATACTATCTCTCCTGCAGATTCCCCTTCCAAACTTATACTTCATCACACTCCTGACCTTGCTGCATATGGCCCCTTCAGCAGAGTTCAAGTCTGTATCACGTAAGACATGGAGAGTTTATTCACCGCTTCTCATTATCATCTCAGAGCTTTGTTCATTGAAAGCCAAAATTATTTATTCTGCAGTTTTGGGGGCGTTCATGGAGGAGGAAGGGATGAAGAAAAGTGTAACCAAGAAAATGTTATGCTACAAAGAAAACGAGCAAACATCCGCCTCTTTACGAGCAAATGATTGCTTCTGCGCCTGTTTGGTGTGCAACTTTCCATCCAAAAATGGGATGGAAACTGAGATGGCTGGGCCATATTGTGCTCCAGCTAATACAGTGTTTCAGATCAAGAAAAACAGGCAAGGCTACATCACTCTGGCCTTCATCGTATGGTCTCTTTTTTTTTTTTCCTTTGAAACATTCCATTTGCTGTTCAAGCCAAGACAAGAAAAGAAACATTTTTAACCTTAAGCGTGTGACACAAGCCTACAGAATTAAATAGCCAGGGATGAAGCGAGGCAGGTTTTACAGTTCTTGAGTAGCTACCCTTTGTTCCTTCCTTAAAGGTACAGCTATAGCGAGGGAAAACCTCGCAAGCTGCAAGCAAACAGGTAAGAGCAGATCCAACTGCCTCTATTTGCACTGAAATCTATGCAGGTCAGGGCCACATGGTACTAAATACTCTACAAATAAAGAGCAAGTGTCAATGCCTTCGCTGATGAGCTTACATCTAAGAAGACAAAACAAACAAAAGATGGGTGGAGGAAAAAGCCTGTGTAATCACAGGAACATAGTACAGTCACCCCCAGCGCAACTCTGACTTGAGCTTCCAGACCCCAAGCCTCAGTCTGTATCAATAAATTAAATGTGCCGGACACTATTTGCAGATCCTGAGACAGAACAGCCTGGCACAGCTTCTGTCCACACAGCTAAACCCTCATTCCCTTCAAAACAAAGTGGTCTCATCCATATTGCCTGCTGGGAGCCCTCCATGTCCCCCCAGCTTGTGATAGGGCAGTTTGGAAATGTGCTAGTTGATACGAGCAAAAACCAGTCCAGTGAGCACACTAATAAACATCACGGGTTATTGCAGGCCAATACAGTCTTTTGGGATTGTTTAACTTGCAAATACAGATGTGACCCATCTGTCTCCCCTGCGGTCTGCTTGAGAGTCCCTGCACCCACAAGGGAAACGTGCCACTAACGCCATCAGCCAAGCAAGATAGGCAGTCAGTGACAGAGCCAGCAAAGCATCCCATCAAGTTTTGGCACTTAAAATGTACTGCCTTTCAACGTGTAACTTCTGTGGAAAACACAAGATGTGGCAAAACCATGTGAAATATTCTAACAGTGTGAATACAGATGTCTAAATTGGGCTAACATGACTATCAGGTAGAAATTAAAAAGGGAAGAGGGTTCTAGATTTTGCGAGGGTGTGGACACATAAATTACAGGTGAAATTTTTGAAATTTAACTCTAGTTTTCGAAAAGGCAGTGCTAGGCTAAAATGTCAGCTGTTTTTTGTGATCACTGAAACTCTGTTTTCAGAAAAGCTCTGACAAACTTGGACAAAACGAGCAAACAGCTGATAACCATTACGGTGCACACAAGTGTCCTCCTACAAGATCCTGCTCAGGGGCATGCTTTTAGAGCAGAAGTTCACCAACTTCTCCACAGATGTTCTTAGGTCACCTTCCATGACATACAGACCTCAAAAAAGAAAGAGAGGCAATAAAAACCACGCAGGCAGCACTGTGACAGGGGGACACTACTGACCTCCAGTACTTGTCACGGTCCCCGTGCCAACGTCACCACCTCTTCCCTTCTGCCAGAGGACCTGTTCATGGAGTCACTCTCAGCTGCAGTCAGCATTGGCTGATTAACTTTAAACACCTTAAGTTCAGTGTTGCTGTATTTGCTGGAAATGGATCTGCAGGACTGAGGACAGAAGGCTCATGATGAAATGAGAATGGAAATAGGAAATTAACTTTTAAGATTACAAACAAAGAGTTAGACAAAGAAAGATATGTGATGGATCCCTTACTCTCTTCCACCATATGCTCAGAAGGCGGCATTAATAACTGACCACACTTAAGAAACTAGCAAAATTATTGCTAGCATCCTCTCTTCATATTCAGAAGATGAGATGCCTAATTTTTTTTTAATCAAATCAATTCATGAGAAAGAAAAACTAAAACAAATAAATAATCAGCATGGAACTTGGAAGAAAGGGTTTCAGGAAATGTTTTATGGCAAAGAACAGCCCTTCTGCCATCCAGCTGTTTGTTTTGTTTTAACAATTCATGAGAGTTGAGCTTCTGCAGCTTCTTTTCTTTTCCCTATTTCCAAAAGCCTTGGGGATGTTTCTCTTTTAATTTTGAGCCCACTCTTGATCTGGGAATTCTTTGCCCAATGTGTGAGTGTGAATGATACGAATGAAGATTGTGCAACTGCTTACCTCTCCTCTTGCTGCTCAAGTTATATGCCTAACTCGTCCCGAAAGCAATGAAAGATACTTTTTTCTTTTAATGGGTTTATTTGGATCTGTGGAAACCAAGGACTTTTAGTCTCCCTACATGCATTTATAAAGTCTTCTGCAGAACTGAAGAACTTTGTTTATTATGAAGAATCTCTGAAATCAGGAGCCTCCAGTTTGTCTGATATAGAAAGAATCAGGAGTCTGACTTGCACCATTCTCAGCACTCCAAAAAGCTAACAAAAATAAATTATATGATGCCACACAGAAGTCTCCCTCTTCCAGCCTGGGTAGAAGGACAGCAGGAAAATGGCCACCATGGCTCCAGCTAAACCATGAAAGACTAACACAGATGTTATGGAAAGCAGATAAATAAGAAGGTTTGTCTTTGTTTTCCTCTAGGTGTGCACTGTGCCTGTAGACACAATTCTGGATTTAATAGGCCAAATGCAACTCTTTGAAGTTAAGGGAAATGCCTCGGTCTCTTCAATCGCATTCTCTTTGATTTACTTATTAATGTCATTTGTGATGTGACATAAAAGCACCGAGAAAGCTGTACTCCCTTCAACAAACAGCCACCCAGATGCTCAACAGCCGTGGCAGTGATGATAACAAATCAAATCTTATGTAGTTTTCCTATACTAAATACCACACACTTCTGCAGCACCGTCAGTGAACAATGGGGGAGATCGGCTCCAGCAGCCACTAGCATGGAAGTCCATCCTGGTCCACCAGCACAGAAGCCCATCCCAGTTTAGCAGTAGAGACTGGAGATGCCACCTCTGCTCCAAGTTTGCAATAGCATGTATCTCCCCAAAGATGGAGGGAAGAGAAAAAAAAGAAGTAATAATAAAAAAGAAACCTAGCACAGAGATTATTTGACTGAACCTCTGGTACTGAAACAAGTTTCTGTGTTGACAATTAAGAGACCCACACCAGCTCACTGCCTCAAAGCACTGCAACCTAAGTGAACTAAATAGTTTGGACCAGGGTTTGCTGTCAGAGATGCTGCTTTCCAAGATCTTGCTGTCATTGATATCCCAATGTCTGCCAAAGAAGTTAAAATGAATTAAAGAAATACTGCAATTCCTTCATCCTAACTTTAGTCATCTGAAAACTAGGTGTCAGTTCGTCCAATTTCCATTTACTGTCATTACAGAGAAACGGGCACTTCAGGGGCTGACTACTCCCAGCCACTTCAGATTTCTTGGATAGGAAACTGAGGTGTCTCCCTCTCTGCTAATTAGACAGAGAAACTGTATGACCATCTTAGTTGAGATACTTAAGAGTTTGCGCCTTGGAGCTCTCAATCAGGGTTACCAAATGAAAATGAAGCTAACACAGGTGGAGTCATGGGTCAAATAGAAAGGTACTTGCATAAAAGGATCTCTAAAATGAAAGTGGATCAGGGGCTTGAAAATTAGAACTACAATCAATTTCTCTCAAAAAGCACCTAAGAATTGGTGCTACAGATCCAGTGCTTTGCTGTCACAAGAAATGAACCCTCAGTGGCCATGAACTTGACCATTTCCACCTTCCAGAACCCCCCTCAGCAATCCCATCAAATTGATTGCACGGAACAATTATCTACACCTCTGCAAGAGCAAATCACTACATCTTCCTGACTCCAAGCTGAATAAGAACAGTAATACCTAATTTCTGAGGTACATCTTCATTCTTTAACATACTTATTAACTTTTTTTCAGAGGATTTTTAATTCATGCTCTTTCTACATTGTGTGTAGTCTAGTGAGGCTCTGAGTGCAGATGAACTTTACAACAATGACTGTAATACAGGTGATAATATTAATAATACCCATTTCTCTTGTGTATTGCCCTTGCACACCTCAAAAGCTGTCTGTATGACTCAGATAAACTGTTTTCCTTAATGTGATCCTACCTGGTGCAACATGAAAAATTAGTGCTGCGTCAAGAGGAAGGAAGCGGCTACAAACCCCTGGACTATTGCAGCTATTGCTGCAGCTGAAATTAGGTCTGATTGCTTCACTTCAAAAATTTTGGATGTTTTTTGCTATTAATCTTGGAAAGCTTCCAAAATAAACCTGATAAAGTCCTGAACATCACAAAAGATGCATTCTTCCCCATACTTGTAAATCATCTTTGGCACACTTCCCGATTCTAGTAATTATAGATTTCCCCCAGGGTCCCTGCGCATTGCCTATAGATATAAGGCTTTGTATGATCTGTCTTCTAATTCAGAAAACTACAGCAAGCTGTTGCATGAATCCCGTATTAGACAGCACAGCAATTCAATACTGAAGCACTGTTTAGGTCTCTGTATGGTTTTCTTGATGGATGTTACACTGCTGATCTATTTTTATGTATTATTTATACTGGGATAGTGCCTAGAGGCCCCAGTCAGGGGCAGGATCTCATAGTGCTGCACATACTATGAAGGAGGATACAAGAGCTGCTCCTCCTTGCAGCTTATAGTCTAAGTATATAATGAATGACACCAGATGGATAAAACAGTGAGAGGGAGCGAAAAGTGAGATAGTTGTTCATAACAGTAACAGGCAGACAACAACAGCTAATTTACTATATATAGGCAGTATGGTGTTCCTGTCACTGTGGTCAGCCTTCTTTCGGTCTTCTGTATGGCGTTTTACAACCTGCAGTGACCTGTGGACAAGCACTCATACACAGAGTCGTCCTCTGTGTGTCCAAAGCACTGGGCACTTGGAAGCATCTTTCACTGCCCACATCAGGCATCTAGGTGAGATTGAGAAGATGCAAACCAGAGGAAAGAGGTAGGTACTTACAGAGGATGATTCAAAGCCCCTGAGTTAGGGTGTAAGGCAGATGATGTGAATTCACAGGTTTGGAGTTACTCATGGATTAGGACTTTGGGGTTTCAAGAGAGCCCAGCAAGAAGCTTGTCTCAGTGTAATTCACATAATCTCCACCTTTATTCCCTTACACATTGACAGCGTAGAACATATATGCATTTCTGCAACAGGAACAGCCAAGAGTCCTTACAGTGTCCAGGAACACAGTGCCTAGTTCAAGCCCAGGCTCTCTGGGGAACCAGCAATAGGTGCATCTCCCATCTAACTCGTTAAGTCTCACCCAGATGGGCTTTTAAGATCACAGCCTTGTGACCCACATACACCTCTTCAATTAGGGAGTGCTTATTTCATGTAGTGATCTGAGTCAGAATTACTCCACACCCAGAGAAAATCCCCACTTCATTTAGATCCTCTGTGTCCTCCTAAATGCCCCTCCAAGTTCTTAGGACAGTCCATCTCTGCTTTCCAAAAGCAATAGTTGTTGGGTCTGCAAGGTCAAGAAAAAGCAAAAAACATAAACTCCTGCAAATACATTTTGCTCTTCTAAATTCAGCATCTTTTAGACATTCCCAAGCATAAGTCTAGTAGTCTAGTATCGTATGTAGCCACAGGCTCTCTGACACCAGGTCCCTGTCCCTGAAGTGACTTATTGCTCACTCATCCCTGCCTCTTCATCAATAGATTAGCCAGAAGACAGAGGGCTGAACAGCAAAGGGACTCTCTCCTTCCCTCCCCTGCAGAGCCGGTGAAGCAGGCAAGCGACAAGCAGTTGTGAGGGAAGTAAGAGTCCAGCTGCGCGAAGATAAGCTCTGGAGAGTCTGGAGGTGGGAGCTATGAAAACAAGAGGGACGAAGCCTGAAAGCAGGCCTTTTCTTTGAAGAGTGCAGACCAAAAGGAGTAAACTAGTCACGAAGACATGTTGCTGTCCTGCAGGGTAACGAATGTAATAGTACAAGGGAGGATTCTAGCATTGAGTCACACCTACAGCAGGATAAAGTAATTAAGCTCATTTTCTTTGAAATACGAACTTGTGAAATTGCATGGGTTAGGAGGGACTTCAGATAGGTCATCTCAATCTTACTCATGAGTCTATATTGTTCAACCTTTCCTCAGATCCCCAGCATCCTACATCTGCTTTGCACATGGGCCTCCAGCAGCTCTAACAGAAGCTCCCAGAAGTTTTGCAGCTCTCCTATGAATAACTTTCATTTTCCCACATTATTTTTTTTTTCTTTAAACTCACAGTGCCCATAACTGCATTTTTTCTGAGGATCAGTCATTTTCAAGGAGGTAGCTACCACCTAGATGTACCACAGTATTTTCAACTAGCATGAGGCTGCTGTATTAAAGCAAGAGACATTAGGAGCAGATTTCCAAAGGATCTCAGTTCCCATTTAGTTATCGAGGCCTAGATTTTCAAATGTAGTATTAGGGAACCTGGGACACTTAGGGTTTACTGGCTACAACATTCATTAATAGTACGTGCACCACAGCACTTTTGGGATGTTGCTAGTCTGCTCAAGGGCTGCTTCACAGAAACAGGAGAAGTGGGGTCTCTATCGTGTAGTTCATTTTTAATAAAAGACTTCCTGAATATTTTATGAGAAATAGCAGGAGGAAAACGCAAGTTCTTTGAGGTGGTTTCTGTAATTCTTTTAGAAGAACATTTCAGCAAATACACTCATTAAAGACCTTTTTTTCCCCCTTAATATCAAGCTGAGTTGATTTTATTTCATCCTTTTATTCTTAAGAGAACATTCATCTTGCCTAATTTCAACCATCTAAAATGCAGGCATTGTCTTGGATCCCTCTAGAGAGGGTGGAAACAGGCACTGCTGGGGTGAATTCATCTCCCGTTTCAGATACTGTCACCAAATTGGGCTTATTGCCCTTTGGAGCGCCTCATCTCTGTACTGAAAACAGAAAGATTAGGTGACTACCTTACACTTACAGACAAGTGAAATAAATCCCATCTTAATTAGTTTTTTACTCAGTATACTTGCATGGCTCCCACTGTTACAACGTCTGAACACCCATACTTTCCAAATCTATTATACTCACACTTCTATGACAAAGGGAAGTTTTTACCCCTTTACAGACATCTATAGCTGAGGCAGGTAGAAACCAAGATCCAGACCCGCAAAGGTATTTAACAAGTTAATTGTCTAAATTAGGTGGTTTTCAGTCTCAGCTGACTAACACTCAAAGATGTAGACAAAGAAGTGGCAGTTGGGTGCCTTTAGGAATTTGCTAGGATCTAAGCAGAAATGTCTTGCCTAAGGACGTATGGGATGGAATTAACCCCAGGTCTCCTGAGCTGCTGTCCTAACCTTTGGAATGTCCTTAACATTAAGCAAATCCTCTGCTGTTTTTGGAATTAAACTTTTGAAGTATTTACAGTCACGTCTTCTTCTTTGTCAAACTCAAACAAGCTATGCACACTGAAATCCTTTCATTTTTCCTCATAAATCAAACCTGACTCAAAGCCTCCTGTCTCATTTTTATTGCTTTTCTCTAAGCTCTCCTTAGATGTTAACTTACCAGTAATAGCACAATGAGGCCAAAATTCCATGTTGGATCTTTAGGTGGTACTATGATACAAGTAAACACACAAACACAAGCATAAAATTGGATCTTTCACTAAAATCAGTGAAAACGTTATATTCACTTCAGTGAGCAGAGAGTTCTGCTCTGGTATGTAGCATCTGAACACTCTGTATCACAGTACAGTGCACCGATATTGTCTGTTGCACTTACAGAAATAATTGTCCAAGACCTTAAAATTGAAATACTTAGGGTTTGTCAGCATGAGAGTCCCGAAACTGTAAGATGTGATTTAGCAGCGTACTGACTGATCTGCAATCACATCAGACAGAAGCATATATTAGAAGACTTCTAATTAGAAAGCAGCTTACTTCACTTTGAGAGCAGCCTTAGGACATATACCCTGCGACTGGTCATGCAGAGAGTTAGTGTGAAGAAGATACCACGCTGTACACTGTTATTCTAGTTTAACAGCACGCTGACTTCCGCATGTAGACAAACCTTATCAGACCAGAGCAGGCTTCAGTATTGGGTGATATGTGTTTCTTAGAATAATCCTGGGGAGAACTTCTGAATGCTAAGCATGTCCTCTGACTTCCCTGGGACTTGCACCTGGGTCGCAATAAGGGTCAATTTATAAACTAGGCTCTATTCATTTCATCTGTGTTGATTTTTTTTTTTTTTTTTAAATTATCTCAGTAAAGCAAAAAAGAAGAGCAAGTTTCTGTAGGGAGAGAGAGATGACAGTCTCACACTCGTCAAAGAAAGGACAAGATAAAAACCTGTTTCTGGTACTACACAAGTGCTGTCCCCCCCTTCTAGGACAGCAGCCATCATCTCCAACTAATCAAAATAACCCTATATCAATTATCATGAAAGACTATCCATGTTTTGTTTTCAGAAACTATAAGCACAGAGTATGGACAGCTTGTGGGAAACACACAGGTAAAGTACCATGCATCTTTCAAGAAAGATGTTTAAATAATTGTAAAAAGTTTTCCAGACTTCAGATTATTAGAGGCACATTTGATCAACTCCTGTATTAAACAGACCATGGAAACCTTACACAGTTACCCTAATACTGAATCCCGTAGCTTGTTTATGGGCTTATTGTCCAAATAGGATTCAGTTTCTGGGGACATCAATAAAATGAGATTCTGCAATTCTTCCACTGAATTGCCTTGCCCATCTTCTGAAATTGAAAAAGATAAAACTCCTACACCAAAATGAGAAAGTTTTACCCAGTCGCTGAGCTTCAGAACAAAGAAACGTGTTTGTTCTGTGTCATGGTTTCCAACCTATGTCTTGTGAAGCACAAGAGGAACATGTTACTTCGAAGTTTTACACAAACCAGAGAATCCCACGCACTACCATATCTCTGTAGGGAATGAAGAATAAGTACTTAGGCAGCAAACACTGCCAAAAACTCAAATGCCTATTTTGGGACCTTCTCCCAGCCTAACAGAAAAGCAGGAGGTGGAAATGACAGCTACACAAGAAAAGACACCCATGGGACTGAGGTCACATCTTCAACTTGAGCATGTCCAAAAAGAGCTCTGAGCAATTGCTGCTGTCTCCACAGTATAGCTGGGTTTTCTTTCTAAGTGGTGGCACACACAGGCTAAGCCTGGGAAGTTTTCTGTAACATAATATATTTGTAGTTCAGACCAGATTCCGTCGGTGGGGTCTAATAAAACTAGTTGGAAAAAAGCTACTGATCTAGGAGAAAACACTGGAGACACTGAATGGATCCATCTGAACATAGCGCCCACAGAGTCTTGGTGGCTTTACAGAACAAACTGTTTCCACAGTGTCAATCATTAATTTCTCCATCCTCTGCCAGCACCTTTTCAACTTTTCTAACCACTTATGCTCACCCCTATTCTCCCATCTGGCTCAAAGAAGAACGAAGAGAGACAACACAATTTAAAAAGGGTCACGCCTTCCAAGCATCAAAATGCTATTTTGTTGAGAAAAGAATGAAAATAAATAGTACAGTGCCTACTGCAAGGCCTTGTGAAATTCCCCCAGGGCCATCACAACAGACTGTTGTAATCTCTGCTGATGCTTGCACCAAAGATAACAATGCTACTTATATTGAAAGTCACGGTGTCCCAGTTATTCTGTCCTTACATACAATTTCATTTATAAAGATGAGTGAAGCAATTTATAGATAGTGTAACAGCTTATCTTGAAGGTGTTAGATCCCATTTTCCATTGTGTCATGTGAATTGTAGATGGAAAAAATCCCACACTGAATTCAAACACATTCCATAGTGGTCTTCTCACATCACTTTAGTGGCGTTTATTTTGTTTGCAGGAAAAGGAAGGAAGGAAAGGACAGAAAGGATGGAAAGTACTTTTTTTCTTAATACCATTCATTAAAGCAGGTTTTATTATCCTTAAAGCTGGGTGATTACCTAGGATAAAAATAGAAATAAAGCCTGTCTTTGCTAAGAAAATTACTATCCATATTTCAGCACCGACCAACTGCAGAACAGCTGTGTCTGTGGTACTGGAGGCACAAATGCTATCATAAGCAGAGGCGTTTCTACCATTGTCATGAAAACCTGACACGAGACCTGAAATCTGTCTGAATTCTCTCCCTTTAACAGCTTAACACTCAAAATGCAAGATTGCTACTGAGTAGAAGAATATCCCTAGGGAGTGAGGTTTTTTCATCATGTCAGGACCATTTCTGGGAATTGACAGGATACAGGGTAACTGTGCCTGAAGTTTTTACAAAAGCACAAGAGAGAGTTAAACTGTAGGAAGGAGGTGAAATTCCAGAGGGGAGAAGAGTTCGGAGGCAGGAGCAGCTTGTCCTGTGCCTCAAAACCACCTGGAGAACTGCTTCAGCAAAGAGGTGAGGACGGGCAATTACAGCTAGGAGAGACCAAGCCCTTGTGCCACAGGACACACTGGCAGCCAGCACAGACCCAGCACCATGGAAACAACAGGGATAAACCATGCAGAATCTCACCTTGGGTGTTAAACTGAATATGACAATTTCATACTGCTTTTTTTTCACTCTTGCTTTGAAACCAGATGTTTGGGATTAAAAGAGAGAAACTCCCTGCGCTGTTTGCTGCACGTTCCTCCTGCTTTTCTGTCAGGCTGTGAAAAGGTACAGAAATTGGCGCTGGAGCTTTCAGCAGTGTTTTGTGCCTAAGTATTTATTCTTCATCGTTACACATCAACGTACAATGGCAATAAATTGAGGAAAAAAAACCCCAGCCCTCTCAAAGCACAATAATTCATCTATCACCAAGTAGCCAGGATTTGATTTTATCACCATCGAGGAGATCAATGTCTGTGTTAGGAGCTTCATAATGGTGCTCGTGTTGCCATTTAGGAAAGCAATGAGCTGTAGCAAAGTCCCAGGAAGCAAAGAACGCAGGAGCTTCAGGCAGCATAATAATTGATCTGTACTTACAAGTGTAAATCTCGGGGGGGGGGGGAACCAAACAAAAAAAAACCCCCACAAACAGATATATGAATTTCAGAGGGATATTGTAAGAATATCAGTCTACTATTTACACCCTCACATATTTTTTATTTTATGAGTTTAATCAGTCTTCAGCCTAAACAGACTATAATGATTTTATCTAAAGGTGGAAAATGTGAAAATTCCCTTAATTTCACTGAAAGGTGCATGGGTTGTCAGGGTGTTATATTGGGAAAGATATTTCTTTCACATAGATTCATTTTTTACTTTTTTCAAGCTGAGGCAGCTTTATGAGATAATATATGTCTGCTTTTTGTAGCTGTCACTAGAGGACTATAAACACCGAGTCGTAACTCCAGAACAAATCTGTACACTGCAAGAAGTATTACCCAGGACACTCATCTTAAAAAGATAGACAGCACAGAGCAGCAGAGGTAAACGCACCTTTTCTTCTAGCAAGAGGACCTAAAAGACCCTTAAGCCCGAACAATGTCAGTAACTCTCTTAAGTACATCAATTCTCTCACTTTTTCCTCTATTAGGTGGGACTGACATTCCAAAAATTACATCCCGTCAGCTTTTCCTTAGAGCCTTTAAAACTTTGAGTTCAATTTACAAAATAATAAATTGAGTCTTAAAATAAACACCTTGGATTTCATCAAGTCTGAGAAAACCTCAGTTCTGACAACATTATATACTGTAGAAGACATCAGATCAACAGACCACAATGATTCAGGCAGTAGTTATGTAAAGCATCCTTGTCTATTAAAATCGTTTTAGCCAAAAGATTAGATAAATAAGAGAGATTTATGATCTTAACTGCCTCTTCGGTCACCCAGGTTCAGACACCATTATAAAACCGGTCTTCTGCTCTTACCAGGCTTTGCTGTAGTCAAACCTGCTTAACAACACGCCCCCCCATGGCACCTGGGCCATTGGGTGCACACACTACAAAGCCAGGATTATTCCAAACTGCTCCGCGCTGTGGTGTTCAAAAGCAGGCATTGCTCTGCCCACCTTACTTGCAAAGCCAGAGTGGGCTCCAAGCATGCTCAGTTCTCCCACAGACTGAAACACGAAGATCTGCCTCTCCCAACACTTTTTATCCAGCAGCCCCAAGGTGAATGCACTCCTTCAAGAACAGGTAGGATTGGACTCCTAATGATTAATTCAATAGTGTAGTTCGGTATCAAACAGGAAATACCAACACTGATACCAAAACAGTAATTGGAGCAGGTTCAGTAAAAGCAATCTTATCCCTGAAAGATGATGCTCTAACCACACCAAGCCATGGTCTTTTTCTGTTGAGCCTTTGGTAACAGAGCACTCGCAACAAAGTGGAACCGTGGTGGCTGAGAAAGCCACGCTCTCAAGCACCAGCAACACCACCGCTCAGTCGCGCACCTGAAAAACTGCACCTCCAGGTCACCTCAGGCAAGAGCAGGCACCTGAACCACTGAAATATATGCTGGAGATTTTTTTTTTTAATTTATTTTAATTTTTATTTTATTTAAAATTTTGATTCAAGGAAAAGACTGACCATACGTTGATACCTATCTGCTGGGAGAGCTCACGGCTGAGGGTCCCAAATGAATTTACGTGCTTAAATCTGCACCTCAGGGCCTAAGCTGCAGAGTGCTCCTCCTAACTTTCTTCAGGTTGGCTTACGCAGCCTTTCCTCGTGACTTGTGACTTGGGGATCCCACCACAACCACCCCGTCAGTGCACAAGAAGCAGTAGCACTTGTTTAGTACTTCGGTCTCTAGCTTCTCTTTACAACTCTTCTCCCCAAATGCTTTCAGTGTACACTGCTAACTTAACTGCCCACTTCCTTCTTTCAGCTTTATTCTGCTCATTTCTTCTAAAGATATAGGACTGCCCTTAGCTATTACAAATCACTCCACTAGTTTCAGTTTCACATCTCTAATTTCATAGAATCATAGAATCGTTAAGGTTGGAAGGGACCTTTAAGATCATCGAGTCCGACCGTTAACCTAACCTGACATAACCACTTCTAAACCATATCCCCAAGTACCACGTCTGCCCTTTTTTTAAACACCTCCAGGGGTGGCGAATCCACCACCTCCCTGGGCAGCCTGTTCCAATGATGGATAACCCTTTCAGTGAAAAAAAATTCCTAATATCCAACCTAAACCTCCCCTGACTTAACTTGAACCCATTTCCTCTCGTCCTATCAGTTGTCACTAGGGAGAAGAGGTCAGTTCCCATCTCTCTACAACCTCCTTTCAGGTAGTTGTAGAGAGTGATAAGGTCTCCCCTCAGCCTCCTCTTCTCCAGGCTAAACAGCCCCAGTTCCCTCAGCTGCTCCTCATAAGACTTGTACACCAACTTTACACCAGCTGAAGACAGATCTTGATTTTTTTGGAACATTTTGGACAGTTGTGTGCTACCATCATTCCCATGGACACTGTCCACTTCCTCGGTGCAGCAGTTTTATCTACAAGCT
Source organism: Ibidorhyncha struthersii (assembly GCA_013398815.1). Classification (NCBI taxonomy): domain Eukaryota; kingdom Metazoa; phylum Chordata; class Aves; order Charadriiformes; family Charadriidae; genus Ibidorhyncha; species Ibidorhyncha struthersii. Next base: position 71,452 of record VZSZ01004917.1, on the reverse strand, counting down.
GTAGCAGAAGTTTGCCTCTTAGGTCCAGAGTACAGCATATTAATGGGACATGTACTGTGGTTTGTGCTAAATTAAGCCCACCTATCTGTGGATGGTTTTCCTGTCATTAAAATGATCATTATGGAACCCCTCACCCAGGACTACTTTTGCAGGATCCCATTCAGGAAGTATACTTTATTTAACCTAAAACTCCAAAATGAAGACACACAGATTTAAAGATCCATTGACAAAAAAACTCCTTACAAAAGAAAAGGTATTATATTTCGCTGTTAAGGAAAGGGACAGAGGTAATAAACATACCTGCTTTTATTATATCACCCTTTATGCTTGGATTTCTGTTCCTTCCAATTGACCTGTTTCTATGAATTAATGACTTACAATATTCTTGCAAAGCCAGACAAACTGGATGACACCAAAATGGATGACACCAAACTGGATGACACCAACTGTCTCCACTAGTAATGTACTGAGATACATCAAGATCAGGTAATAATTGGTATGCCTGCTCCCTAAATAAAAAATAAAAAAAAAACAAAACAAAACAAAACAAAAAACAAAACTGAATTACATTTTCTCCTTCTTGGTAAATTTGTGTTTCTGCATGGTATTTCTAGCAGATTTTTTTTCTTTCTTTTGAAGATAAGATTTTTACTCCAGTTGAAGCACAAAGGCTTAGAGGCTCCAACACAAAGTATTACATGTCTCAATGGATCCAAGAACTCCAGATTTGTTCATGTACAGACTTTGTGCATCTAGAAAATCCTCTAACTTCCTGATAGTATATCTCCCCAGAATAAAGTGGATTCTTTGAAGCTGCATTGTGCAGAAATTAATCTGCTAAACTAAGGAGGTCACAGGAACTAAAAGTCAGGTTAATTCAATTTAATTAATTTATTGAGGCATTAGGCCAAATTTGCTATTTATCTTTCACAATAGGGGATCTCATAATGCCATTACAAATTCAACTTTGCCCCAATGCTTATATCATTCAACAACAGAAAAACAGGCTGAGGCCTCTGTTTATTCTGCGAAATAAAATTGGTTTTGTTACTTGTCTTCTTGAGGAAGCCACATCTTCTGTACTTGCTGGCTCTTGCCCTACACTATGGTTGAATGTGGGTTTTGTTTTTTTGTTTAACTGGATACATCACCAGTGCTAAACACAAGAGGATTTTCATTTCTAAGTGGGACCTCTTGATCCTACTACAATACAGCTAATAAATTCATAAGAACTTTTCTGAATGACAAAAGGTCCACCGCTTGCAACTAATGACTACACAAACAGAAGTGATAAATCATGACTATCCATATATTATGTTTGCTTCCTACTAAAAACAAGATTTTAAGAAATATGGAAGACAGAGACAAACAAATTTGTTCCTGCGTCTCCTCTGATTTCTGCTAAGCAACAATGGATCTTCAGAGACATAACATACAATCATGCTATTAGTAGGACACACTGTAGTAGCTTTGAAGATGTAATTTTGTCCTTAAAGATTTTCAGGCACCTTCTTAAAAAATAAAGTAAGTCATGAAAGTAAGTAAATGATTAGTATTTTATATGCAGGTGGAACATGTCTTTCAGAAGCCAGAGAATGGATATAGGAATGTTACATCTTGCAAAGGTACAGATTATGAAGAAACTCAGAAAAATAGTGTGGAGAACCTTATAGTCAAGGCTGGTTCTTACTGTAAATCTTGGAGAAAATGAACTGCATTTGCAACAGTCTATCACTATTTGTCATTGTCCTTCATTTTATTTCCCTTGCTCAAAGTACGGCTGTTTAGGTCTCTTGATACTAAAGGATGTTATGAACAATTTTCCTTTATTACGTTGTTCTAAAGCCTTTTAGTATAAGTCTTCATAAAACCTCACATATGTGCATTATAAAATTACAGGGAATAAGTTCCATATGAAAAATTCATCATATTTCTTCTTACTATTTTTTAGCAGAGATTCTGACATTAAGCATGAAAGCAACAGACATTGTTTTAATTCTTCATTGTGGAAGGGGAAAAAAATCAATTTTTTGCTTTTGGTTGAGAAAGAATTTTTTACATACTCCCTCTTTGCAGTCTTTCCCTTGCAAAACCAAAAAAGGATTTTAGACAGACAAAAATCAACCACAATTATATAGAGTGTGTCATTGATAAATTCCAGGGGAATATAACAAGCTAGGTAGGCACATACCGATAGATCTAGCTGTTCAAAATGTTAAAATTCTTGCCAAGATTAAGATGGAATATTTGGCCACATCAACCCTCAAGGACTGCACTTAACTTTTAAAAGATTTGATCTGACTCTAGATTTAGACTTTGGGAAAGTGCCTCTTTCAAGAGAGCAGTCTGTCTTTAAACATGTGCTTAAGTCCCTTGAAGTCACTGAGTACAGATAGACTGAGAACAGGCGCAAGTCTTTCATTTCATGGCAGCCTTAGTTTTGTATAATTCTCAGTTAATCCTAGGCTTTCTGTTTCCAGTGCGTTTAGTCCTGAGTTATGCTGATGCAAGATGAGATCAGTGTCAGGGCTGCAGTGTCTCCAGGATTTTTGGAAAGGGACATTCCAGGAAAATCGGTACCTGCTCTCCTCCCCACCCCCTTGGAAAAAAAATAAATAAGAAAACAACAACAACAACTACAAAAAAACATCACTGGAGTATGCTCAGAAGTTACAGAACTTTTTAGCCTCTCTTCTTCTGCATGACATTTGCTTCCTGCAAGTCTCCTGATTCACTGACCAACTAGATTGGAAATGGTTTAATTATGGATATTTGTTTTGCTTTTAAACTGACCACATTAAAAGAAAAACTCACACGACTCTTCTTTCTGTTTATAATAACACAGGAAGAAAAACATGCAAGGACGTACAAAAAGGATGTGTGTTACTGAAAGCTGAGTAATACATACAGTGTGAAATTCATGCAGTGCAGAAGGTCCTCACAAGCTACAGGTCTCCACGTACGTATAAACTCTAGAGCATGAATTTGTCTTCAGCCATATATATATATATCCTGAACCCTTTAGGAATCATCCTGTAAATTAAGGTTGCAAATAAGCACCTCTAATGTACTGTCCTTAGTCTGACTATTAGGTAAACTGTTAGGTACCCGCAGAGCTCTGAACTTTAATCACATTTTCCAATTACGTTGCAGGGAAGTGCAATGATTTAGTTAAGGCCAGTGTAATGTTCTAGGCTTAAATACCACACCCATCACCCTGATAGTCAAATTGAGTCAATGATTCATCCCAGATGGGAATCCAGGTTCTTCTTGGCTTACTGTTATCTGTTCTGCCCATTGAGCTATATGACTTCCATAAATTATTTTGGAGTTCCTGTTAAAAGAAAATAAATCCACATGATGCTAAATGCTCCCTCCCAACTGTAATGCAAACTGGAATTTTGGACCACAGCGCTGCTCCCTGACTCATCCTGGATCCCCTCCATGTGACGTTGGATCCGTCTAAGCTGGGGAGAGTGGAATAGAAAGGCTGCGTGGTTTTTTTTCCTTTTTTTTTTTTTATCACCCACTGTCAGATAACACGTGCATGTTCACACAGCATGTCTCTAGGACATGAAAAATAACAATACCAGAGAGGAGCCTTTCTGAATACACAAGGGTAGAGAGGAGAAGATAAAAGGACTAAAGGTTTATACAGCAATAATTTAAGCACTGACTCATTGCCATTGCTAAGTTTATAAAATACATAAAACCCAGACAGAAATGTTGGGGGGGGGGGGAAACTGTGTTACGAAGTACAACAGAGGTGCAATACTATAAAAAAGATAAAAATAGCTCACCCGTGGAGCAAAAATTTGCTTCGCGCATAGTTTAAACACAGCCACCACACTTCACGTCTCATGGGCACAGCTTTACTACGAGCTTCTCTGTTGCTTGTTTGTACTTGGAGAAGATCCAGAAAGCAAGGAAAACAAACACATCACACTTTCCTGGGTCTGTTTGATTTAACGACACTCAGCATCGCACCTTAAGCATTTGCCACGGGTTAAAAAGACAATGGGCCAAATATAGGTCTGGCTGTCCCGCAGGCTGCCTTGCCAGGAGAGCGCGGTGGGAAAGCCTGCTTAACCAGCACCGAAGGATTCCCTCCCGTAGGAAACCTCAAAGACTATAGAGGTGGCTCAGTGGCCAATTCCAGCACCAGGCCTTTTAGCCAAAGAAATGCCGGCATGTGCTGGGAATTCAGCTCATTCCCAGCGGATGACTCAGCCTCTCCCGAGCCACAGGTAACCCATATGTCTACATTGTGGTGGTGCACAGTGAAGAGACAGATGAGATTACAACTTTGGTATTTTTAACAGCAAAAAGAAGAATGAGAGAGAAAGCAAAACAGGGATTCAAAAGGAGTCCAGAAATACATGACTGTTTTGACCACCCTAAGCTGACAGCATACTTACTGAGTGACCAAATGATTATGACCTTCTGCAGATTCAACTGTAAAGATCCTGACTGTGTGGGGCATTTTGCACCTCCACTTGTTCTTCGAGAGAACATGGAGAAAGATGCTGAGTATATCCCTTCTGCTAGGACCAAAATAGGGACAGGTTTTGTTGGCAGTGTTTAGTTTTTTGGCTTCGCTTTTTAATACCTCCGTGTTTACAGTGTTGTTTTCCTTAATTATCATTATTTAATCTCTGAGTAATAATGGTGCAGTATCCTCAAATGTTTTTAAGGGCTCTTTCCCAATGAAAGAGCCTTATTTCCATTTAATATTCTAGCTTAATTAAAACTTTTTTTTTTCCTACAGCCTTGTTTCATTTAATTCCATTGCAAAATCCCAGTAGAATTTCAAGAGTGCAGTATAATTTGCATAATGAACACAGGGGTATCAACAGTGAAAACATCACCTCTCAAAAAAAAAACCAAACAAAAACAAACAGAAGCCAAAACCCAAACACTGGGAAGCAGAGTGAGATGAGGGCTATTACAGTGTTTTGGAAGGTCGGCTGATGGAACAACCTGCAGCTGGAGAGAAACAGGGGGAGGCTCATAATCGGGAGTGGGTTACAAAAGAGGTATCACTCTTCTGGGGCTCTGACGGCAGCTGCCCACCGACCCAAAGCTGAGGGCAGGAATACAACTCGAAATTGTATCTTTCTGAGATTTAGTCACCTTACTCAACACTACTGGAAGGCAATTCTCTCTTCCTGGGATTATTGCCCTGAAAGCATTTTATACCAGCTCTTATAACTGCAGTTGTCCTTATATTTTGAGACACGGCAGAGGATATTGGTGAAGCTGCTATTTCCATTTCTGGTTAAAGCGCTCCATGGGCAGAGCCCACATACTGGCTGTGGGAGACTTTGGCTCAAAATGTTTCTGCCTGATTTGGAGTACATCTCTGTGCTTCAGCGCTGCACCTAATGGGGAGTCTGCTCTGTTCCCCGTACCCTGAGAATCCCTCTTGGATTGATCCAGCGGTAAGGAGGGGGAAAGTAAATTTAGTTCCTGGATCTCAAGCTAGTCTGGATGTCCAAGCCAAAATAAAGTTCAAATAAGAGTGAAGCCAAGCTGCTCAGCCTGATCAAGGCTAAAACACTTCTATTTATGAAGCATCTCAGAGCAGGACTTGTCTTGGAAACTTTAAGAAAAAGAGGTGTGACACCTGCAGAATTTGGGTACTTCTGTTTGAGAGTAGGATTACAAATATAGATTAAAATACCCCAGTTCCTCTTTGGAGAGGTGTTCAGATGCTCAGCTTTCAACTTTTCTTTAGTAAAGACCTCGCCCCTTACATACCTTGCAGGAGATGATGAGTAGTGCTTTTCTGGATCAGGCTCATAATAAGTTAAACAAACTAATTAAAAGGCAAAAATGAAAATCATATCAACTATATTAATAAGGGTTTGAAAAACAGGATTACAATGTTGTGCCATATAGTACTAATGACCTTCTAATGGTAAACAGTGAAATCAAGTCTCTCTACCTGCTCCCTAGATCTGCAAGTAAGCACTAAAAAAGAAAAAAAATGACATGCTAAAATTCTTGGAAAAGTTCTTGCCTGCGCCTTCATGGCCTCAGTCAGAGCCACAGATGCAGCGTTTGGCTGCTGCTTTCTCAGCAAAGTGCTCTCTGCTTATGGTCAGACCGCCCCATTGATCTCTATTGTTCTTGGACAAATCTTCCCAATTCAAATGAAAGTGAGGATTTTTTAAAGGGAACATAGGTGGCTGCTTTGTGCTTCTTCAGCGCACAGTCACCAATTACCTAACGCACTCAGGAATGTTTCCTTTCCAGAAGCAACAACTTTCATTTTGTAATATTCACTGCAAAACAAGGAGCTTTACCACCCTCTGCGTTATTGCACAAAGCGAAGTAGAGGTTGTCAGCGTGAGAGGGCGAATAATCTCATTTCAGTGAGCACCCCAGGCCAACCAGGTGCTCTGCAGCTCCTAGTGATGGACACATTCAGCAGCGTCGCGCTCATGGCAGTGCTGGGGGACTACGTGGAAAAAGAAGGAATTTTGCCACCGCTCCAGCACGCAGCGGCTTCGCTGACGGACGCGGGCTGACTGTGCCCATGCTGCCCTCCCCATCGCCCTGAGACGCCGATGCGAAGCAGAAGCAGGCGCAGAGGTGCCGGGGCTGTGGGAACCGAACACCTCTCCCTGCCGGCGCCGCTCCCCCCTGCCCAGCCGCCCCCCTCCCGCCCCCCAAAACCGTCGCCTCCTCGCCCCTGACCCCCCAAACCCACCTCCCAGGGCAGAGCCGAGGGATTTTCCCAAGCCAGCTCCCCTCACCTCCTTGATGACAGCAAGGCAGGTGGCCCGGGGACCGCCGCCAGGTGCCGGGCGCCGGCAACCCGCTCCGCGGCGACCCCGGCGGCTGTNTGAGGCCGGTGCGGGGCCGGGGCCGGTGGCCGGGTTTTTGGAGGCGTTGCGAGCCAGGCGGGCTCCTCCCCGGCGGCGGCGGCGGCGGAGGGTCTCGCTCCTTCTGCGCGGAGTGTCAGACTTTCCCCCGGCTTCCCTTCCTCCATCCCCGCCACCCCTTTCCACTCCCTCGCACGCACATGCACACCCCTCCAGCAAATGGGCTGCTTCGTGTGCGTGTGCGTGTGTGTGTGTGTGTGTCCGCCGGC
>VZSZ01004917.1:0-64295 GCA_013398815.1 Ibidorhyncha struthersii | reverse complement strand
CAGCGGGAGACATTAACTCCGTGAAAAGTAGCGGAGCGCACACGCGGACGCACAGTCACACCCACGGACTGTGGCAACGATATGCCCACCCTGCTGAGCCCGGGCACCCTGTGCTCGTGTCCTTTCCCCTGGACCACAGACCTCTCCTGCACTGCCGGACCACACACCTGGGAGTTTGCACCAGGGCATCCCAACCTCACAGCGCGGCCACCCTCCACAGGTGCTGCTCCGGATCGTAATGTCTAAAGCAGCCTCAGGTCCACTCACATTATTCCCGTGACACATTCCTGCTGGGCATGAACTGCAGGTCACTGGCTGGTAGACTGGGAGTGAAAAAAAGAAGGAAAAAAAAAAAAAAGCCAACTCACCACGCTTACTGATAAGGAGAAAGCAGCTGGGTAGTAGCCCAGCTCTAGGGGTTGGTGTATGTTTAAGAGTAGCCCACATGCAAAACTGTAGTTGCCAGGGATACATCTGCCATTGCATTTATTTGTTTTGCCCATGGAATGTGCTACATCGGTGGTTCTCCAACTTTCGCATGCTGCAGACCACTTCCTAAGAGAGAAATTCTCTCCTGGACCAACCCACTCCCACACCAAACCCTTCTCTCCAACATATTTCCTTCTGTGGCTGCCCAAGGAAGAGCCTTTCTGCCCACAGGCTGAGAGCCATTGAACACATGGCACAGATAATATCAGACACTTCCAGACATGACACACTGGGGCTCTTTCAAAAGCTGTTTCCCTTAGTGAAGAGCTCAGATTGAAAGTCTTCAGCTGGCGACTCAGTTGCAGAACAGACCCCAACTGTTGCTCCCATGAAATAACAGGAGAACCAAAGAAGTCCAGAGTAATATACTGGAGTTTCCACCATGTTACCTACCTCAGCAGAACTTCATCCTCACCTACCATCCACATAGAAGTCAGATGGGTGGTCTGGGTATACAGGACAGCATCTAAATATGGTGTTTTTTCTAAGTTCACCAAAAGCCAGCTTCACACTTTTTTGCTTATGTTTTTTAAACAGTTTGTTACTACAGTACCAAGCTCGTGATGTTTTTATAAACTCTGCACACACAGATACACAGGCTCTCCTTGTCTACACGTGTCTTATATTCCCACAAAATAAATGGGGGAATTTGAAGACAGGTTGTTTCATAGTTGCCATTGACTTCTGCTGTTTAAGGCCTTCAGAAGGGGATTTTATACCTGATTTTCCCCATTCATTTCATTATCATCAATAAAACATTTCATTGCTTTAGTCCCTGGATGGCACTGCTTAATAAAAATATCATTGTGAACAGTATGATGCAGATTAGAGCCCAATCTATGTCTTAAATTCCTGTGGAATCATTCTTGCACATTACCTGGTTCGCAGATTTTCACTGAACATCACAGGCACTCTGCTGGTAACCACTTTCTGCACCAGAAGAAGCTCAAGAAAGAGAAAATGAGGAGCAGGTTGATGGAAGAAAATTCTCTGTTGATTTTTTAAACATTCATTAGAACTACAGAACTGGGCTTTGATGTATTCTGAAAACATGAATCCTGGTAAAAAAGAAAACATGCTAAAAAGTACTGCTTGCTTCATGTACTGGAGATGTTTCAAGCTCATGTGAAAAAGAAATCAGTATGAACGTCGTCTTTTCCCATTCGTGGAACCAGCCTGTAGTCTCTATGCAATGTACAAGAAATGGATTTGGAAATGGTTTTATTATAGTAGCTACTTTTTCTTCCAGCAAATCATGAGGACACATATTTTTGGTGGAATAAATAGCAGAAGATTCATCTTTCAAGAATTATAAAAGCGAATTTGTGAAATAATTAAGCTCTTCATTTCCTGAAGTGGAAGAAACCAAGAAAAAAGATGCCCTCTTGTGACTGTTTGCTGAATGAAAATTGGGAAAGTTCATACAACTTCTGTGCAGTACGCAGAATGAATGTCTTTTTATTCCTTCATACTAGGGCTGTCTAATAAGGTTACACAAGGTCATACCATGGACATAGGCTGAGGAGACACTCACCATCTGCACACTATCATTTTAAATGGTCAGTTGATGCATTCCTTGGCATTGTATTTTAAACCACTGTTCAGAAAATCCTAGAGTACATAAGTACAGCTTCACTGGGAGACATTAGAAGAAATTTTACCTTTCTCAGTGTCTGCATTAATGCTGTCTCTTTGGGTGACCTTTTGGTCAGGACTGCATTTGCCCCTTACAGGGTGTTCAGAATTTCTGCCAACTTTACAGAAATTGTGTAAAGTTTTAATAGGAAAAGAAGGGTGATGATGATGGTAACAGAAAGGACATTAACTACTGGGTGGAAGAAGTATTCAACAGGTTCTTACAAACATAAATTTGAAAGGCTTTTTTTTTCTCCCTTTTTCATCTTTTATAGATGATTTAAGGCTCCCCTAAGACCAAATTCTCCACCCAGCACCCTGGGGAACCATTCAAATTTCCTGTAAGGCTGAGTGACTGACAGAAGAGCAGAAGTTGAACATCAGATATCTGCATTTTTCTTTTCTCATTCAACAATAATGCAAACATAAATTAAATGACCAAAGAGATCTTTAGCAAATAATTAAAATTAAGAAGAGAGGTAAGCTGGGTTTGTTATTTTCTATTCCCTTGCTTTTCTGCTTGATCATAAGTCTGAACACTGTCCAGATACTGCAATGCCAAACTGGCATATTTCAGAGAAAACTATTTTCATCTGAGATAAATTGTCAAAGCAGATAGATACTCTCTTAGTAAAGGCTGCAGGAGAAACTTGAGACGGCAGCATGCTGCCACACTATAGGCATTTATCTTTATGCTGAGTGCTATTATTCCTTCTGTAAGTAGTGACAGAAATGCCTGCAGCACTATGCAATGCAATGATGTTGCTTAAATCTCTTAAGGAGAGAGACTGTTTTCCAAAGGTAAGCCTAAATTGTACCTAGTGAATCTCTTCCAATTGAACAGCTATGCATATGATGTCTTTGAGGTTCTTCATGAGAAGATCCTGTAACTCATGTCCAACTCTGAAAATTTTCAAAGGAACCGCCCACTCTCTACTGACAAGACCAAGAAATTGGGTGTTGACTTACAAACCTGGATGGCTTGAAGTCTGGCAGTGCTTACTCCCAGCCACCCAGCCCTTCTTCTGCTCCCAGCAGCAGACATGAAAGTGCCAAACGTGGAGTAATTTCTGAACCCAGCATGTTAAATAAAGCCACCGAAACCCAGAACTGATTTATTTTAATCTGTTAGATTGCAAACTGGAGCAGTGAAAGAACTACTCCATGTGCAGTTCATCTCCTCACCCACATGTGGAGATTTTTGCCTTGTCTGAATTGGAACAGGTAGAGTTTGCCCATTGCCCTGTGCTGATTCAATTAAGCGGACCTTTGGATGTCTCCAGAGCAAGACAAGAGACTCTGGTCACTCCGTCTCCCACCAATTTTGGAAGAGTAGAATATGTTTTACTCCAGTGTTAGTAATCATAATGCAGCATCTGCACAGTAGTGCGTACTGATTTCATGTCTTCTCCCACCCCAACAAGCCTTAAAGCCAGGGTCAGGATCTGCTCCTTTCTTTTCTTTATAACATAGCTTGGGCAGAGCCTTGACAATGCAGTTGTAATCTCATTTATTCATAACAGTATTTCTTCTTGAATATTTTTGTTTTGTTTTGTTTTTTCCTTTAGGATAAATATACAGAGGTCATCACAGAGAAGCAGGCATCTGTATTGCATCCTTGTTCCCACTGCACACTGTGCTTGAGGAATGTAAAGTTCCAAACACTGACTGAGCCTACAAACCCTTACTGACAAGGGTTTCTGTAAGCCTTTTAATTTTATTTTTTACCTGATCACCTCAAGTTCTACCTGATATAAAGCACTGAGAACAAGAAGAAGTCAGAGCAGTGAGAGTTGGTCAAGGCTCTTTCAGTCTACCAGTTTGTGAAGAAACTCAGTATCCTCCTGGGAGTTAGAGTGCATGAAGGGAGGCATTTCCAGCCCCTACAGCTCCCAAATAAGAGCAAATTTCACTTCATTGATTGCTATAAGGTGTAAGAGATAATCTGTCTCACTGAGTCAATGTTCAAAAAAAAAGAGGCAAAGGGAAACTGTTGTGGAAGGTGCAGAGAAAAGTTTAAGATAGTACTTAAAAGGGGACAAAACTTTGCTTAAAAATATTAGATAAAAATAGAACATTGTCTTGCTGCCAAATTCCTGGTTAATTATCAAAACTGAGTCATAAAGGATCTGATCCCGAATTACTGAACTTGTTCAAACTCCATTGGAGCTCACAATCATAGATCTATGATCATAGAATCATAGAATTGCTGAGGTTGGAAGGGACCTTTAAGATTATCAAGTCCAACCATTAACCTAACCTGACAAAAAAACACTTCTAAACCATGTCCCCAAGTACCACGTTTACCCTTTTTTTAAACACCTCCAGGGATGGCAAATCCACCACCTCCCTGGGCAGCCTATTCCAGTGTTGGATAACCCTTTCAGTGAAAAAAAAATTCCTAATATCCAGTCTAAACCTCCCCTGGCTTAACTTGAACCCATTTCCTCTCATCCTGTCACTTGTCACTAGGGAGAAGTCCCCACCTCTCTACAACCTCCTTTCAGGTACTTGTAGAGAGCGATAGCCTCAGCCTCCTCTTCTCCAGGCTAAACAGCCCCAGTTCCCCCAGCCGCTCCTCGTAAGACTTGTCCCCCAGACCCCTCACCAGCTTCGTTGCCCTTCTCTGGACACGCTCCAGCACCTCAATGTCTTTCTTGTAGTGAGGGGCCCAGAACTGAACACAGCACTCGAGGTGGGGCCTCACCAGTGCCGAGTACAGGGGGATGATCACTTCCCGAGTCCTGCTCACCACACGATTCCTGATAGAGGCCAGGATGCCGTTGGCCTTCTTGGCCACCTGGGCACACTGCTGGCTCATATTCAGCCGGCTGTCCACCAACACCCCCAGGTCCTTCTCCTCCGGGCAGCTTTCAAGCCACTGCACCCCAAGGCTGTAGTGCTGCGTGGGGTTGTTGTTTAACTTTGTTCAGCACATCACAGGGTTAGGTACAAATTATGCAACACCACATCCCAGGTACCTTCTTGTCACTGTTTAGTCCCTCCTGACTCATGGAGCACTTAACAATTTTCACTGACTTTAGTTCAAACTTTGGTGCACAGTGCATGTGGGATCTGGCCCAAATATGGTGAGAAGAATAAAAGTTTTGTCTGCAGATCATGGCTGGGGTATGAATTCAATCTCTAAAAAATAAATAGTACGACAAGAAAAAAGTTTGTTGTATTTCCACTTATGTCCTGCATAGGAAAGGAAAGCAGCTCCTGAAAGCCTGCAGTTCTGTGTATTTTATGACTCAGACAGTAAATTAATGAAAAATTAACTGAAGCTCATTTTCCAGCTTTGTAAAAATGATAGTTCTATATTTCTACCTCCTGTCTCTACTTCCAGTGAAACCAGGGGTTGAACTAACTGGTTTAAAGCCTTATACTGCTCAGACTGAATGGCAACAACTGCTGTATTGATTTATTGGCTTCAGCACCAAGAAGGGGAGGGTAAGAATAAAATCAGCTCTGAGCTGTGTCCAGAGAACTGCAGTTCCCCTCAGCAGTGGCTGTAGCAATAATACCCCCTTCCCCGTTTTAATAAAACATGAGTGCTATTACAAGAAATGGTTCCATGTATTTTCTTATCTCAGAACACAGGATATCTAGTTCTGTTTATCCTTAGCATGACAAATCTTTGTGAATGCCTGAAAGTCACTTTTTTCTAGTGAAAATATGTACTTGTGGTTAACAGAAGACAAACATCCAAGCAATGGTTCTATAGATAGAAATGTTCTTTCTGGCTCTAAGGCATATCTTTGTCCAAAACACACCCTATTTATTATTTATCCTTGGATATTTTTGTTTCCTACCCAATTTAGGGCAAACCTTAACTGTAGGTGATCACTTTGCAAGCAAAATAGTGTTAAATGGAAACACATGCCTTAATGATTTACAGCATACATTATATGGGATCATGTTCACTGTGCTCAATAAATAGCTATTTTGATTGTATTAAAAGATTGTCTCCCTTAAACTATAAACATTAAGTTTGTTATAGTTTCATCAGTGAGAACAAATTCTTGTTAGTAGCTTAAGATAATATACTACTGGCCAAGGGAGTACAAAATTCATCTGAAAGAAGGAACTTATCAGCAGTCAGAAGGACGAAAACAGTAACTTGGTATCGTACATTTGTTTACATGCTCCCTCTGTTCTGTGTTAATATTCTGTTTAAATCCTTTCATGACATACCTGTACAACAGGTTTGAAGGGACTGGACTCTTAAGTTGAAGATCACCCCATTATTTCCAGTGCAGACAGGCATATTTTCATGGAAGTTGTGGATTTTGGGAGCTCTGGAGGGAAACTTCAGAGGTTTAAGTCTGGGTTTTTCTGTACAAGGAATCTAGCCTAGCCAAAAGAAGTTAGTGAGGCATCTAAATCTCAGTGAATGGAAGCCAAATCTCAAAAGCTTAGCAAAATCCCTGCAGCACACATCATCATATTTTGAGTATCTGTACAATCCAGTGAGCTACATTTTGAATTAGAAATGTATTTTGTGGGGACATGTTGGGGAAACACCAGTACTATTTTCTTGTCTTTTTTTACTTCACAATTTGATGGCATTTTCTAACAGGAACACAACTCCCTATTGCCCACATGGTCATGTGTAGATTTATAGCAGATGAACTAGTTTCTGTGGGACCTGTAGCCCCCTTGCCCAATTACCATGGTTCTGGTCCATATATGAAGTGAGTCCTTCTTGCCTGCTACTCCCATTTGCATCATAGCTGCGTCCAGGTTTGATTGTACTACAGTATCTGTATGTCCTTTAGACTATCACCTTTGTAGCCAAAGGAGGCATCAACCGTTACTAATATACGGCTTACACTAAATAAAGTGATGAATATTGCACTGATTGCTTGTCTCCACTGGTTGACTGGTGTACGGATCCCAGGCTTTGCTCACCAAACATGCGTGCACTCAAATTTGCAAATAAACTTTTCTCTTAAAACCTAGATTTCCAGTCATACAGGCTCCTTATGCAGTCAGCAGAGACTGATGCCATTCTCTCTCTATGATGATGCATCCCATCATTTAAAAGAAAAATTAAAAAATACTTCAGACAAGGAACACAGCTTCTTCCTTAGCGCTTTCTGTATCTCCCCTTTAACTGCAGAGGGAGCCTACATGTCTACTTCTAAATGTCTAATGTTAAGTGAGTGAAACCCACCCTGAAGTAGTACAGCTGAAGCCAGCATAATTACACACAAAGTGTTTTCAGGATCAAGTCCAGAGGTTATTGAGGACTCTGTTATGAAAGGTGCTATTCATCTCAGCATTATAACCTGGAAACAGAGTGACCACATGTTGGTGTTCCTTGTTGAACAAAATTACCTTCAGAGTCTGACAGAAAGATATTTTATTCAAACTAAGCAGACAGATTTTTAATTAATTTTGTTTATTTCTCCTTTCAGTAGAAATCATTTATTCGGTTTTATACTAGATTTAATTCAGTTTAGATCAGCGACTTTTCTAGATGTGGCTATGCCTGGCTGCCATTCAGTCTTCAGGGCTATGGCTTAACAAACTCAAAAAACAAAAAAAGAAAAATAAACTAATAAGTTTACCATCATTGAAACCATGTGCATCTATATGAATTGCTTATATATTCAGTGGCTCTATCAGCTGAGAAGACTGTAACTTGAACTCAAATGTGAAGGATCCCAGTTCATTCAAGAGTCAGCATCTGATGTTGTGGTTTGGGTAGATATCTTCTGTCCTAGCGAAGTGCAGATAGGAAGTGAAATGCGGTGTATAGATTGGTTTGGTTAGATAGCTCTAACATTTTTTCTTTCAAATTTTCTCCTTTTAGTAAATGACAACTTTATCATTGCAAAGAGAACATAGAGGCCATAGAAAAGAAGCTGCAGTGAGTGAATGCTTTTGAAAACAGACTTGCGGACCAAGTGTATTTATATGTGGAAAGCTGCTGCTGTATCTACCAGGCCAATGCATAGCTCCAGGTGCTTTCAGTTCACAAAAAAACATAAGTAAAAGCAATAGAAAAGGAAAACAGTGCTTTAGATTAAAAAAGGAAGACTGCAGTGTTTACAAATCAGGTACTTTTCAGCAGTTTTGTTCATCATAGAAGAAAACCTATCAGTTTAATTTTTCCATAGTTAAATATTGGTTAGATTGACAGCAGGAAAAAAAATGGAAATTAAGCTTAACTAATACCTTCTCTCACCAATACCAGTTATATTTCCATAATTTATTACTATGTATTAATTATTGCAGTCTGAGCTACTTAACAACTACACAGTAGTGTCAGATGAGAAGACTTAGTTTATATAGAGAAAGACTTTAGGGCCAAACCCACGATTTGATCACTTATCTCTGACCTGACTCAGGAATTTCAGTGGATGATTTCTGAGCTCAACCTTCTGTCTCAGGCTGAGCTAGAACAGATACATAAGAAAAAATGCCAGTCCTGAGCTAAATAACTAGAAGGAAGATAAATCCCTGAAGAAATTGTTCCAATGGCTAATAACCATGATCATTATCAAGATGACTGATTTTAAAAGTAGTGTTAGAGCAAACCCCATTGTAGCAGTATGCTTCATCATCTTGATTTTTGGAAGGCAAAGGTACAACAGCAAATTATTTGGCATGTTAAGGTCACTGAATACATGAGACCCTGTAGACCATTTACTAGACATTAACGTCAGCAAAACCAAGAAACAGAGCAGATCCAGATGCATGTTAGGGAACTCCAGGTTATGTCTAAGCAGTACTAAAAATACCTGATAACTTCTGAGTTTACCTGGGAATATTTACATCTATCCTAGAGTTGGATGCCAAAAGGGATCAAAGAATCACACTGTGCTGTTTGTGAAGATATTTGTTGAGAAAGACAAAAAACCACCCTAACTAAAAATCTGGGCTTCAATAGAAAATAATAAAACACAAATAAAAAAGAATGAGGGAAACAAATGAAGTGATTTTTTGCAATAGAAGCATCTGCAAGGTCATAAAGAGCTCAAATATATATCCAAGCTGTAACTTATGTGACTGAGGGACAGAGACTGATCCAGCTTCTTACATTCTTCCACAATGTATATTGTAACAGTGAGGACTACTGCCAGAATCACTCTGTATTAGGGCAACCCTTTTCTAGAGGAGACCAAAAAATAGGAGCAGGAATTTTCCCATTAAAAAAAATACTGGTGAAAGTTTTGTTTTGTTTCCTTACTTCCTATTATTCAGTTTGTGATGTCTTCTCTTTTTTTCCTCTCTTTGGGATACTCCTTGGTCATGCAGAAAGCTCAGCCATTGCAAGCGTGAGCCAAAAGTAAGGCACTGATTATGATCCAGTCACCTGAGACTACCCATTAGTCCAAGAAGGGAAATAGGCACCTCCAAAGAATACGTGATCCTGTTCTAGAGAGGTCAGAGGACTTCTCTGAAGGACCCCCCACAAAGGCAACCCGTGGTGACTAGTTCATTGTCAGAACTTTAATCTTCAGATATGTAAAATCAGGTGAGATGACTCTCACCCATAGCTTACCCACAGGGGACCTTTTTATGTATACTGCCATTCTTCTAATCATTTTTAATGGTCATTTGCTAGTTTCTGATTAAATCAGGTGTAGCCTAGGAAAAGAATGAATTCCCCTGTGCATTTGTATAACATCTGATAAATAGATCTAACTCTTTCTGAAGTCTTTAGTTATGGTATCAATATTTATGTTTTACATACACATAAATGAAAGCAGATTGAACTCGCAACTGCTTTGAAGAACAGAGAGGAAATTTTCACCTGCATATTTTACTGGCATGAGAAAGTTTAAAAGCAGTGTGTGCTGCTGATGATTAATGTTGGGTTCAGTCCCTTCATTTACATAAATTAGAGAATTTTTTGTTTTATTTAAGTTCTACACTGATATAATTCTAAAGATCACTGAGGAATTACATTCATGCAGTTGAATTATTAGGTACTAACTCAAGTATAATTATTTTTTGCATACATTCTATAATTTAAGTTATGAAGGCGGTTAGTCCGAGTTACCAAAATCTTTGCTCTGGCTTTAATCTGTGAACGAAATCCCACTCTTCTGCCTTTGATGGTAAAGGGCTCCCCTAGAATTCAAAAGCTGGAATTCAAGAGCATGGCTCTGAATGCTCTCAGTCTCAAATAACAATAAAGATACCCATTCAGCATAAAACTTTCATGAACCATAGGCTCATATCTTTATCATCAATGAACAAACCCAGTGTAGCAACACGCTTCAAAAATCTTAGGAAATTTGACTGCAAAATGAGGGATCATTCTGCCTCAGGAACATTCACAAGCCTTTAGCTTCTAGAGCAGGACTAAATGCTCATGTTGGTCCCAATGTTATTTGCTTTTATTTTCTATGGGGTGAATTTTAATACAGATTTTTTGGCGTGCAAAGCCTGTTTGGAACTTCAGATCTTTGATATTTTTATTCATCCCTTACACATAACATCATTCATCTGCCCAGTTTTATAAGATGTTGGCTGTCTGAAAGCACAAAAGCTGTTGCTTTTGGCAACATTGGTCAGGAGCTAAGTTTCAAAAGAGGACCATAGCTAAGGAATATGCACTTTGTGTACACGTAATGTAGTATATTACTTTTCTAAAAATCCAGCATATTTGTATTACAGGTGCAAGTTGTCAAAACTTGTGGTTCTTTCAATTCAGCCCAGAGCCATAACTGTATCCATATTTTTATGAAACACCAGTTACATGTTCTAATTGTATATTGCATATCCTCTGTTCGTTTGATGGCCTTTCCTTTGTGTTTATTGAGTCTAGAATTAAACTATAAAGGAAAACAGACTTGGCAAGGATCTAGGTGGTTTTTTGAGGGATCTGTAGCAACTTACTCCCAGGTTTTGTGGTGACTGTAGCAGAAACGGGTTCTGTGCTCATGGTTTTATGGAATATCTTTGGATGCCTATACAGACATACATTCTTCATTTTCCAAAACAGTTAGCCTGGAGTTCACTAAAAAAATCTAAGCCTGGGTTTGTGATACCACACCACTGACAAGGCAAAATACAAACCATGCATCAAACTAGTATTTTTGTAATGGACAATGCCCATTAGTTTCACTCCTTTCATATGTGGCCATAAGAATCTAGTCCTGCGCATCAAGAGAAGCAGCTCATGCAGATCAGGCTTATTTCTGGGGTAGAACAATGAGAGGCTTTGCAAACCCTACACAGAAAAAGAATTAGCAGAAGTCATAATAACCATTTTTTGATGCAAAACCAAACACACACAAGAACAACCAAGGAAGATCCCGCTGGGAAACAAAATTTTATATTTTACTCTCATCTAGAGGCAATCAAGAGAGCCAGATTTTCATCCTAATCCATGGAAACACCAGAAAAACAGAACAATTACACTTTAGCACTGTAGTTCTTCACTCTAGGACATGTTGTTTTCTTAATTTCATTTCTTAATTATTTACCACACCCCAGGGGCTGCAATGGGTAAAGTGTCAAATAGTACTGAAGATGAGGAAGAAAGATGTACGGAAGAACACACCACTGCAAAAAGGAGGTAAACTGGGGATACACTAACGCCTAAGCCAAATTTAGAAGGACTAACTAAAGGCACGGCTGTGGGAAGGAGCATGTGTACCATGCAGCTGGACAGAGATGAAGGTGGGAATTTCTGCCTTGCAATCACGGCACCATGAGCCCCCCTCAAGGCTGCTGCAGAAATTTGCCTCGTGTCAAGACCTCTACATAGCACTCTTTCGCCATAGTCACCACCACAGCAGAAGAATAAGGGCCTTCCAGATGTTTTTTTAGGCAGGGAGCACCATAAACCCAGAATGTCACAGTTATTGCTGTGCAGTCTGAAGGAGAACATGGACAGGTTAGAAGTCTGCAAAGTAATTAAGGCAAGATAGAAACCTCCAGGGAAAATACCCAGAATCAGAAAAATTTCACTACTCCCCTGCAAAACAAGGGAGGTGAAGACTTGTGGTGGGTTGCAACTGAGGTCCTATGAGTCACAGGATGGATTCTTCAGCTGCTAATCTCAACTTTTAGGGAGTGACTTTAAAAGTCTTGAGTAGTCACATCTTCAGGTTAGTGGAAACAGCAGATGATTATTCTCTCAGGATCAGCCACTTAATTAAACATAGAAAATCCACTCAGTTATAGCCAGCCGGACCCACTGACCTCAAATTTATAATCTCACAGTATTTCTTTAAAGTGCAGCATCCTGTCCATGAACACTCGAGAAGAAAAATGTGATAGAATTTACAACTGTCATATCACATATGTTCTCCAAAGAAAAGATAATCTTTTGGCAGACGTAAACTCACCAATTTGTGAAGGAAACTGTAGCATGAAAACCTCACATGTTTTTCTTAACTGCTACTCCACAATGGCACTAACATTTTTCATTTGTGGTCTGATATATGTTTTGAAAGATGATGTGTGAAAGTAGACTTAAGGTTCAGTTCTACCATTTTTCAATGAGGGCACCATTCAAAAATGGCATATATTTTTCTAAGCAGAGCTCTCCTTCTAGAAGATTATTTTGCACATGTCCTTTAGAGGAATTCTTGCACCTTCATCTGAAGCTTGAAAAAAGTGGCATCTGCTGGAGTCAAGATAAGGAAGAGATTTTCTATTGGCATGAAAAATTTTGGTTTTTTTACATTACTTAAGTGCTTTAGATTCTTAGATTTGATTAATGCAAACATACATTTTTATTTAAAAAATAGAAGGAAAATATTTGTAATTATTCTTTTTTTCTTTATGTCAGACCTTTCTGCCGACATGAACAATAGACTTCTGGGAGGTTTTTTGTTGGATTTTTGGTCTCTAAGGTAGCTCTCTGATTTCTCTATTTCTGTGTTTCATTATGTCTCTTTGCCCCTTCCATGACCCTTAAGCTATGTTACTCTCTGTACCGCGTATATAGAAGCAAAATACCACGAAACAAATATGTAGTATGGCTTAGTGAAGAGTGAATTGTGAGCCATTGAAATGGACAATAACTGTAAAATTTGTTGGTTGCAGGATTTTTTTTTGACTAGGAACTTAAGCCTTTGTTCTTACTTTATCATTATGAATAGGGGATTTTTTGTCTCTGTATGTTACACACTAAATTTACAGCCCAGTTCAATAGCAGATCCTTGGCTGATGTAATTCGTTGCAGCAGCACTGACCTCGGTGAAGCTATGCTGAAACATTGCAATGTGCTGGAAGTATGAATTCTGTTGTGTATTGCACAATATTTTACCACTTACGCCAAGTAATACACAGTTTTCTTCGAAAAACCAAGTGGTGAAATGATTTATTAAAAAAAATAATTATAAATTACTCATTTTCCATTGCAAGAGACCTAAAGAATATTAAACATGTTAGTCTTCTATGTTACCAGCCATAACTTAAGAGATCAGTTTCAATGGTTAATTTGTGTTAGCTGTAAGGAGAACCCACTTGACACATGAAGTGAAAGCCATATAATACCTTAAAAGTGTCAATGTTTTGCTGCGAGAGGGGTTTTGTTGGGGGTTGCTTTGGTTTTTTTTCAGAACAAATGAAAACAGGAACTTCAACAGCATTTTTATCTTGATAAACTAACCTCCTTGGGATGTTTTTAGCCTTTCTCCTTTCATTCTCATTAATGAATATGAATTTGAACTATCTTCATTCTACACAGATCTTCTTCAAGCTGTGAGCAGAGGGAAACAATTGTGAAAAATCAGTTGTGTTTACAATGTATTTCTTGCTCATATAAAAATATTTCCTAGGTGTTCATGGCCATAATGTTTGTTTTTTTTTTTTTATTGTGTACC
Organism: Ibidorhyncha struthersii; assembly: GCA_013398815.1. NCBI lineage: Eukaryota > Metazoa > Chordata > Aves > Charadriiformes > Charadriidae > Ibidorhyncha > Ibidorhyncha struthersii. Next base: position 50,370 of record VZSZ01004917.1, on the reverse strand, counting down.
AGTTTGATCCTATCTTTGCTTTATTTTACTTCTATTTTTCAGACAAACCTCACTGTCATCTTAGTTTTGCCTTTCATTATTTTATTTTTCTACACTCTCACATGTGTACAAGACTCAGCATTTCTGCTGTAGACCATTGGAACATAAAAAGAAAATGAGAACAAATTAATGAGAATAAGACTCTATGTAATACACAGAATTTTTCTCACAGATTCATAGAATCGTAGAATAGTTTGGGTTGGAAGGGATCTTAAAGGGTCATCTAGTCAAATCCCCCTGCAACAAACAGCTATATCTTGCACTAGATCAGGTTGCTCAGAGCCCCGTCCAACCTGACCTTGAATGTTTCCAGGGATGGGGCATCTACCACCTCCCTGGGCAACCTGGGCCAGTGTTTCACCACCCTCATAGTAAAAGATGTCTTTCTTATATGTAGTATAAATCCACCCTCTTTTAGTTCAAAAGCATTAGCCCTTGTCCTATTGCAACAGGCCCTGCTAAAAAGTTTGTCCCCTTCTTTCATGTAAATACTTTGTGACACTTAACCCCCTGTCCTGATTGATGATAATATGGACTATATAAAAATTAAAACCAGAAAAAATATTAAATTAAAGGTAGCCTGAGAATTCTCATTATGTTTTTATCATGAAAAAAAACCCACAACCCCACCCTCAGAGTCTGAAAAGTGGCTTTTGAATGAGGTCTCCACTGGCTGAACCCACAGTTTAGTTCCAGTCATGGGTAACAGCAATAATTTGTCATCCATGGACTCAGCAACCACAAGAGGGAAAGAGATGCATATACGCCGTGCATGTTATTGTGATCACAACCAGGTGTTATCAGCTGCTGCTCTGCTACACCACTGACCTGCTTGACTAAAGGAATTGCACCAAGCACTATTCAAAGATATATATTTTCCCAACGCACTGTCAGTCTCCATTATTTAAAGTGTGAAAGAAACTCTGCATATATTTATCCTGCTGTGCACTATCAAAATGCAGAAATTCAAATAAAGTAGAGACTTGCTGAGAAGCCCTGCAAACTTGTGTCTTTTATTCCAAATAAAATAACCTCTAAAATCATACAAAACAAATTAAATTATATATGAATGATTTGTCACTTTTCAGCCAGTGGGAGACCTTCTCTTTATAGCAAAAGATGGAGTTAAAAAGGTTTCCTGAATATCTCAACATATACATTTTGAAATATTCTGAATAGCCTTCCCCAGTGCCTCACTAATTTTAAGATTGTCTTACCCTTTAAGTGACCTGATCGCAGTCACTTATAGAGCCAACTAATTCCCTGACTTGTTCATTAAGATTATTATTGAAAACCTTAAAAATTCATTATGTGTGAGCACAACGAGAACAGGACAAGTTTTTGGCTCACTGTTAATAAGAGATAAGTTTATTTTTTACCTTGAAAGGGAAAAAGAAAAGATTCTGTATTTCTCAGTCTAAGCCTTTAAGAAAGATGATTCTTGAATATCTTAAATTTATGTACATAAAGGACATTTAATTCCTCCATATTAAAAGAAATCTGTGAAGGGATTTTACTCTGGGGCATAAGCTGGTGAGTATATCAACTAAATTTAAGTAAATCATAGGAAAATGATGGGATAAAAGACAAAGCAAGCTGTTAAAACTTTAAGAAATTAAGCAGATGAGATCACGGAGTTTTGTATACACAAAACTATAAAATACATAGTTTAAATCACTATAAATACAGGAATTGATGCCTCATGGAATGAACTTCTTCAATAAGGTTTTTTTAGAACCTAAACCTGATAGAAGATAAATTCGGTTTAAGTTTTTAAGTTTCAAGAAAGAGCTGGAAGAGGTTGAAAAACAGTGGTAGAAGATTTGTTTAGCATTGTAAGTACAGCTATATATATATATCTACCTGTACACAGGTAGAGCTATGAAGGTAACTATGGACTAAGTGCATTAAAGAGCATTGCTGGACCTGAGCCGAACTTTGAAAGACCCTGAATACTTTTTCCATTTTTTTTTCATTTTTTTTTATTACTTTTTACATGGTTACATATGTGTTAGTTACAAAATTGTGTGGAATGCCATGCCAAAACTAACACGCAACATGAAAAATCATAGTAATTTGCTAAGGAGATTTTTTAATGTAGTAATAAATGAACTGTTCATTTCTTTAGATCAAAGCACCTCCTGTTGGAAACAGTGTAACATGTTGTATTTAAATATATCGCTGTTGCTGAAACAGCCTTTTCAGATGAAAGCGTGCTGACAACATTTTTATAACCATTTCTAGATATAATGTACAGCTGTTATATGTGAGTCTTCTCCACCATTGTCTTCTGCCAAGGTGGAGAATGAAATGCCCTGTGCAATGTTTGGGCAGGTGATTTCTTGGATTGTTTTTTTTTGTTGTTTTACTGTTTGTTAAATAAGTAGGTAATTATTTATTTTTTTTTTATTTTCAAAGCAAGCAAGGTTTGTGGTGTCCCTGACTTCTCTGGAGCCCATCCTGAATGCTGCTCAGTTCTTTTATTCATCAGGTTTGCATCAGGTAACAGCAGGAGCTGAGCCGTCTCTCAATGAGTATCTTTGAAAATAGGAGAGAAAAGGACCTAGAAAAGTCATCCAGTTCACTGCTGCACATCGCACAGTTCATTAACAGCTCAGGCTCATCAAACACTGTGTTTGGTCCACTAAATTCCATTATTACAATTCCTTGTTCAGCCTCGGTGCTTCCTCTTGAGCAATAGCCAGCTCCTCGTGGAACACCCTGTCTGCTCAGCGGTGGGGCAAGGCAGGGCCAGCCCGCCTTTGCTGGCTGGGCCCCCCCAGTCCTGCAGAAAGAGACAGCTTACATCTGTCTCTTGGCAAGGACCCCCGAAGGGGCAGAGGGAAGGCAGACCCACCTTGGAAGTAACAGGTTTGGGATTGGAGCATTCCTGTGTGGAAGGGGAAAGGGTTTCAGGGGGGCTTGAGAGTGATGGGAATAGCTCTGGCACCGGAGAATAGCTGAGGAAGGGGAGAGGTGGCTGCTAGTTTTGCCCCTTCTAATTTCAAAGAGCATTTTCAAAGATTCAGGAAACTTTACCTTTATTTTTGGGGGGTGTGGGAGAAAGATCATTAAAAACACCCTAGGTTTTGTTAAAAACAATTTTAGGAAAACTTTCTCTCTGTTTCCATCTTGCAGGAAATTTTTAAAAGACATATTCCAATTTGATTTAGACAACAAATTTTCTTTAAGAAAAACCTGGATCACACATCTCTCCATTATTTAATTAACCTTATACGCAATTCTAGCAAAGACACAAACAGAATTGTACAGAAACCTGCATTCCACTTGCCACTCAAATGAATAGTCAAGTATTTAATAAAAAATGAGTTTTCATCTCAGGCAGAAGAAGGAAATCTACAACCTAGAATATATTTAGTGTGTGGGAAGGTACAGACATTGTATTCATTGCTCTGTTTCGGAATTAGACATGCTGTAAGCAGGTCTATTGAGTCAGGTCGTGCAGGTGGGATAGGCAAGACAAGAGGATGAAGTCATGCAGGAGGATGAGGGCATGAGTTTAACACCTTGCTCCTGGACATCCTCAAAATAGACATTTCCTGCTACAGAAAATCAAATGTCCTGGGGTGCTCCTAAACTGACCTTTAGCTCTGCACCATGGAAGACCCTGCAGTGTTTCAAAACAAAGACCTCTTAAAAGTTCACCATAGATGACAGACAGCCTGTGCCTCAGTTATCTTTTCCCAGTAAACAAGGTTTGGGAGATGTTTGCGGTGTGCTTAAATCCCACTTTCACGTGGAGTTAGGACAGGCTAAGGTTTACATTCAGATCAGGAACATTCTTCTGCTCTGGAGTTTCTCAGTTTAGATGTCACATGGGAAATTATGTGAAATAATCACAAAGGATAACGTGAGGGAGACTGATGTCCACTGTTCCCTTTTCATTCCCTGCTGAGAAAAAGGATCTGCCCTGCAGGCCATTTCAGAGCAGAAGCCTAATGCAACCATTTGGATTCAGCTTGTAGGAGCTACTTTCTGTCCATTAAGAACAGGAAAAGCAGCATGATTCTGAAGTTCTGTGACTAACCCCTTAATCTGTTAAATTAGGCACTTATGGTACCTCCAGGGTTAGGTGGGAATTTGGTGAATGTTGGTGGCACCTAAATGATGGCTTGGGATCCTTAATGCAGCATTTAGATGCTGAAAGTGCCTTCTGAGACCACCTGTCATCTCTGTGCAGCTGTGAATGCTAACTTCAGGTAAACTTGTTTTGTTTCAAGTAGCATAGGGACTTTCCTGGCACATACTTTTCCAACCTGAGTGTGTGCTTCCTTATAACCATTTAATGACAAAAGGACCTGCTCTCAGAATTCTGGTATAGAGTTGTGAAGATTTCATGTTTCATATATGCGGTTAAAACCAAGACGGATAAAATAGAGGGGAAACACCTCAAATTAAGTCATATTTATCACATAGAAAACTTTCTATACGGTTGGATAAGGTCAAGACTGGAGCAGTTGTACTCAAGTTAAAGAAAGGGATACCGTTTGTACAAGAATGTGCTCTCTTTTTAACAAGAGATCAGTTTGAAACTTTACAAATGTGCTCTACTTCAGAAATATTACATGTGGTTACTTCATAGCTCCACACTCTCAAGACACTTTCTTTTGTTCTTGCCTTCTAAGCCAAATGCACTTTTTAGGCACTGAGATTAAAGCACCAGATGAGGTGGTTCATATTGGAGCACTGAACCCATAAGCTATTATAGTTAAGTGGTCAAAGCATGCTATTCGTTCCAAGAATGCAAAAATGGGACTTTTCAGAAGGCCTACTCCCTTCAACTTTAAACACCACGCTAGCAAGGGCAGGATGAAACTTTTCTAAATGTCCAGCTTCCTTTACTGGCGTCAGTGCATAGTGTCCATCTGTTCAGGCTGGTTCCCAAGGACATGTCTGGTCTACCAAACAGCCCACATCCAGGCTAGCTTTGTTTTACTTAATTCACAGGTTGTGTTAATCTACCATATGGCTCCAGGGAGTCAGAATTTCAAGTCTACTTCTGACTTTTTTCCTGCTTAAGTTCCACCCTTCATACCTTATCTGAACAGAAAAGCATCTTATGATTTAATACATTGAACACCATGTCTATTAAAAAAAAAAAGCCAAAACAAAAACAAATTTCCAGAACCTAAAAACAACAGTCCTGGAACAGAACAAAGGCCCATCTGTATCAATATCTGGACTCCAACAGCGGGTAGTCACAGGAAAATAGGCAAGCAGGTGGTACGTTTATGCAAGAACACTCTTGAAGACTCCATGCAAAAGACCTAATTCACAGCTAAAACACCCTCCTCAAGCTTGATGTGGTGTATTTATGTGAGAAAACCTTCCATCACCCGTTCCCTTAATGAAATGGTCAGTTGTGACTTTTTAACTGATTGTCTGCAACATTTAATGAGTTCCATTGTTTAATTACACGTTAATAGTCACCTCCCTTTAATTGTTTGAGCATGCATGTTGCTCAAGTATTTGATGCCCCAAAGTTCAGGTATCATGATAACTTGCCAGCAGTCATTCCCTCTTCGCCTTTTCCCACACTACTTACAGTTTTGCAGAACTTGGCCATAGTTTTCCTTTCAGTTTTCTGTTTTTCATGACAAATAGGCTTTATCTGTTCAGAAACTTCTCATACACAAATCAATGATCATTAGCTGTCCCTCTCTGTACTTTTTCTGGTATGACTGTATCTTTTTTGACATTACATTCAATATATCCTATACATTCTGAGTGTCTAATAGAGAAGAGCTTTTAAGTAACTCCATGAGTGCTAATTATGTCTCAGGAACAAAATTGATTTTTATGGTAATTCCTTACAGATACAAAACTTTTTTGCAGCCATTTTGAAGTAGATGGTTTATCAGAGACTATAAATAAGCAGAGATCATGGAACAGGAACATAAACAAAGTATGTTTTTCGCAGGCTGGTTAGATTTAGAAACGAATCTAGAATGTACACTTTGCAAATGGATTTAAGATAGATACTTTTAAACATTCAAAATTTTTCTTTTATTTCATAATAAAGGAATACAATAGATTTAGAAATCTTCAGCTGTCTAAACCCAAACCTCGTTCTTCTCAGATCAATAAAACCTTTCAGTGATGCTTATTTCTCTTAAAGTCAATGAAGTTTGGAACAGATTTTTAATTACATACACTTTGGATATAGAATTTTACAGACACATTTTTCCTGGATCAAAACTCAGACTGGGGTTATTGTTCTCAGTATATATTTTTAGGTCTTTTCTGTGTTTATTTGAGGACTTCTACAGAAAAGCTAACTTGCTACCTTTTTAGCACTTAATATGCAAATATATATAAAGAGAGAGATTTAGCTTAAAAATGTAGAAGTCTGTGAGAAATAGCAGCTACTCACTATATTATACTCCATTACTCCCTATGAAAATTTGTTTTTCCTTCACACAATGTGTTCTTGCAAAACACACTTTGTACACATAGCTTTTGTATGCATGTGTCTATTAAACCTTCCTAAAGCAGGTTTGCTTACAGCGTACTTTTGAATCTCTATTTACCTATAAATCTTGACAGCCTCTGTTCTAGCACAGCCTTAGCCTCAGGAGTAATGGAATTAGCTCTAATTATGTCAAAACAAGTCCCTGTTAATCTTGTCAAGAACTAATTAATAGCTTTGTTATGTAAAAATGTCTCCTTCCATCAGATAAAGGGAGAATGCAGATAAAGCTGTTAAATGCAGAAGCCTTGCTGCGAGCTGTGGGTGGATGGCACCAGGAGCAAAGCAGACTGTGTGACACTAGGCAAACACCACCCATTTCTCCTGCAGCGTTTCCAAAATCAACCTCTTCAGTCCAAGGACCCAGGGTGTGCTAACCCAGAAGGAGCTGGTTTACTCACCGTCACCTGCTAGCCTGAACTGCCTTTTATGCTCATCTACTTCAGTCTTCTGCAGCCTACATCTCAATCACATCAGTGGAGAAACACTGAACCTGCAATTTCTTTTCCAAACTCTGACCCCATATAATGACAAAATCCTTTTAGACATTTCTTACTTAGGAAACGTCTTCTCCAAGTCAGTGAGGATGATTACTACAGCCTGAAATCCTTCATGGGGAGGATTATATGTGTCCAGAGCCTTTCCAGTATCACGCATCTACAAACAACATACTCTGCTGTGCAAAGGTAGTTGGACCTTTTTATGAAAGGAGCATGTCTTAGTTAGCTTTTTTTCACTCAAAATGGTTGAAGTCTATAAATAACATGTTCTCTGGCAGTACTATAAAATAAACCATCAAAGCAGAAATTAGAGAGCATGTTTTCCCTTACTCAACCCAGTGCTTTTATTCAATGTTCTTAAAATGTTCTATGAGTTGCTATGTCCCAGTGCACTATCATCTTGGCACGCTTGTATTTTCAGATGCTAAAAGAAGTATCAAAATAATAGGACACAATGCTCATTCCCTAAGATGTTCTTTTAAACTGTGTTGCCATCCTGTAAACAAGCTATAATTGAGGAGGGTTTCATGCTTCTTTCTCTCCTTACTTAACTTTCTCACTTGAACTGACCAGTTTCACGATTATTAGTGTTGTAAAATTAAATATAGGCCTCTATTCTAGGATAATCTGAAATGTTTTTTGTACTCTGTACTCTATACGGTTGCTTAAATGTAGAAATGCTATCTGAGGTGCCCTAGTATGCATCTGCATGTGCAACTACAGCAGCAACCTCAGCACATAGTTTCACATGTAAGTATCTACTTGTAGATGTCTAAATTTCGGTTTTGGCCATAAGCTGATCTCATTCTGAGAGACAAAAGAATTATCTTTGCCTAGATTTTAGCCACAGTTTTCCAATTTTAAAACATAACTACCTATAAAGTAGATACTAATTATCCTGACTCCTCAAGTACAGGACATTAAGTAAGGATACTGAACAAACATCCTAACAGTTTAGGTAGCAAGTAAGCATCAATAAGCAGTCACATTCTTTATTTATCAGAAAGGATTAACACTGAATCCTTTGCTAGAGGAGGAGACAGTCTCATTTGTACTGGAAGGAAATCTGTGGAGTTCTCAGCACTTAACAAGAACATGCAACAGGAAACAAGAAGCCTAGATAACAAATTAGTAATCAAATCAGATGGAATGCCAATCTAAAACATTTTGTAACCATTCTCATGGCAAACTGGGATCTTTTCAAGTTTCATAATATGCGGTGTTTTGCTATCAGAAACACTACCATTTTCAAAGTATCCTGAGCAACAGATTAATAAACAGATTTGACAACGTGCGAAGAAAAATTGATCCTATTAACAGATACATATTGAACATTTCCCAGTAAAGGCAATGCTGCTGTTTACCCATTGCAGCATACGTACAGATTTGTCACAGGTAACCTGTGAAACATACCAGGCTGAGGAAGAGCAGAGCGGTTATCAGGCACACAAAACTCTCAGGACCCTCCCTCCTGTCTGTAGCCCTCTGCACTGACAGTGACAAATGGAGTAATTCCAGCAGGGGTGAAAACGACAGGGGAGGTGTTTGCTATAAATGATCACTACTCAGCATCACTAAGTGCTCATACTTTGCCAGGCTGGACAATTTGGAAATTATTCTGAGCGTATGTTCATAGAAATTAGTGATATGCCTGCCGTGCTGACTGGCTGGCGTGGGTCTTTGTGAGAGGAATATCTAGCCCACATCCCTGACAACAGCCAGATGCCACTGCCAAAACATCCACCTGCCTTTTCTCTGCTAGATGCCTCAAAATCATTTCATGTGTTCTATAGATCTTTGCTTTCACCTCCTTCTCAGTGTGTAGAAGATCCAAGTATTTCAGCTTTTCAGGCTTTTATGTCACAGACAATTTCAAAGTAATGATACTGGAGAGGACCACACTTTTTCTGAAAAGTAAGTGTACTGACAGAGTAAAGGAGTATGGAAGTGGAGAGCATGAACAATGTCACAAGATTTAAAATAGCTTGTTGCTTCTAGAAAATGAACAGACAATATTTCTGGGTGAGGTTGCTGACATAAAGGTAAGTTGTGATGTTGCTGCTGTTCATTGCTAGTTGCTTTTGAAGACAGTAGTTGTACTTCAGATTCTTTTTTGCATCTGTACATCATACAGTTTAGCTGAGCTACTCATGGTCACAGCATGTTGGAAATGACTATTCATTCTTTCCTGAGACACGAGAAACACTAAGCATCAAAAAAATGACCCAGTGTCAGGTCCCAACAGTCAGGGGAACACCTGCTCACACAGCACAGGGTTAAACTGTGGGATATACTGTAGCAGGCTGTAGTGGATGTCAAAAGCCTACAGGAATTAAAATAGGGATTAAACAAATGGAAAAAAAATCATAAAAATCACCGCTGTATCGGAAAGTCCCTTTGGTGCAGGAAATGCTGTAGACAGATTTGTAGTTGCACACAATACTCATGATGTAGTTAGGACACTTCCCTGATTTATTCTGCAGTCTTCTTCCAAAGGCTGAAAAAGAAGAAAAAATATTTTGCTGACAGAATGATTGGCATGATGATACAGGTTGGTCAGTGGGATCCCGGTGCTCACTTGGGATTTTTCAGTATCAATACAAACAACAAATATAAAGCTTAAATTCAAATTCACCCTCTCAAGTCTCTTCTTCCAACAGAAGCTCCAATACAAAACAGACTTTTACTGCAATATTTAGCATCTATCCTGTTTTAGTTAGAAAATCTACGTCTGAACTGTTCAGTCCCAAGAGAATGATTTTTGTGGTGATGATTTTTTTCCATGTGCCTACAAACAAATCCAGTAACTCCCATGTTTCATTTCATGGTTCCCAAAAGTGACAATGCAACAAACTGCTGCGTTAATACTATTATAAATTAAAATCATGTTAAGCAATCCAAGACATAGCTGCTAAGAATGATTAAAGCAAACCACTATGTAAAAACCCAGTGGCAGTTTTAATGTTCAAAGAATGCAGTCCTCATCAGACTTAACAGTTCACTGTTTGACAGTTTTCTTACTAGCCTCAAACAATGGAGAACGAGATGCATTCCTTTTTTTTTAAATGTATACGTTAAGCAATTTTCTGTGAAAGTGCACAATTATACATTGTCACTCATAATGCATTTTAGAGATTCCCCTTTTTTATAGATATGTAAATCCAAAAGGTGTTTAAGTTATGATAAAAAGTACAAAATTATTTAAACTATTATAATAATACTGAAATTTTGCATTTGTCAAGAATTTTTTGACAGCTTTGTAAAAAACAATAGCTACATCACCACTAGGACTTTCATCACCTTTGATTGTTTTAGCCTCTTACCACTATTTCTAGCGATGGTTTGATATGTAAAGAAGTAGCAAAGCACTGCTGGGAAACATTACATAAATCAATAATTTTAAATCTGTTTTTCGCTCCCTGTCCGAATTAAGAAAAAGTGTGAAAAAACAGTTCTAAAATGGTGGGCTATATAAAGTATTTGAACGTGCAAGACGTCATTGCAGGAATGTCAGCTAAAATTATCAAAGCTAGATGTAGATATCTGGGAGCTCACATTAGATTTGAAGATAGCTCGTTCGGAAATTTGAGTCTTATGACTGGGGTTATAATGTACTTTTAAGCATTTTTCACTCTTCACAGGGGACTGGTTCTCTGCAAGCCTTTTTGCTCCCATGTAATAATGAAGTCAGCAGAACCACTCATGTGCAAGTGTTCAGAGCAAACGTTAAAAAATGACGTATTGTGAAGGGAAACCCAAATCTAATAATGCCCTCTCCCCACCTTATAGTCAGTTGTGAAAAAATTTAGAGATCACCAAGTGCAGGTGTAAGGGGAGAAGGAGATGCTCAACCAAGGAAACTTTTATCATAGAAAGACATTTTAAAATATAACTTCTGCATGGAATATAAAGGACACCAAAAGAAATTGCAATTGCAAGGAAAGCTAAGTTGTGTAAAAGAACGGGGAGAAAAAAAGAGGTGTAAGGAATTAACTGTCAGCTCTCGTAAATCTGTTTAGTTCCACTCAGCTCAACTGAACCATGTTAGTATATGCCAGCCAAGGAAATTACTCGGTGGTTATAAAAAGATTTAGTAAAGAGATAGTGGAAGTCAATGTAGTCGGGTGTCTAAGTCTCTTTGGTACTTTTCAAAAATCTCTCTAGTGCCTTTGTATGATGTCTTACTGTAGTGGCCAGTATGTATTCTGCACACCTAATTGATTAGCTGTAATCTAACATCAATTGCCCTAAAATAGATTAATATTGTTCTTTTATTTTATTTTCACTGTAACACTGATTTTGTTAAATTATTCTTCTTTTTGGCTCCTATGATATCAAATATGACTATATATTCTACCCAGATGACCTCATACCTGGCATCACACACAGGCTGGTAAGGCAGTGAAGATGGGTGATGGCCTCAAATCCTTCCTGTTTTTCACTAAAATGGGCTTTTATGACAAACCTTATTCCATGTGAACAGTAATGTTTAGAATCAGAAATGAAGGATGGGATTCATCTCACCTAGCTCTGGGTTCCAAACAGATAAACAGGAGTTAAAAGGGTTTGCTGCAGCTCCTGATTCCTCAGTACAAGAAGGCATGCACTCTGCTCTCTGCAGCAGATCAAGAGATGAGTCATCATCAGGATAAAAACAAATTAAATGCACCAAAGTTACTATTGTGATGGCTTGGAAAGTGTCTTTCTGGTCTATGGTTTTATTTATACCTGGCCTCAAGGTTTTGAGTGGGCCAGAAGAACTGAATCAGAAATTTTCTAAGAAACAAGGTTAGGATGCTTCGATGAAAAAATGCCTATTCACTGCTACTGAATCTCTGTAAACATGTATAATTTTCGATAGTGTATTTGTAAGGAGGATGAAGTATCTGATCAGAAGTACGCAGCCTATCATGGTTAGACCATTCATGAGGTGTAATGGTCAAAAGTAATTCTGTACTTAAATCAGCAGAGATACATCTGTGTAAACCACAGTAAAAAGATCACAAGTGGGCTTTATACTGTGTATTGTAAAACGAAGAATATCTACTGTCTTCTTCTGAATGTAACGTTATGCTCATTTTGCATTCTCACCACAGCCCAGATCTAATTTATGCCATCTTTTGCATCACTGCTGACAGTGACCTAATGACCTTTTTTGTGTTACAGCTGAGTACACAATTTTCAGTTTCCCATGACTGGAAATCCCTCATCTTCAAACTCACTAACTGTAGTTTTTCTGGTTTTGCCAAGTTGTAATATCATTTTAGCCTCACTGATGTCAGACGAAGATGGGAAATTCAGGGGTGCCCTCTGACAGCAATAAAAATATACATGAGGCTTACAGAGGAGGCTGGGATTTGGGTCACAGAAAGAGTTTGTTTGGCATAAAAATTTGTTGTATTGATTCCTTCTTAAAACAAATGAGTTAGCTGGGACTCCTCTCATTCTCTGCTGTCAACCAGAAGCAGAGCTCAAGGCTTCCAGCTGAATGTCCTCCCTCAGAGAACTGGTGACACAAGTCGGCTGTATTCATGCTGTAGTTGTTTGCCCTAAAACAGCAGTCCAGAGCAGAAGCCATATGAAATATAAACAAATATATGCCTGAAGTGGTCAGGCAATTGGACTAGGTGATCACTGTAGGTCCCTTCTAACTGAAAATATTCTGTTCTGTTCTATTCTAAATAATTCCATAATTTCGAATACAGCAATTCTATGAGATTAATTTTCCATACAGGCTGGAAAAGTTATTGGTGTTACTGATATGTTTCAGTTGTTCCAGTGAACAGATATTTTTACGAATAGGCACTGAGCAAGAGATAAGTAGCTGTAATTTTAAAAGTGACAGGATCATTGTAGATGTTAGAGACATTATAGAACAAAATGTTAGTCTCTAAAGAGTGGGGAAAAGTATCAATCAATGAATAAGCTACATCATGGAGGTCAGAATATGCAAGGATGGCATAAAACAAACTTTAAAAAAAAAAGAAACATAGATACAGCAAAAACATCAATCTCACATGGCAGCCATGCAGCGGAACAAAGAACGGGGCTAGTTATGCGGGGCAGACTAAGTTCACATTAAAGGAACGGCACCCAAAACTCTGTGAATCTTTATGTTTCAGTGAAAACAATGCTCATAAAGGTGGAGTGACTAATGGGAGTAAGAGTGAAATCACAGAATTGTAGAATCATTTAGGTTTAAAAAGACCCTTAAGATCATCAAGTCCTACTGTTGAAACGGGAAATACCATGCAAAGCGAAAGGAAAAATTCAGCGTTAGATGTTTCAAGGTGGAGCAGCAGTGAACAGAGGGAGAATAATATGCATTCAAGATTTCTGGAAAACCAACTAAAGAAACAAAACGCTGGTAAAATAACAGCTCTGATACAAGGGAGTTCTAATGTGCTTGCCAATTTGGAGTGTTATCATTTGACGGGAAAATAGAAAACCTAGTAGTTGTATATTAAAAGGTTAAAAAAAAAAAAGAAAAAAAAGAGATAAGGCAATTATGCTCTTAATAGTATTACTCAAGGCTTAAAGAAAGTTTTGAAGACAAGAAAATAAAATCAAAACAAAACAAAAAAGTCAACTGAAAATTTGACAAAAACACAGATTGTCCAAAATGTCTTGTATTAAAGATCCTCAATCTTCTTTTGATAAAACACTTCAATTTCTCATGAGGAAAATGTGGTAAATATAGTCACATATCTGGACTTCAGTAAAGTATTCAAGACTGGGTCGCAGTGGAAATTTCTTGGGCTGGAGACGATTAATACAAGAACTAGAGCTTGGCTAAAGAATTGCTACAGCAGGAGATGACAAGCTATATCTAAATGGGAAGCCTTGGATCACATGGACATTGTGCTGGAGTTTCTCAAGGATCAAACTTGGACTAACTTCGTGTAATGTTTTCATTATGACTTTGGCACAGAAACCCAGAAGTGATCTAATAAAACATGATGACACAGAGTTGGAAGTCGTTGTCACTGCAGTGAAAGATGGGGGTGCCATAGAGAAAGAATTGGATAGCCTTTTGTTAGAGACACAGAAATCGGAGAAAATACAGTACTATGAAAAGTGAGAACATTCATTTAGGCAGTAGTAAAACTTTCTGCTGGAGGGGTCAGATGCTGAAGGCTTGAAAGTAACAAAGAAGAAAAGATGACAGTGTACTAAAGACTCACAGCATGCCTATGAGCTGCTGGTGTTGTCAAGCTATGTAAAGGTTTACGTGATCCAAAGAGAATGAGGGAAAAATGTCTGTGAACAAGGTAATGGTAAGACCTCATCTGGTGCAGTGCATGGTCTGATACTCAAACAGTAGAATGATGGATTAAAATGGGAACAAAATGTCAGGCAGCACCATAATATGGAAGTCATTTGAAAATTGCCAAGTACTGATTATGGTTTGTTTCTTACTGTGAAAGGCAAACTATTCATAGTCTACCTGTGACAGTGATAACTTCTGTGTTTTAAACTTTCTGCCTCTGCAGAACCGTGGTCAGGTGAGAGCCCATCCAATAGCACAGTGAACATGAGGAAGCACTCATCATTAAGGTTTCTTCAAAAATACCACATTGTGCTGAAGAATAAGCAGGGTAGGCTGAAAAAGTATGTTAATCTCTGAATAGTTTTCACTGGGAGATTTTCTGTACAAGCTCCTTCACAATCTCATTGTGTCTATGTGTTTTCCATATCCAGCAGTATAATTTGGTATGATCTGACTCCATAACAGTAAGTTAATTAATGTGGCAAAAGTTCACTCCAGCCTTGCCTGAAATCCCATTCAATCTCTGAAAGCTGAAACGTCTCTAAATTCCTATTAGAATTGCTTCTAGTTCATTCCCAAGTTAGACAAATGCAAGCATCTTATCCTCTGGAAGGAAAATGCTGGTGTCCACCTTCACCATCTTAGTTACAAAGATTATAAAAGTTTTCCTTTCGAAATGATCTGATTTTCTATAAAATAAGAAGTGAAGACTTTTAACTTCAGCAGCTAGTACACTGTCTGCTCAATCCATAAAACTCTAGTCCCTGTACAAGGAAGTTAAAGCAGCATAGTATTAAAAAAATTAATAGAGATAATAATAATAAAGAAAATCAGCTGAGGCTGTAATATAAAACTTAAGTGTCTGAGAGAAGCCAGTGAACCAGGACTTCAGCATGCATCTATTTCTTATATCTTCCTTTTAACCAAAGGATACAAAGTCCTTAGTCAGCCTGATTATTAGATTAGGCTATTATGAGGAACAGATCTGTCTACTGAAGTCTATATTCTTGGACTAGGATATTTGCTAGTTCCTTTTCAGTGTTTTCTTTGAGAACATTCTCCATTATATTTGCTTCCAAAGTGATTTTCCAGTGCTGGGCGATGCTTTTCAGTAAATACTTTATTTCTATAGTGGCTTAAAAATAAATTAAAAAAAAAAAAACAACCCAAACTTCAGGGTTACCAAGTATGAAACAGAATCTGAAAAGTAGTTTCAACTAAAACAAAGAACCAAGGGAAAAAAAAACATCAATTTATCTTTTTGAGGCATAAGCAAATATGTTTCTAATTCCAGATTGAAATTATATTCTACATTTCAAAAGCTGAATTGAATTTAAAGAATAAAAAAAGTTTTTGAAAAGTGTTCAAGAGCTAAACCAAACCTTCCTGGGTGCCCCATAGTAGAGGTTTTTGATGTTTGTATTTTTCTTATTTAACCTAAGAGTCAGATCCAGAACATACATTTATTTCATTTTTATATTTGGATACTAATGCCGAGACCCCAGGGTTAGTTTGGCTCCAGTGACTTGGAGCCTCTTCAGCTGTGAGCAGTGAGAATGAGTAAATACCTAGGAGTATTTCAGCCGGGAGGATTACAGTCATGCCAGTGTTTCCCAGAACAGCTGCTGCAAGAAGCTTGCTTAATACCTGCTGCCTGTAAAAAGAATTAAGCAGTAAATGAGGGCTTGCCACAGGACCTGTGTCCAGGTTTACGGAGCTCGCCTGGAGAAGCAAGAGCACAGGCAATTTGCTTTTTTCAGGGATACATGTGCCCCTTAGTTTGAGTTAGCTGTGGTTGAGAAAGTAGGTGTTTAAGGGTTAGAAAAGGCAAGGAGAAGAAAACCTGCCCACACCACCGGTGTTTCTGTAACCTGTGCATGAACTTTTAAATTAAGTAGCTTTGTTCATAAGCCTTAGTTATCTGGCATAGAACAGTTTCATCGCTAATGCCAAAAAACCCCATGTGGTTTAAAAAAAGCAGTCAGTCCCCTCAACTCCTCACAGCCTTTAAATACACTAATCCAATAATTAAATATATAAATGTGTTGTAAAAACTCATATTACCCAAAATTTGTTTTTAAAGGCCCAATTGCTGAATAGTAAGGCTTGAGGGTCTTTTTCATGAATCTGTTTTGGAGGGATAAAAGAAAAACAAGGTTTATGTGTAGAAAGCAAATACCAAGCAGGGGTGTTTCAAAAAAGCTAAGTAGTTTGGTTTTAATAAAATCCTTTCGTGTTTGTCTTCAACTTAGAAATCACAGCACATCAGTTTAAAAAGTCAGGCTACTTTCCTGATTGAAATAAAAGGCAGATTAAACTCCTTCTACAGCCTTAATATCTTCTTTGAGGGGAAGTAAAAGTGCAGTTTAAACTCAAAGTGTAATTATGAGGAGTTCTGTTTTTGTGGGATGGAAACAAAAAGTGATTTCCACCTGGGTGGAAGAAAGGAGGGTGAGGAAGAAATATGTGGCATGGTGACGGCCCAGATTCAATTCTTTTGAAGACTTGTCCAAGGTAACCTAATCTCTGTGTCCTGTCTCCCAGTTTGCAGGAAGGTCTAATACCAATTCCCTGAAAATTGTTGAGAAGATAAACACATGAAGACTGTGTGATAAGGAAGGCATCATATAGTTACTGCAGATTACCAATTCTTACAGTGTAATGAAGGAAGTGCAGTGCATTTCATAAATAATGACCTTTTCAAGCATGAGTCTTGCAGTACTCTGCTGTAGTACCTTACACATTCTGTTTTTTATTTCTTCTCTTCTAGAGAGAGAGCAAGTGACGCTATTAGCTTACCTTGACACAGCACTACATAACAACAAGGTTTCTGCTGTCTGCCTGTCTTGGTTTAACCCCAGCCAACAACCAGGATCATGCAGCTGCTCGCTTGCTCCCCCCAGTTTAGATGGAGGAGAGAATTGGCAGAGTAAAAGTGAGAAAAAAATGACGGGTTGAGATAAAGCCAGTTTAATATGTAAAGCAAAAGCTACACACACAATCACAGCAAAACAAGGAATTCCTTCACTACTTCCCATGGGCAGGCAGGTGTTCAGCCATCTTCAGGAAAGCAGGGCTCCATCACACTTAATGGTTACTTGGGAAGACAAACACCATCACCTGGAATGTCTTCCCCCTTCCTTCTTCTTCCCCCAGCTTTATATACTGAGCATGATGTTGCATGGTATGGAATATCCCTTTGGTCAGTTGGGGTCAGCTGTCCCAGCTGCATCTCCTCCCAACTTTTTGTGCACCCCCAGCCTGCTCGCTGGCGGGGCAGTGTGAGGAGCAGAAAAGGCCTTGACTGCAACAACCAAAAACATCAGTGCACTGTCAACACTGCTCTCATCCCAAATCCAAGACATATCCCTACACCAGCTGCTAGCAAGAAAGTTAATTCCATCCCAGGTGAAACCATGTCAGTCCCTCAGCCAGAGCCCCCTGAATAACCATGTGTGAGACTGCAGTAAGAGAGCCTGCACAATGTAGAAGCGCCCAGGTCTGATGAAGAGATCCCAAGAGATGATTTCTTAGGCCCTTCTTTGCCAAACTGTTATGGCCCTTTCTTTTGAGCAAGGCTTTTGTGGAAAAACTCTTAGGTTTTCCAGTAGCACACTGGGGTTGATTGGGAAGGAAACCTCTCAATCCATCTCTAAATCAACAAAGCAAAATGTCACGCTGCTGCCCGCTACCAAATGCCAACCTGATGGATCAGTTATTCACTTGGTCAATGAAACAGATCTGGAGATTTTTTTAAGAGAGTTGAATGCAGCTACCAAAAGCTTAGGACTTTCTCAGCATTTTACCAGCCCGGGAAACCCATCAAAACACTGCACAGAAAAGCCTGGCACTTTGTAAAAAGTTTTTTCATGCAGTCTTACCGATCTTATAACATGGTGTGTCATACACAATAGATTTTCAATGTTAAGTGGGTGGCTTCTTACCTGCCCCTGTGATGCCAATTCTCATCATGTTATCTCAAGTCTTACAATAGCTAAAGGATTTCTGAAAATTTAGCTCTAAGCTTTGTGTTCATATGAGATCCATTTCCATTAAAAGTAGACAAAACACCAGCTTCCAGCCTGTGGCAGAGAAGAATTTGGAAATTTAAACCATAGCAACTTAAAAAACAGAAAGCAAATAAAAGATATCTGAAGACCATGCTTGGAAAACTTTGTGTATTTTCAGTCTCTCACATAAGCCAATGACAGATTTTTCAAGTATTTGGGAACGGTAACAATTAATTTTGCCTATAGAATTCCTGTTAATATTACTCATTTCACATTCCTTTCGAACTCCTGAGGGATATCTTTTCATCTTTGGAATTTGTTCCTGTTCATTTTAAAAATTTCTGCAAGTCTAAGCCTTGACTATGCAAAGCAGACATGAAATGAAGACTATATGAATAAAGATTTACACAGATGACACTGCAACACCTGTCAAATGAAATTCAAATCTTCAAATTAAAAACAATTGGAGATATAGGAATATTTAGACAAATTCAGCAAAATACTGGCCAGGTATTTCATTTTCATTGTGCATACAGGTACCTCTGCAATTTTCTCTTTATTTATTCTAACAGGGTCTTTCAAATGGTTCCTTAAATTCACATTTAGAAACTAGATTAGCTGTTTAATCTTGGCTGCTACTTGAAAGGTACGTCCTAGATTAATACAGCCAGAAAAACTAACATGACTTCAAAGTAGAAAAACTGGGTGATGTCTGATAACTTGAAATCGTTTGTCATGGGTCTCCGTTAACACAGAGAATGAGAAATCACTGTGGGCAAGTACTTAGGTCATAAAACATTTTCTAGGGATGGAGCAACCAGCTCTTTTGGTAGTTTAATTTGCACACAGATTATATAAATCCTGGTATCTGCATTTAGGGTTAACCATGAAGATTATGCCTGTTACACCTCAAATGTGAACAGAACTCAACAGAGAAACCTAAGCCAAAGGCCAGTCTTGAAATGAGCATCCTTTTGTAACACACATGGTTTCCAGATGCAACACTATCTCCTCTATCTTCATTTAGTACTTTTGACTGAATTGTTTGTTGAATCAGTCCTTCTCCCTCGTGATTCATGATTTTTTCTTCAAAATATAGTCTTTAATTCAATTTGTGGATAGTCCAAAAAATTTTGAAGACTAATGGACTTTGAAGACACAAAAAATTCCACATTTTCTAGACTGAGGAGACACATTACTTTAATGGAGGTATGATATTTGAAGTAGGTGGTCATACAATCCACGAGCATTTTCATTATGAAAACTGAATTATGAAAACAAAATATAAAGTCTACATCTGTATATGATGAATATAGACAGATGCAAATGTATATCTGTCAGATATATTGTTAATAAAAATCCAGTATGTTGCTAAATTCTAAAGCCTGGACGTGTCTAAGTCTAAGCTATGCTCCCACTGCATTTAAATGATTAATTTTTGACATGGAAAGTGTCCTATTGAGCTTCTCAGGTTTGCAGAATGATGGCATTTTTGAATGGATATCTGATCCAGGCTTGTCCATTTAAATTTCTAGACATTTTTATAGTTATATAGCACTCCACAGTGAAAGACATGCGTCAGTTTTCTTGCCATACAAAGCTCCAAAACTGGAGTGTTGTTTGGAGTTTAAACATTTATTTGCTTTAATGGGACTTTACCATGCTTAAAACTCAGCGTATCGACAAACAAGTGAAGAGCTGGAATTTAAATCAAGTATACTGCAACAATTGAACAAAGATATGTGTGAAAAGGGGAGAAAAGACAACAAAGGTTAAACTTTACTTTGGATATTTGGATTGAAAACACTTTTAAAAAGTGGGTTTGTTTTAAAAAGCAAGGATTTTCAGTCTGATCAGGTCCTTTTTCAGCTACAAAGATCTATATAGTTTTCAAGCTATTTTCTAATATTAAATGTTTTCTTACTTAGCGTGACAAAAAGCAAGTAAAAACTGTTTGATGTGTTCAGCAAGATCTTAATCTGGCTGGTCTGAATGAGGTACAAATACAATTAATACCTTTTTTACCAGGTAATATATTATGTTTTATAGGGTTTTATTTTTCAGAAATTATTCAAATAAAGCATCCTGACCAGTATCTAGTCTAGGAGACCAGGTTTCTTTAGCTGATAGAAATTCTCTGGGCAATGGAGTTCCCACTTTGTAGGCTCAAATGTTAAAACTAACTGGAGATTTTTGGTGCCACCTCTTAGATATCTGTCTTGGCAATTGATTTTCCAGGTCAGTGCTCAGCACCCCTTCAAATTAGGACTCCATTAAAGTTACACAAGCTGGACTCAAAGCCTACTTCTTTTGGGGATCTTGATTTTATGATTAGGAGCTCTCTCTGCACTATGACAGCTCCTCTAAAGACAGCAAGGACGCTGCTGGCCTTTCTTTTACACTGTTTTGTAAAGAACCCAAGAACTGGTATAATTTCCACCTCTATGCAAAAAGCAACTGCAAAATGCCAAAGGATGCCAAAGATCAGCAGTTCATGAATAGAAAAGTACTGCTCACCCTGTCTCTGTGTCCTTCAGAGGATGTTTTCTGTCAGGAATTTTTCTGTTGCCACTGCTACCTCCTTAGGGAATAAGGTTTAAGTATACTTAAGGGCTTGAGAAGAAAGTTAATACTGAGAAAGAAAGAACAAGGAAAGATGGTCTCTACTTTAAAGCTTTGAGTATCTTCCACTTCTTTCAAAGATCTGGAGGAGACCTTACCTTGGCAAAGCTAAAAGGCTACAAAAAGGCCAAGGCCACTTTATATTGTCCTGTTGTTTTGTGGGGGTTTTTAGTTCATGTGTGTCAGGCAATAGCTACTGGATGAGGAAAGGCTAGATGGACCTTTTGTCTGATCTGTAATGGTGACCTTCACATCCTGATTTGTCAAGTTCAACACACTGTGTTGTTTGATATTGTCCTGGTTTGAGGTAAAACAGGACCAATTTTGTTCAGTAACTTTGCTTCTTAGCTGGGCCTCTTCTAACTGCTGAAATTAACAGCATATTGCGCAGACAATGTTCGCTCTCTCAGAGTGATAAGACCAATGTTATGGCTGATGTCCAGACGTGATATGCGGAGAGGCTCTTGCTTATACTTATCGCTATAACACCCAAGGCCAACCAACTTAGTTATTTGCCACATTGGAGTGTTGGAAGCAGAAAAACACAGTGGGGTCCCACCTGCAGGGAGGAGCGGACAGGACAGGTGACCCAAAACTGACCAACAGGGTATTCCATCCCATCCGCATCATGCTCAGTATAAAAAGCAAGGGGGGGGAGCAGGGAGCACTGGCTCTGGCTCTCTCTTTTCTTCCTTCAATGGCCGACATCTGAGGAGGACTGTTCGTCTGCCGTTGGTCCCGATCCTGCCTGCAGATCCGGAATCCAGTTCCCGTCCGTCACTGAGTCCAGCCTGGGACTGCCCCAGTGCCAGCCGGTGTCGTGATTGTCATCCTGGGAGCTTGATACGGTTTTGTATATATTTCATTATTTTCTTTTTATTTTATTATTAATATTTCATTAAAGTAGTTTAGTTCCTTCTAAACTCATAAGTCTCTTTTTCCTCCTCTGCCTCTCTCTTCGAAGAGGGGTAGAGGGGAGCATCTGTCGGTCCCATCTGGGGTCCCCCACGTCCCCAGTGGGATTTGGCCTAAACCACGACAGATATGTGTGGAGAAGGAGTGTCATTTTGCCAGTCAGCAAATGCACTTTTTTTGTTCAATACTTTTTTTAACAGTGTGTCGTATGTTCAGCAAATATCAACAATATAGCTCCAGAAACAAATGTAACAACAGGAATTTATATCAGCCCAGGACCCAGCCATCTTCCTTTCTCCGTCATTTTTCCAGGAAGCATCTAGTCATATGGCCATAAAACAAGAAGGCAGGGGCTTGTAAGTACTAATTGTCACTCTTTTCCTCTGTAACTTTGGATGTTTTGAGGGAAATAAGCCTCTAAAATCATCAGTAAGTTTCAGATGTTATTACTCAGACATAGAATATCAAAACATGGTTTGTAATTCCCATGCTTTTTAGTTTATCAAGCTACAAAGGAAAACTATGTTACACAAAACATTATACCTTCCAGCCTCAATGTAATATTCATAAACTACAGATTACAACTGTACGTGAGAAAAAATGTGTATCCACACATTGTATATTGTATTCTATACACTTTCCATTTTGTCTGTCACTTGAGATAGAGTTTCAAAGTCATGCATAACCCTTCATTCACAGAGCTTATGCAAGCTTGCACTGATGGATGAAACTCATAGTCACGATGTGTATGGGAAAAAGCACTTTATGTAATCCTCATAAATCCTGTAGTGATGTGAGTGCTGCTTCAGCTGAGACATTCCAAAGGAAAATGAAAGATCAGACTCCAACTGCATGTGTTAATTAGATAATATTACTTTTTGTGCCATTGTTATCTCAAGGGGTTTGTATAAGAATAGACAAATGTGTAGTTGATTGGGACATTAGCTGATTGTCTCTGGAGGCCTAAGTTAAAGTCCTACCAAGAGTCACATGCGTTTAGTTATCCCTTTTAATTGTCCATTAGACAAAACCATGGCTTAATGTGGTAAAACTGGTTCTTTTCGTCCAAGGAGAGGTCAAGGGCTGTACAGACAGAATACTGTAGTTCAGGCCTGAGATGTGCTGGAAGGTTTGGAAGGAGGAATCCAGCAGAGCTTCTTCTCATACTATGCCCTGCTTAAGCAAATGCATCTCCATGGGGTAGTGAGGAGAAAAACTGGAAGAGCATCAGGAGCTATTTACACAACTGAAATCATTCCATCCTCAGTCAAGTGAAGCAAATAGCTGTAAAAGCGTTCTCTATTTCAGCCATCCAAGAACAACACAACAAAGTGGACATCATGAGAAGTCAGTTGCCATGGGCACACAAGTGTCTGACTGGGAGAACACCCACATACACTGAACTTTGGTTCAGCAAATCCTAACTCTATTTCTTTTTAGTGCAAGTGTTGCTGTCACTCAGCCTTAAAAGCAACCTAGGACCTTGAGGGGAAACATGTGAAGCCACTGGATAGGTCCATCTCTGAGATGAGACAGGAAAGAAGCAAATACAACATCCAGCTGAGACAGAGGTAGGATATCTTGTTTTCTCACACCAGACTCCACAGACGCTGGTTCCGCTTCACTAGCTCTTCAAGTCTGTGTAACTAACCCTTCTGAAAATACAGGCTGCCCAGTGTTCATATCTCAGGGAGTCTTTGGATAAATTCTGGTAAGGATGGACAATTTTTGTAGTTAATTCTAGTATCAGCACCAAAAACTTGTCTGAAAAAGTCATTGGAGGTACTCTGAGTTTTTAAAATCTTACTTACCCATGGTTGTTCAGTTTCAAACACGGGTAACAGGTTTCTTCCTCTGCTTGACTAACCGTAAAACCCAAAGGCAACCGAGCAGAATTTGACCAAACTAGTTGGAGAGTAAAGTCCTGCTTTTACACATCTTTAAAGCTGGACCAAATTAAAGGAGTCATTTTCCTTGTGGATGCTCCTGCATGGTTGTTTTTTTTTTTTTTTATTTTAGAAACTAATTATTCAGGGTTTTTTTGGTTTGAATGAGGTATGAACATAAATTCCTATAACGACAGAGCCATCCAGTGCCAAATGAAATAAAACCTCATGACAACAAAATAAATGATTATCCCTAAGTCATAATTTAGCTCGGCTGCCTCCCTTCCTCCCAAACTTCCTTCTATCTCTGCAGTGCCTCCAGCCTTCCCTTCCACCCCTCATGAAAGAAGGGATTGGAAAAGAGATTCTTAAACCATGGCCAACACTTGTCCTCAGGCTTTTTTTTGGACTTGTTTTTTTCTGAAGAACACAACCCTTTGGCAACTGCCAAAGCAGAGATTTCATCTCAGAGTCCAATGATCTAACCTGGAACACACTCGGCTAAAGAACATGCTCCACAATAACCTCCCATAACAATTTTATGACCCTGTCAAGACAGATGAAGATTGTTACTCTTTTGGAAGACATGATCTGCGGCTGTGTTACTTTGAGATGTAATCTCCAAAATAGGCAGTTCAAGTATTTACTCTAGAAACACCTAGTTATTGTAGGTCATTGTTTTAGTTCAACTGGGGTTAGGCTTCTCTCTAAGAGAATTCTACATGTATATTCAATTTTGGCTTTAGGAAACATCGTACCATGTGAGCTGTATTTCTTCAAATATAGTATATCACAGAAGACGCAGTGAAGAACACAATCTTACTGTGATATCACCAGGCAGTAAAAATAACAGCCACCACCCATTATATACTTTGTCACTCTCTGATTGATATTCTTCAGATTTCTTCCTTCTTGCATTCCCAGAAAATCCTAATGTGCATCCCATTAGGAATTATTGCTTTACTGTATCAGGAAACCCATTCATCAAATATGTAGTAGCTACAATATGAATCAGAAGATGCAGATAATATTCAGAATAAATAAATGGCACAATATTGATGTGTGGGCACAGTAATGAGACCCTGAACTGTGTAGTGCATCTGAGAGAACTGTGAAGCTTGGATTAGGTTAGATTAAATCAAAGAACGAGATTTACAGTGAGAGCTGGGCAATTTTTAATTTCTTTTTTTCTTCATCTTTTGATGAAAATACAAATGGTAATGCTCGCTTTCTGTGTCCAGAAAATTTAATGAGATTGGAAGGAAAAGGGAGAGTTTCTTAAATCTGCCTTAAAAAGAAGTAGAAACGTCTCCTTTTTCACTCAGTAATCACAGAATTCATCCACAATTTGGAAAACACAGGATCAAATTTTGTTTCTAATAACAAAAAAAATAATTCAAATCTTTCTCCTCCCACAGCAATCCTTTCATCATTTGATAAACCAGGTATAATTGCAAGTGACTATGGCAATCTTATAATGTCATAAAATTTGGAGGTGTCCTCCAGTTTCTGCTTTGAGAACTTTGAGTTAAATATACATTATCCCATAGAAAAATATTAGCACTAGTTATTCCACCCACTTGTTTTAAGACATTCACCTGGGAAGTGATAACTATGTTCCACTCTTCTGCATGTTTATTTATACAAAGTAGAAGAGCTCAACCATGATGCTGCCATGAAACTGCACTTATGGAATTCTTCTGGAGGGGAGGAAGTAGGTTCAAATGTCCTCAGGCAGAGTGATGCATTGAACCTGACCCTGACCCTAAAAACACTTGAACCTTGCCCAAGGGTTTGATTGCCTACGCTGACAGGGTATTGAATCAGAAGGAGGGTCAAGCTGTTTGCCAGTAGTAGCTTTTTTCAGAACTCTAAGTCTATCTCTTTTCTTTTAGGTTGGGTTGTTAGACAAAAGAACAAGTTTTCATTTTTTTGCCTTTCCAGATCTGAACTCATTTTTCTCCTGTACCTAGTCAATATACCATCACTTGTTTTTCTCCCTCTCTCTTTTTGATTCAGTTGTGGAACTAAAATAAACAAATTACAGCTGTATTATTTTCACAGCCCCCTCATGAGCTATGTTAGCTGTCTAATTATTATCAAGACTTGTGGGCCTCAGAGTTGAGACAAATGCACAAAAGACTGGAGGAAGGAGAAAGCAAAGACTAGCTGTGTCCGTCAACACACAGGATGGCACGGAGGATTACCCCATAGTATGTCTCTTGGGACTGGAGTGATAGGCAACAGAAACCCAAACTGACTAGGGATAAAGCTGACGCTTTGACATCAGGAAAGAGATAAGGGACACAGGATGACCTGTCTGTGCTCAGTCTTGGTAGGATGAAAGGAGGCTCCTCCATGGATGCCAAAGGCCTGACTCTCAGGAGTCAAGTCAGCTTCAGGATAAGGGGGTGTAGTTTTCTTGTCAAGCACATATAAAACAGGACTTCAGAGAAGCAGTCTAGTACCTCCAAAGAGGCTGCACTGTTCAAGAATAATATGTGATATGTTTTATTGGTTTGGATGCTTTGGGGTACTTCTGTAACTCAATTCCCCTCCTGTTTTTATGTAACTGGCTGTTTTCCCTTTCCCAACACCAGAACGATTCCTGTGAGAAAGCCAACCAATTTTTCTCTATTAAAAAGAATCAGGATTGTAGGAACCATAAAATTATGTAAAATATTCAGGCAAAATGTCTCCTGATGATCAGTTAAAAATTGTCCCCTCATTAAGAAAGGCACATCTTCAGTTCAAAGGAAACAACATGCCATTTAGTACTATGCCTTCAAGAGATGCAGAAGTGCTAACTTAGACTGGCTTGTTATATTAACATAATGTTTACATTACACGTTTGTGCTGCAGTAATTCCCATGAGTTGGCCTTTAAATGGCCTCAGCTACTGTATCAGAACAAAGTAGTGCAGAGACAATGAAGAATTTTCACATACTACATGTCCAATGACTGTGACAGTGGTCTTATTGCAGTAGACACAGTGAGGATTACAGTCTTGATCTGAACAAATTTGCCAGTTAATACCATTGCAATTACTATCTCTGTCAGAGAAGACTGAATGATTATTTCAGTTCATTTATTTTATTATTTTTTTTACTTAGAAGTTACTGGGAAGACTGTGACAAACCCTATCCCATTGTTACACTGTCATTAAGTCACAGAGGTCTAAGCCAACCCTGGGGAATTTTTGAGAACTTTGCTGATTCTGCATGCCTGACTGTGTGAACAGAGCTTAAGAACTTGGGTTTCATTTGGAAAAAAAGTGCTTTTCTCCCATAGCTTTGTGATAATTGACTTTGGGGAAAAGAAGACTTCAACTTTGCAAGTTTTAAGTCATTTAAAAAAGCCACAATAAATATATTGAGTAAAATTATCTGCTCCTGATAGTTGCAATCTTGGCGTGTTTTTAAGTACCCACAGTCTGAGTAACTATGCTGGTCATGTATTGAAGCTTTGCGGAACTTGCAAGCTGTGCTTATACTTTTAATGCCTAAAAAGTCAATATTCACAATGTACATATTCAAGATAATACTGAAATCAGGCTGTGCTTTCCCTGCATCATCACAGAAGTTTCAAGACAGAGTAAAACAAAAAATAAAAATGTTCAGTGTTCTATTACTTTTTCTTGAAAAAAAAGAAATCTCTAGGGGAGGCCATATTGTATTGTCTTAAGGCCCAACTTTAATGGAAGTTCAGGATGTTTGAGGCCTGCTGGGACTGTGCTGTTTGTTTGTGATCTTACTCACTTGGCTGGTTTGAAGCAGCAGGAGATGGTGTCTGCATAAAGATCTGGCATTCATGTTAAAGTTCACTTCTTCATCAAAGAGTGACTTAAAAAAAAAAAGGAAAGAAAAGAAAAGAAAACTTTCTCCAGGTTCATGTTTGGGGGTCACAGGTCCCTGATTTGTTTTCCAGGTAGAATATTTATGGTTGGACAGTGTTGATCTCTTTGCAGAAGAATGTTGCAATAGTAAAATCAGTAAGAAAGTTACTTTTCTGGAGGTAGATTTATTTTTCATTTGCACATTGCAGGGATCTGACACTTCTCCTTCATGTCTTTCTCATTCAAGTTATTACTCTGCAGAGACCATGGGTCCAAAATCAAGTGATGTATTTTACTTACTACTTTGTACACTTTTTTACTATTTTTAGTCCTTTCATGGATGGGATTTTTTTTCAGAATTACATCAAGTACAACTTGCTTGTTCATATTTTCAAACTCTTATGAGTATATTTCTAAACTTTCTTACAACCCAAAGAAGATGTCAGTCTATACCATAAGCCTGTTATATGGTACCCGATTTACCAGCAGTCATCTTTGCAAAATTAACTTTCTGGCATTGTTTTAAGATTTTCTAATCCATGGGAGAAAAATCAACATAATATTGAACATTTTATGGGGTATGTGTGAATGAGTGTCTGGGAAAGGTTAGGTTTCCACCAGACAGTTCAGCCACCAGTGGAGTAGGAGAAACACGCTCTGCTCCATTCTTGTCCCAGCTCTTCACTCTTCTTTTTTTGTACAAGAGCAGAAATAAATTTTGAGTGTCCACTGTCCAAGAGAAAATGTGAAAGCCCTCAGTATGGACATTAGATAATAACAGTATGGCCAATGATAGCTTCTTTACTATTTTTTAAACTGTTGTATATTTCTGCCTAAAATGTAGAACCTAACAATCCTACCATATTAGCCATTCTCACTATTTCAAACCAGGCCTCACTATTTCTTTCATCTTGACCATCATGTTCTGGAAAGCTCCTTTTAAACATTGTCAAGGTTATGCTAACATAGACAACATTTCTCTAGGTGATGCATTGTCTCCCAAATTTTTCTTCCTGCGGGCTGATACTCAACTGCATTTCTCTTGTTGCCACTTTCCTTGTGATTCAGCTGCAGACTCTCTGGCTGCATCCGTGTTACAAACAATGGACAAAGACTGTTCTGTGCTCCTGACCTCCAATGACATGGCGTGGCCTGCCTTCACACACACTTCATCTAGCTTCTCTCCAAAGAAAACCAGGATGAAGATATCCAAACTGCTCATGGGAAACAGACACAGACATGTGGTGTCTCCGGAATTGTGCCCAGGTATTGTCTGGACAATGCCAAATGGCACAAAGCGAAACAGTGGCGGGGAGCATGGCAACTGTTAAGTAGCAGATATTGGTGTGCTCATGCTGTGGCTTGCTCCCTGCTCATGGCTTTTTATACTATTTTACTAGCATACACATAACCTCTGGGGCTGGCACCAACTTTTATTTTTGTTGGTGAAATATTGTTAGCCCAACAGTTTCTTTGTTACTGACAAAAGCGCTTTGGAATGATGGAAATAGTATCCTATGACTATAGTACGCTTCTGATTTTTCTGGGAAACTTAGCTTGTGAAACTAGGGTAAGATGAAATGCAGTTTGTAGTGATTTTTTTCTGCATCTCTTTAAATTATTAGTACTTTTCTTTCTGTAACCTGAAACAAAAAGACTTGGAGTCTTCTGAGTGAAACTACTAAAAATGTCCAAAATATCTTCTCTTCTACTGGAAAACAGAGAATCATTTTTCTTTCTGAGTACCATCGAAAGTGTGGCTGTCCACACAGTCCCTGTCAAGAAATAATATGGATGATCTAAGAGAAAGAAAAGAAAATCAGGAAACTGCCTGCAGAGATAAGAGGGAGGAGGATTTAAAAGGATAGTGTTTCCATAAATCAAGGCAACTGGTGACAGCTTTAAAGTAAGGGTCAAAAACATTGCGAGAGGTGTCACTTGGATAAGAAGTTAATCCACGTTTCCATCTCTTTGCCTTTAGTGCTTGTTCAAGTGGAAGTTAAAGATCCCATGGCATTATTTCAGGATCATAAGAGATTGATATCCTACTCAAATTCTCTCTTTCAGGATCATCAGAGACCTCTGCACCAGTATCAATACACACAGATTTATGTGATTGCTATAAACAAAGGAACACATTTGTCTGCATACCATCGCTACAGTTTATTCAACTTGTTTGTGTAGCAGCAGAGAATGTTAAATCAGTAGAAGAATGCTGGGTCGTGTATATAGCAAAACCCACCAGGATGGGTTTGTAGTGAGAGAGAGGGAAAAAAAGTTAAAACTCTCTATCACAGAGGATTCCAAGCAACCATGAAAACTAGGCATCAGAGCATCCCAATATCAACTGACTCAAGAGCTTTTGCACAAGTTTCTCAAAAAATCCCTTAGATGCATGGTATATGGAATTATGTTTCCACATCATAATAGAAATTAATGTTTTCTGCCTCAAAAAGAAAATGGCATTTATACCATTCTCTTGGGAGTCTGAGACCAAACAGCTGAAATGCCAACATTATAATTTAAGGACTCAGGTTTTGCTTAGCCTTACTTAGAGTAACCTTTACTCAAAGGAACATCCTTTTATGTAAGATTATTTTCTTGCAAATAAATTCAGTTGGTAGGTTTTGAAATGGAAAGTATATGAAATAATTGGCCTGAAGAGGTGGGAATTGTTGCTTGTGTTTCAATGAAACAGAAATCAAGCACCCGTGCTGCTCCCAGAACACATAATCAATGGCATAGGTAGGAGCGCTGTTGTAAAAACTGTAAAAAAAAAAATTCTTTAAACTGACCTGTACAAAGCAAACCTCTGGTTTAGTTGTGACTCAATCCTCATTCAACCTGCTGTAGTTTTCCTGGAGTTCAGTCAAGTTGCTAAAGAGCTTTCATGAGTAAGAAATCTATCAAGTGAGCTATTTTTGAAAGTAGATAAAAGTGTTTCCATATTACTTTGGTTTGGGTTTTGTATTTTTTTTAAAAAAGGATTCTGTGATAATATTGTTTGCATAAATAATTTTAGCAGATATATACAAACTAGCTAGTGAAGCCTGGTGCTCAGGAATGGGAAGCTGAAGGCAGTGCTAGTATGATTTCATTTCTGTAATGTTGCCATGAGTCTTACCCTTCTATTTTCATTATACAAATGGAAAAGGGGGGAAAGAAAAGGTCAAGGAAGTGATATTTTTCAGTATTAATAGCAAAGAGGAAACTAACTCAAAGGCACTTAACAGCTGGAAAAACTGAAAATTCTGAGTCTGATTTTCCTCTTACACCAGTTTTACACCAGTAGAACTTACTCCAAGGGATCATGCTGTTGGACAGGTCTCAGGGCATTCTTCCCAGAATGATGATGAAATGGAAAGGAGTTTCTTTAGGTGGCTGAGTTCCTGTCTAAATGACTGTTTGAATGCTAAAGAGATTTTGCTCTAATTGTACTGTAGATTATCTGCAGTCTTGCATAGAAGCCTTTATTATTCAAATCTAAATATAATAAATCTTGTTGGAAGACTCCTTTGGCCTCCACTAAGTTAATTCTGACATATCCCAATGGAATGAAAGCAGTTATTTCTAAAGGGAATAATATTGCAGGTGGAAGGAGGAATTTAAGTGGCTGCTCTAAGGGAACACACAAGCTGGAGAGGTTACATTGGGGGGAAGAAAATCATGTATGCCAATTCGCACAATCCCTGGGGTTGCAACAAGAAGATTTGCGTTTGTGTGAGATGATTTCAGTTTTAAATTGAAACACACGTGTTCGTGAGTTTGAAGCAAACTGACAGTGTCTTTTTAATAGAATTGGAAATTATGAGCAGCAAGAATGGCATGACCCTACAGAGCACTAATGTATAATCTATTTATAGAGATAACAATCAAGGAAGAATTGATAACGTAAAAACAGTGGGGTTTCTTGCTAACTAACAAGTAAATAAAGGGGAATAAAGGCTTCCTGACTGATGCCTTAGTGATTCCCCAGATTATGGTAACTGTCTTTGCTTTGATGGCTAATTTCTGGAGGACACTGAGAGGTTGCTTTTCTGAAAAGGTGTTGAGGTGGCAGAAAGGCTTAAACATTTGAAAACTGTTCAGCTGCAGTCATGACAACTAAATGCAGATTCAATACTCCAATTGACTAATCTATCATTTATTACAGTGAGGAAGCTGTCAGGATTAATTCAGCAAGATAGCAAAAAACAGTCAAAGGGGTCATTACCAATGCACTGAATGTTTAGAGTCATTTGAAAGACAAATTAAGCATATAATATTTTAAAATATGCAAATCCCCACCATTAATAACACTTTTGAATTATGATGGAAGGTTACTAGTTTAATCAGGGGACCTTTGTATTGCATGAAGATTTTAACAGTTTGCTGTTACATGGATATTGTAAAGGATCTTTAAAATAGTCATGGGCAGTCCATCTATCACTTTGGGAATTTGTTTAAATTCCTGTGTTTGCAATGAATATCAGAGTGGCTATTGCAACTTCACTGATGAATGCATCAGTCATTGTAAATAAATCCCCTGTAATTTCCTAAGTGTTATTCTGTGTTATCCAAGAGTGCAGGGAAGTAAGAGTGTCAAAATGTCAGTGAAAGGCAAGAAAAAATATCACCGGTCCCTTCTAAAGAAATAAATTACTTTCTATAGAAACGTTGGATTAAAAAGTGACTCCAGGTAAATTACTTTTATTTAAAAAAATTCATTGAGTGTTGATGAGCTGGAAAAGATTTAATAAGATGTTTCATGTGTTTGAATAAGTGAAAATAAATAATAATGATCCCCCAAAAGAATTTTATTTGAGATAGAGCCAAAAAATCACTTGCCGGTTTGAGAAAAAATATTTTGTGTTGAAATAGGAGAAAGAGCTCTTTTAAAGCAGTGAACAAAGAAATCAATCATTCACAGTTAGCTGCAGATCTCAGAGCACTTTAAGCAAGAACCATAGTTCCCATATTGCTGGTAGGGTGGCAAATTGACTTCATTGCAACTGCTCTGCAAGTCCAGTGTGGGAACAGAGCTGGAACACGTTTGGTCTCCCCAGGAGAGTGAGGCCAAGCTGGCTTAGTGAAGCTACTTTCAGTACATCGAGCTGTCTGTTTTCTGTGACCGGGAGCTCTCTGTGGGTTAAGTTACTCAACCATGATTAAAGTGCTTGCAGTTCGGAGATCTCCCCATTACACACTGCAGATCACAGTGCAGATTTCAGGTTTCACTTTTGAAACTTTGGCTTCAAATCACAGCTTGGTGCTCTGTCAGTGTTCCCACACTACTACTTTGTTGTGTTTTGGGCAAACTTGGGGTCTTGGTCACGAATCAGTTACATTTTCAGCTTTACACTTGAGTTTCTGCCTCCAAGCCTCTATGTGCTCCTGTCTGGCATTTGATGAGCACAGATCACTCCTGCTGTCCTGTGCAGGAGGACACAGGTCGGTGTCCCTCATGGGGCTGATTGTATTCCTGGAAGCTGCTCAGGCTTTGAGGTAAGGGCAAGTCACAGCTTGCCTCCCTTTTCATCAGGTGGGTGGGAATGGATGGCAGACAGCTCTCATCTCTAATAGCCAGCACTAAGCAGAAAATAATCAATGCCTGTATGAGAGCTGGTGTCAATTGGTTCCATGCTCTCAGGAAAGATGTGGACAAGAGTTTGATTCATGCCCTGCCCCAGGAGTGGCTATGCACTGCTACTTGCTCAGCCTCACACAAGCTTAACAAATGAGCTCAATACAAACTTTTTTTTTTTTTCAATAGCATCTTTTGTAAAATTCTATTCTATTCCTCCAGTTCCTATTTTCCAGGACAGTTTAAGTTTGCTGGCTGCATTACTAAAGTCAAGCTTTGGTTGGTTGGCATTTCTGTCCCTGGGGTGATTTGCTGGATTACTCTTCTAGTGCCTGTGCTGCTACACTGTGCGGACTGAAAAGTGCCAGAACAAATGAAGGAAGATGTGCCAGTTCTTGGTACATGCTGAAGAATCCCAAAGCGACAACAACATTTGGCAGTAACAGAAACATTGTTAATACGGCAAGCCACTAAAATCTGTGTTTAATCATCAGAGCACCATCTCCCCACACTTGCAAGAGAATTTTCAAATGAGAAGGGAAACCAAAAGGCAAATTAAAGTGTCACACAGGCTAGGAACAAAATATGTGCTCCAAGGTTTAACTCCTTAGAGCAGAACTTGTCTTCTTAAGCCCCTTTCATTTTACAAGTGGGAAAAAGATCATACTCGGATGTACGTGTTTTTATTACGTGAGTGAAATGACTGTATTTCAATTAAATCCCCAGACACCCACAAGACCATGCTTGTGTTGAAAGAATTAGAAAAAAATGGAGGTGGAAGAGACCTATTAAGGCTACTTCTGCTGGTTGTCCAGCACCAAATTCTTTCCTACAAACCATTATCTAATATTTTGGGTGGGATAGTGAAGTCACTGACAGGTCTAATGAAGAAAGCTCCTTTTGCTGTGAATAGAGACATTTTCTCATCCACACTAACATGCTGCCCCACATTTCTGTGCATTTGTCTATAGGTCTAATTTGTAACTTCCCACCACACACCACTGAAAAGGGAGTTTCATACTCATAAATTGCTGCAATAGCATAGGAATGTAAAATAGTCAGCAAGATACGACAAAGGGCATACTGCCTTGTTTCTAAGTTTCCTCTATTTCACAAGAGTGTTTGGGGGAATTATTGTTTCGTTTTGCTTTCTTCTTGCCAGGTTAAGTAAGCAAGTTGTTGATTTTAAGGTACGCAGAACACATGGCAACAGGAGATGTGAATGGGCCACTCTAAACAGAAATGTTAACCCCAGTTTTCCATCCCAGGTCAGCAACACTATGAAGACAACTTCCAAGAATACAGTAATGACCTCGGCTAGACACTTAGTCACATAGTCATCCAGGATTAATCAGTGTTGGTCACTGAAGATGGGTGAATTTACAGCGACTGAGGATGGAGTCCTTCTTTTTAGTCATTGGTGGTGCAATGATTGCTTTCCACTGAAAAGCAGTGGGCAGTTGTGAAACATTTGCCAGGTAGATTTGAAACATATAAATAAAGTGCTATATGTGTAACCTTTCAGCCAGGCAGTTATATCGGCCAGGTTAAGTTTCTAGGAATCACTACTGAAAACTAACTGTATCCCCCAATGAGGATCTCGGTAATATTATAGTGAACTATACAGGTGCTCAATAAGATAAACTTCAGTCCTGCAATCAAGGAACCAAATAAACCACGTTTTGAAGGAGGACTTAGAAACGAGCAACAATAAAACAAATAGGATAATATACTACAAGAAGCTGTTCTTTGCCCAGGGTGGTTCCCAAAACATTTTAAGTCTTCTCTTTTAATGTCTTGGGAAGACAACTGCTTGGGCAACTGGCTGCTTCCCAGACACTCTATATTAATGCTCCATTCACAATTAGCAATTTGCAGGGCTTTGACAACAGTCCTGAACTTTAGTAAGGACACATCTGAGTTTCAGCTGACCCAGAAATGTGGGCTGCCATTCACTGTACTGAGCTGCTCTTGCTCCACTAATCATCTTTATTTTCCGGTGATTTCTGCATTTTACTGAGAGTCCATGTAGGATGAAGGACCACACACAGTTCTTCCTGCTAGGAGGAGACTTAATAGTCTCTTCGATGTTTCCTTATGGTTTGTGACTGTTGCACCTCTAAGCCACAAAATGTTGCCTTAAATTTGGGTAACACCTCAGCCCAGGCATGCCTAAGCATAATTAGTTTGTTCAGACTTTCACAGATTATTATTACAGCTATAATTTCTTCCAGGTTACAACAAGCTTACTTAAACAGAAGTGTTCCCCAACACCTTAACGCAGAAGAATGCAAATTGAACATGATTCAAGCTTTCTCCTTACACACTTTAGCTCTCATCTTCACCATTAGATTCCAACAGAGAGCTCCTCCATGCTTGAGTTTCCTTTACTTTGAATGTGTCCTGTTGTTGGGGTGGGTGTTTTGACTTTTCAGGTTTCAAACACCAGAAGTACACATTGGGAAATATCAAGCACTGTTAGAAGGTAGATAGAAAGAGGCACACAGTAAACTCAAATCACATCAAAGATTCCCAGAAAGACCAATGTCAGGCAGAATATAAACATACCATGACCATACTGCTCATAGAGGAACTTTTAGGAAAAACAGAGGAGCAAGAACAAATTCTTGGCCACATTCTATCTTTCTTTTCCAAGGATTCTGGGGCATTGCTGAGTGAAAGCTTTTGTGGGATGGGGTAAAAAAGGGGGGAATCCTGACCCTTTTAAGTACTCAATGCATCTGTAAAAATCAGACAACAAGGGATAAATCTTGTTTTGTTACAAGAACAAGATTGTTCATTGGCTTTATTGAGTTGCCCTGGTATTAAAAAAAAAAAAATCTAACTCAGCCTTGATGTGAACAGTTGCATCCCAAATACGCATTTTGCTTTCCAAAAGCTGCATTGTGTACTTTTATATAATGTTAGCATTTCTCTTAAATTGGATAAATGCACATGAACGGAAAAGGTTTCATGCAAATGAAACTAAGAACACATGTTTTATTAACACAAAAATTGTGCTGGACCATTTTCTTGCCAAAGGGGTCTCTCCACACCTGCTATTATTTCCACCAAAACTAAGACCAGTCTCCCATCAGGTGGCCTGGACAGATTTCCATTTGGAACTGCTGTCTAACCAAGTCATTAGGCAGCAAAAATGCAGCACTTTCGGACTGAGCACACTCAGGAAAGTTTTTGACTGTGAAGCACAAAGCCAAAAACACGGGTCAGCTGGTCTGTAGGCTATTAGCATGGAGTGCTATCAGCTACTGTTGTCCACTGCTAACTTTTATCAATACACTATTCACTTTCAGCTCTATTTTCCTGAATCTATTTATTTGAATGTGGTTAGGTGGAAAGACCGTCCCTCTGCAGAACTATTTAAAACTATGAAAAGACTGATGTAAATAAAAATTAATGACAATGCAGATTTAGGTTGTCTAAAATGTATCTAAATTTAGGAATATATATTCAGACTTTTAACTATTCAGTAGGTGTCTAAGATCTCATAATGATCAACACAGATTTCGATAATACGCTTGACAGCACCTACAAAAGCTATTCAGCTCCTTTTAGAGTAGTCATCTATGGCATGATTCATTTGCCTGATATAAGCACCTAGTGCCATTCAAGACATGCTGGCATATCAGATGACACAGAACAACAGGGAGATGTATGCTCATACAGAGTGATAGCTGGAGCCCAGGTGAGGTACTGTAAAATATTTCAAATGGTATTACACTCCTATGTTTAGGCAACCTGGCATTTGACCAGCCATGATCTCTAGTTTCTACAGGATTCAATTATTTTATCTAAATTTAGGTGTCTGACGTCTATTGAAATGCCGTAAGGGAGTCTGAGACTGTTGCACAAGACTGGAAGATACATCAAGTACTTACAGGAGAGCCATGTCCTTCTCAACTGGCAGATGGGGGCCAGGCAGCTGCCATAAGGTATCTCGCCTTTAAATTCAAAGTAAAAATTCACTTTTTTATTTGCGGTGATACAACATAACACTATCCTGGTTTGGGTCATGGAAGTTATTGCAATGGTAAGGAAACTTCCATGATTCCCATTCAGAAAATCTATCCATGTGTCCCTCTTAAACTGAATTTCTGCTTACTATGGTATATATTTTCCTTTCTAGTTTGTCTCCCTGTTATAAGTATGTAATACAATGATTCTTAACATACAAAAGTGAAACGAGGATATCAACATAATCATTCAACATTCTAATTAAAAATGAATGATGGTGAAATGTGGCAGATGACAGCTGACAGATTGCCCGTGAAAAAAATGCAAACGTAGTCATGATCACAGACTGTCTACCGTTAGATGGTAAACCTCATACTCAAGGCTATGAATTAAGCCTAACAAAAGAACAAGATCTGGAAAGAAATGAAAGAGGATGTTGTGCTGCTTGTCTCCAATGTGACAAAGAAGGCTAATTTAACAAAGTTTCCTTTAGTGGGTCATCACCAGTGGACAGATAGATCTAAAAGCATGAACCTTTGCTTAAGATTTAGTAGTCTCAACAGCTACAAGTCAGAATTGTCTGAAATCACTTCGTCTAATTACAAAAGAGAATGTGACTTAAATTTAAATTATTCTAATATTAGCTACAAACCTACAGTATAGCCAGATGTTTCCCATGAATATTCTTTGCTTTGCTGAAACCCCACCACTTATACCTTGTTCCGTGTTACAGTCTAGTTACAAAGCAAACTTTTCTGCTAAAGAACTGTAGCTGTTTATTATACTATATAACTGTTATAAGTTCTTCTACTTACACAAAATAAAAGTGTTGTTTACTGCAAGAAATTCATCTTTATTGGAATAATTTTCTATGTATTTTAGCAACAGTTGGTTTTATGTCCATGATAGAAAAATGAACACGAAATTACAGATGGGAAGAAAAGAAGTTGTCTAAAGCTCTCAGCTCTTTAACTGAAATGTTGTTTGGCATAGCAAGCCTGCTGATGCTGTACATCCCATGCAAGGCTTCTCCAATTCCCGTTTGTTTGTTCCCATTTTACTGAGGTATTGTTTTGTTTTGTTTATCTTAGATTGGGTTGTATGGAGTTTTATCCATGTATCAGATAACAAAACTAAAGCTTGACCAGACAGAACAGAGTTATCCAAACTCTAGTCATCACCACTGACTGAAAAAAGTCTCTGAGTGAAAAGAACAGAATGGTTGTTTCAGGCAAATGAAACGTGAAGTTATTAGGTTGGCTTGCTCTGCTAGATTTCAGAGGACCATATGAAACAATCTTAATTTAAAGAAAAGCCCTAGTCAGTGGAATTGCTCATCCAGTGATTGATCAGGAGTGTTGGTTGACTCTCAACTCCAAGTCTTTCAGGTGTCCGTATTCATTAATCCTACTCGCTTCTCTGTGAATTGATAAGATTTAATATTAAAGTAAATTAATTAAAGTTTTCTAGAGCCTTCACACTCAGGGAAACATCATGGAAAAATTGTCTGCCTTTATGTTTTAGAGACACTTACTGTGTTATTCAGGCTACAGGAATGCTGATGAGTAGCACTATAAACATACACACTTCTATCTGTAGTCTGACGTCTTCGTTACGAACAGTCAGCCTAAACTCACTTTTTATTTAACAGACTGCACTCAATGGAAAATATTGTAATACCGGACTTGAGTCACCTTCTGGACGTGTCACTGCACAGAGGTAGTCTAGACTGTAGTCTCTATAGACTTCCATTATGTATGTGAAGTGATCAAGGTAAATCTTGTTACCTCCAGTCTGGAATTCAGGGTCTCTCAGCTCTAAAAAAAACCCGCCTCACACATGATACTCACAAAGACTGCTAATTTTTTTCTTTCATGGCATAGAAT
Source organism: Ibidorhyncha struthersii (assembly GCA_013398815.1). Classification (NCBI taxonomy): domain Eukaryota; kingdom Metazoa; phylum Chordata; class Aves; order Charadriiformes; family Charadriidae; genus Ibidorhyncha; species Ibidorhyncha struthersii. The sequence continues at coordinate 11,379 of VZSZ01004917.1, read as the reverse complement.
ATTAAAGTACTGATTTTATTGTGGGTGAGTCTTTGGGTGAATATCCATAACTTTAGCATTGTGTATGGATGCAATGGTCTACTATGGGTGACTGGGTTGCCAGTGCTTAATATTTTGAAATACTGATCTAAATACAGAACTGTAAAAGCCATCAGGAAATACCAAAAGTAAGTTATTCTTTCACTCATAAAAGAGAAACTGTATCAATGCTATTGTGTAAAATATTTAGATAGACTCTAAGGGCAGAAAAGGAAAAATCAAGCTGTTACAGTCAAATGGTTTACACATATATTTCAATTAATGGGACCTTTATAGCCTTATTAGTTTGGGCTTTTCTCATTAACTTGTGGAACACTTTGTTCTTGCAGCAGAGTATTCAAGCTACTGAGTTACCACTGGCAATACCTGAAAGGGCATTACCATTTTTATTCCAAACATTTAAATAACCTCCGTAATGGGTCATTTGTTACCTCACTGCTCAGATATCAGCCTGTTCCATGCTCTAGTTATAATGAGCAAGGATTTGTTTTCCAAGCTTTTACTGGGCCTTTGCTATGTACAAATCTTGTGATGAACACAGTGTCAGAGATATGCTCTTTCCAAACTACCCATGACAAATATATTTGATCACATCACGTGGGAGAAAAAGAGATTTTGTTGCTTTGAGAATTATTTCGTTGGACTAAGGGTTTAGCTTTCAGTAAAGGAGGAAAGTGTTTTGTCTCTCATTACTTCTTCTGTTAAGAAAATTCAGCTGTTTCAGAACACTGAATTTTTCATTTAAGCCTGCTTTTTGCATTCTTGAAGAAGTGCCAAATGGACATCCTGGAGCCTGAAATACTCTGTTTATCCACAATGCATACAAAAGCTTCACAGGCCTCCTCAACCACACGCCTCAGACTTGAGCTCTCCTCCCCTTTGGATTTGCCTATGCTGAAATGGAAATGTATGACTACTTTCTGGACTGACTGGAAGTATTTTGGGTGTCGATGGTAGAATACCTGTGGTATCTCAACACCAGCTTCCTGAGGATTTGTTCAGTGTGTTAGGCTAACATGTTAATTTGAAGATAAGTTGACTACACTGACCCTGTTATTGGAACTATTTATTTAGGGTGTGCGTTGTATCTAAATCGGCACTTCAGAGAAAAAAGTTCCATGACCCATTATAATGTCTGTCACTACAATATTAGACTATTTAATTGTTTTTAAACAAAATAGAAACACAAAGAGAGTACAAGATGTCAGTGTTACTAAACCTGGAACCTGAAATATCAGCTAGGTAGGTCATGACTGCTTTTATAATTAGGCAGAAGAGGATAAGTTCCTTGGATCACCTCAGTCTCAGAGATCTTTTATCCAAATCCATTACTTTCTATATATGGAACTGTGAAAGTCTTCCTAAAGTCCCTGAGTGGCTAAAGGTTTTAATAATTCTGAAGAAGTTGAAACAGCCCAGCCACACACACCCAAACTCCCAACTATTTCTCCAAGTTCTATCCATGTTCTAAAACTGTTGTAGAAAATAATAGTTCCATTGGCGAACCTGATGAAATAAAAGGATTGTAAAACTTCTCCACGTGGATACTGTGAGGAGATAGGAATATTTCTACATGGTTCTATAAATGCAAAGTATTATCAATGACCTTAATGGTCACTTCTGCTCATTACAGTAAAAGTACATCTAGTTATATACATTAAGCAGAAAAAAAGCACATCTAGTTATATACATTAAGCAGAAAAAAAGCCTTTAGCCTGTAAGATAATACTGTTCAGTCTCTGAACCTTTCCTCTGAGGCTTTTAAAGTGCTTGGGGCACATTAAGACCCTTAACCTTTTCCACTGATGGTTATATGAGCATTGTCCTAAGTGATTAAGGCTCACAATGATGCAGGGAAATGGACGAATAGAATCTGACAGATTGGAAGAGAATAAGTCTGGGGTGGAGGAAGTTTCTTATCACCCAGCTCACAGTCCTTGTCTGAACACAGACATCGCGTGCCAAGCACCATATTCTAAAAGAGGTCTGCTTTAGAAGAAGTATCTTAGACAAGAAATGCATTGTGTTCTTTTTTATTTTACTTTTCCATTTTCAAGTGATTATTATACACTTGATACTCAGCGTGACTTATGGAGGAAGACAAAGCAAGACCAAATGAAGTAAGAAAGAAATTTCCCTCATTTTCTTCTACTTTCAGACACACATAACCTGGCTGGGATATTACCTTGCAGAGCAGATCTGCATTTGCAAGGAAATACGCTGAGCTACAGGTATGATGTGCCTTTTTATCCATACAAGACATCTTCAATCCTACATTGTACTGGGCAATCTGTTGAACATTGCATTGAATATTAGACATTATGGACATTCACAACCTATTTCTTCTGCAGGATTTGAAATTTTTCTCTGTGCCACACCAACGTAAACAGGATCTTTGCCACAATTTATAGCAAAGTAACAAAGGACAATATTGTTCACGTTGATTAGAAATTCTATCAGTGGCTGAAAGGACATCTAGAAATAACAATGCTTCTTGATTCACAAAGCAACACCGTAATGATGTGCTAGACTCTCAAATATNTTTTTGAGAAGTCTTCTATTCTGTTTTAATATTTTCTACCAGGACTTTTGTGAGAAAGCAGAACATTCAAATGGTAGATTTGAACATGTTTGGATGATAGAACAGGTTCTACTCAAGAAACCTTTTGCGGGAAACACTTTAATACATTGGACTTTAAGCTCATTTAAATGGATGTGTGAGATTTTTTTTGTTCTTTTGAGGGTAATAAAAAGAGAGGTGGATGATGATTTCAGACCTGTATCAACCCAGGAATTCAAAGCACTTGTTTTCTGTGTAAATCCTCTGAGAGAAGGAAATGTCCACCAAAACCAAGTCTTTGGGGCTAGATTGAGTAAGGTGGGGATCAAACCCGCTTACCCCATTTGTGATTTTTTGAGGTAATTTCAGTGCATATAAGAGGACTTAGAAAGCTTACCTGCAGGCCCATATTAACAACATAAAATAGAATCAGTTTCCATGAATTAAAATCAATTATTTCAAATATCAGGCAAGTCAGATCATATATGTGCTGGAGACCCTTTAGAAAATGTAGCAAGTATTAATGCGACATGAGCACTGAGTATTTGACAGCAACATGGGAAATAGTCATGTGTGTCTTTCATCGGTTAGATTACAGTTCAGTCATACCAAAATTAAGGTTCAGTTCATAAACTATGGAAATCAGTTTAAGCAAAGTAATTTAAACTCTGTAGTTTAAATTCTCTTCAACACTTAAAATTAGAAGTTGTCAGTTGTGGCATTTTTGTTTCTCAGTGCATGTGTTGCCATGGTTAGACACCATAGTGTTCACATGGCTTGTTGGGAATCAGGCATCAACAACAGCTTGCTCCACCCCCACCACCTTGCATGGCCAACCCAGGCTAGGACTGACTGATCCTCCTCCTTCATTTGGATCCTGACCCTCACCTGCAGGCCACTGTCCCAGACTGGCTTCATCCCATCCCCATCCCCATGGAAGTGTCTGATGCCCAGGTCTGTGGCTGTCCCAGCTGCCCCCTGGCCTGCCCTGCTCCTGATTGAGGGAGACTGGCCCTGGCTGAGATGTTCTGCCCTGCCACCCTGAGGAGTCTCCTCATCTCCTCTGTCCCATAAGAAACAGCTGGACCTCAATACTCCATGACACACCCAGGTGTCCTTGGTAATGCTTTCCAGACCTTTGCAATCTTTTGTTCACTATGTTTTGCATTAATTTATTTTCATGGAGATATTTGCAGACCACTTTTTGAAGTGTTTTTCCCATCATCTGTGAGCAGGTTATAAGAAGTAATTCTGATGCTGTCACTACCGTCGTAGCTCATCTGGATTGTAGCTTGTAGAGTGAATGTAACAGACTAATTTACTTCTATAACACCGGGTCATTTTTACTGCCTCCTTAAATCAAGATAATGCAGGAATTTTATAAAACTGCATTGATGAGATATTCTGATCCTCTGGAAGTCTCTGAGTGCCCTGAATCCACCTCAGCAAAAAAGTCTTTCCAGATGCAAACCTGCATGGTAAAAAATTGCGTCTGCTCTCTTTGCACTTAAGTGAAAGCTCTAAAGCAATAATACCTGTCTGCATGTGATAACCTTCTTCATCACAATCTCTAGACATTTCTTACTCTATGGTATATGCTCCATGTACCATCCTCTCACACGGCATCCATCTTCCATGTGGCATCGCCACATTCAAGTCACACCTCCTGCTTTTTGGCTCTCCAGCCAGAGTTCCTCCATGCTCTGAGCTCCTCCAGCCTCTGCCTCCATTTACACAGGGTGGAATTCACCTTGTTGAATTCATCTCCTGCACATCTTCACCTACCTACCATCATTTCTCCAGCTCCAGATGTCTGCCTTTATTTCCATTCTAGTCTTCCAGCTCACTGCTTTTCAATACAAAGAGCAGTTCAAGCTTTATTTCCCTGAGACAGTGTAGTTCAAAGTTGTGAATTGCCTAATACTATCCAGGAGCAATTCCTGTTTCTTTCAGACCCCGAAGCAAACACTGAATTTAGCAAGAAGCATACCATATCTTTTGATCCCCTAATTCCTCTCCAACTATAAACGCTGCGACAATCTTACTTGCAACACTGATTTATTTGGATTTTTTGCCTGAACATGTGTCACGTACTTCTCCAGATTTATCTAATCATTTTGAATTCTGTATTTAATATGAAGACAAGTTGTATTCCAGCTAAGCAAAAGAGTAAGGTTCTTAATTATAAAATTGGAAATACCTACAAAAGAAATGGATATAAATAACGAAACAATCTGAAAATGTATCTTCTCCTAGCTGTCACATGGAAGGGTATTTCTCAACCAGTGAACCGCGGAGCTGCTGAATGAATTTATTCTTTCAGAGTAGAGTATTTTTGCCTTTCAGTTACATTTGGGGATTTTTCTGCTGAATGTTGACAAAGTTTCAACCCGTGTCTTAGGCATCCTTTTATTTCTCTACTGTTTGAGAGCCCTGGGAATATCATGGCCTTTCTTCTAGCTGCTTGCTCTCTATCAGAATGCAAAAGGAATGCTCTTAAGCTTATTTGAGAATAAATCTCCTTAGGTACAGAGGAATCATGGAGTGCTGATTCTTGTATCTTGTTTGCCTTTTCGCTCAGGAAATCAGCTGAATTGCAGTGATAAAAAATGAATTACAGTAGTAAACCTACAATGCACCATTCTATAAGCTACATATCATGAAATGTATTTGGCACAAGCAGCCATTTTATTTCTGGTTTACTGGCATATTATAGAGGCTGCATATAATACATTAATAGACTTTTGGGGCTGGGTCAGTGTGTCACAGTCCTATTCAGGGAAGCACTTAAGCATCTGTATAATATGAATCATGTACTTAGGTCTCACAGGTGCCAATGGAAATTAAGCAACTACTCTAGAGCTGTCTTGAACAGAGATTTATTCTTAAACCACGTTCCTAAAATAAAATATTCTCCTTTACTCTAGTCAAGACTGGAATAAACTAAAATGAAACACTTGTCATACAGGATTTTGGTTGATTTTTTTGTTGTGTGTTTGAGTTTGGTCTTTAAAGGTGCTTTTTCAGAATACCTCAGAGTTTCCTATTTATTAAATGTGTTTGTCTACAATTGTGTAAATATTAAAGTTTACTTAAAGCCTTCAAGACATATAACTGTAGCACTTTATAGACAGGTGGATCTGATAAGCTTTCATTGAAATATTGCCACTTACATTTCTGAAGACTGATTATCAACACATAGCAAAGGCACTTCAACTAGTCATACCCAGTGAAGATAAACCAGCTGTATACCTATGTACCATAATAGTGTAGCCAAGGTCTCTAAGTCAGACACTCTTCAACACCTTGCACGACTTCTTACCACTTCTTTTTGCTTTAAAAACCTAAGGCTTCTCTAGTTCACCCCTAGTCCGTGCTCAAGCCTGTCTCCAAGCTTGTCCCATCTCCACTGTAAAATTAACTTGTGACAGCAGCCCAGCCAGTCTGCTGTGAGAGGTTAGGACAGAGAGTATTTCTGCCTCTCCTTACCTTTCCAAACTTGCTCTTTTCACAGCATGCAGGATGCAATCAGTGCTGCAGGACACACTCAGTGCTGCAGGACATAAGCTCAGTAAGAACAAAGTTCTGGAAACAGCAACCCAACAATTCTTCAGTTTTCACCTTATAGCTTTCTGGTTTTAGCTTCCTTTCTACTAATGTTCCTCTTTCTCCCCCTCTTCTCCCCTCTTCCTCTCTCCTTCTCCCTCTCTCACCTCTCAAACTTATGGACCTTTTCCTATGAGGTTTCCATCAGGGAAATGATTTTCTTGTTCTCAAGAAACAAGAAGCACAAAGCTGGCATTCTCCTGTCACATCACCTCCCAATTTTAATCAAAAAACCTTTCAAGAACATAAAAATTAAAGGGAAATGAATTATGTTTCCAACCAGGAGCCAGAATTAATTCAAGATCTGTATTGGAGAACTAGGTGGTTCTTATTTCATTTCCAGGCTAACCAGGAGCCTGGGTCTCATTTCAGAACTGGTAATTTCTAATGCTATTGGAAAAAAACAGACAGCCTGCTGTTCCCAGTCATCTTTATAATATTTTCCAGCACTGGAAATTGTTGACTAGCACAGCCTTTGAACAAAAACATTCACTATGCTAAATTTAGACTACAGTCCTGTAGCAAGTGTGTTTTAAAAGAGCACTTTCTAGATCAGTACCAGTTTAACTGCCAGCTGGATGAGAATAAGTCTTCTTTAGTAGCCGTTCAGAAAGTGTTCTCTTCTGGAAGGAAAGATATAGGTGATTTTTCCAGCTGGTACCTTTTATCTATACATAGAGTCAGTGGTTTAACTAGGAGGATATTCAGAGGAACAGCAGGAGCATCCACAGGAATATCTGCTCTAACATGACTCAGCTTCGGGACCTCAGAGGTCCCAGTTATGCACAGTCTGTATGATGTGAGCATTGGGTGCCTTAGGTGAAAGCACAAGGAATAGAAAACAGTGAAAAACACAGATGTAGGCCCTAGTCTACGAGATTCAACTATAGACTGAATGTTTTAGAAGGAAATATTTCTGAGTAGTGTAGGCATACGCCTTGTCTTTCCATTTGGCCTTGGGGTCAGGCATTACTCACTGGAATTGAATGGTTTTACAGATATAGAAGCTGACAGATTACAGACCACCAAATGAACAGATATACCATCTGTATAATCCCAAGAAGGTGTCTGTAGAAAAGAAGGCATTTCGATATACATCTGAATTCAGCTAATTTTTAATGAGCTCCAGGTAGCTCATCACTCATACAAACTCCAAATTGTCTGCCAGAGCTACCTTGGCACTCTCTATTAATGGCAGAAGAAATTTACATAAACGAGATTATCCTCTACATGTCAAATGTGGAATTCAGTTTCAGACTAAGAATGCAATTTAGATCTCCAGCGTAATTTGAAATGGCCTAAAGTGTTAATTCGGAAGATCACTGGTAGTGTGTCATACCTGCCAGTTCTGTCTGTTTATCTTGAATATTCTAAAGCATCTCAAATGGCTTTAGATGCCTAAGCCTAGGATACTGAACTGAGCTTAATGTGTCTCTTTAAAGGTGAATTAAACTAGTCAGTAAATTCTATTGATGGTGTTGACTATATTGTCTAAATAAAAAGGGAAATTGAATATCTATCTCACATCCAGGTGTTTTTTATATAAGTACTTTAATCTTGATCTAAATGCCATTCCAAGTTTATTTTTTGAAAGTGCCATGGTGTCTATGTTGTGTGAAGAAAGGAGGCAAACTGGATCTTGAACCCACACCACCAAAGGCTGAAAAATAAATTTGTGGCTGAAACAGATATATATAGGCAGCCAAGGGCTTTTAAGGAAATGAGGTAATATTGGTCAATCCAACGATCAGTAATAGTCATCAATGGTCTCAGCTTATTGCTTGCTTATTGGTAAGCAGCCCAGAGAACAATTTTAAGGAATGATTTGAAAGTTAAAGAGGTGGCCTTGTGGGTGTGGCATGACAGGCAGCATGAGAAGGAATATGAATATGTTCTTTCTGAAGTTGAACAAGTGACCATATTTTGACAGGTTGGGAAGGAAAGTATTTCTGTACTTGTAAGGTTGTGGTTTGAGCTGATCCCACTAAACAGAGCTACAAAAAAAAATCTTAAAAAATCATACAGTTTTCTAAAATGCACACATTCCAATTAGGCCTCTTCCATGGGATTTCTGGTATAAAACTGGTGATTATATTGGAATCTCAGAAACAACTTGTATGAGTCCCAAAACACAGGGAGGAGTCCCTCCCAGGGCTGGAATATTAAGTTGGCTGGAAGAGTTGTTGGCTTTACAAAACATCCAGGACAATATTGTGATCATAATGAGATTTTCTTACAGTTTTTAAAGATTTACATGAGAGCTCTGCAGGGATACGGGCCACTTATCAGATAACTCACAGAAAAATAACTTGTTTAGTGTGACAGGCTTTCTCTGAGTCTGTCAGATACATTCCAAGAGCACATGTAGTCTGACTTTTAAAAATGCCATTTCTTAAGACATCAGCAGCTGATAACTATATAAAATGTCATTGCATTATGGAAAATATAGCCATGCATTTATTGGAATCATTTATTTCTACTCAGATCTATGTTTAAAACACAAAGAATCAAGTTTCATTTAATGCATTCATTGCATTCGTTGAGCTCTATGGAAAGATACAAAGCGAAACTAATTGTGACAAGTCAGTCTAATAGAACGAACTCTATCCAGAGTATACTTTATTCCAATTCAGCTGTTAACAACCCTACCCTGCAGCCTCAGGTGTGAATTTTAATACTATGATGAATCTTTGTGGGAAAAGAGACTCCTTGACACTGAAGTTGTTTATATGTTTTTGGGATGTTAATGGTTCAGGTATGGATTCAACGCCTCCACAGTTCTGAATTATGAAATAATCGCTGCAGATTACTGTAACTGTAACAGATTTCATCTATTCATGTAAATTCTTCTATAGGTTGTCAAGCAGGCTCATGTTGGATGCAATATATTTAAAGGAAAAAACATAGCATGCTGGTAATCGCATGTAGGAAGCTAACAGGTTTCCTTAAGACAGTCCCATCTTTCATGACTGCCCAACACCAGCAACTGAATTTTCTTGAAACAGATAATTTTTTTCTTTCTATTTAAACACAAGAGTGGTGTGTCAGCACCAAAAAAGACTCTGCTGGGAGCAGATAAGTCTGTTGACTTTTTTTTAAAATGGACCCTTGTGTGCATGCTAAAACTGGTTTATTTATAACAGAAATAAATTTATAAATATATTTTCCTTTCAGTCGCAATAATTACAAAGGTCCAGAGACTGAAATATTTCAGGTTTTTCTTCAGAACTTGTTTGAAAGTTCAAGTAAGAACATTAATTCAACAGTGGTGAATTGAACTGAGATTGTTTTGAAACATTTCCAGTTCAACGACCATTTTGCTAATTCCAAGAAAAGGTTAAGTGGATTTTTCCCTAGAGACATACAGTTCCAGCCTCCCCTTCCCTGTAAAACAGTCAAGTCACAGCTTCCATGGTCTCACTTGGAAAAGAGATTCGTTTGGGTGGATGCAATCCCTGAATCTGTGAAGTCCCAGACCTGTATCTGGGCTAAATTCTTAAATTCACAGCGTGGAGTCTGGTGGCCCCGAACATGAATTTTCAGGAACAGAGTTAGCATTTACTTTGTCTTTTATCATCTTTTACCATTTCAATGTCTTCAGGGATGTTCTTCCCTGAAAAGAGATACAATTGTTCAGTGAAATACTCAGTTTTGGCCAACTACACCGCCATTAGTTTTAATGAAACTTCAAAAATATGTTTCCCTGTACACCAGGGTTTTGTGAATAAGGAGCGAAAACAAAACCCAGAAAGAAACACTACAGAATTTCAGATCCATGCAATACTTTGGAAGCGTGTGATTTTGATCTGATTGGACTAAATCCATTCTTGCGGGAAAATATAACTTCTCAGAAACCAGACTGTCTGCCTTTTGTTAATGCCAGTTTTCTTTGTTGCCATCTTCAAAAATGGTGTTGGTTTGGAATGGGAAAGTTGTCCTAACCAGTTTGTAAAGTTGTTGCTGGGGGAAATAAAGATGAACCTTTCCATACTCCTGAAATAAGTGCTTCATACTCCTGAATGTTTCTGGATGCCTGTAGGTCTAACAGCTCAATGACTTGAGTACACAGACTAATTAGGATAGGCAGGTTAAGTTATTGCACATTCACAATAATGTCTACATATTTGTGCTTATCCTGTTTCAGATGTGAGGCAATGCAAATCAGTTTAGAGATCTTCACAAATAATTTATAACCTCACAACTGGGGGTGGGCTAATAATATCCATTATTGTCCAGACAACAGTTTGAGTTAGGTGGCAGACAGTAATTAGCTAAACTATGATAGTTCAATCTTGTATCCTATGTCCTGATACTATTATTTTGAATATTGAATAAACAACATATGCATTTCCATTTTTGTCTTTCTCTTTCTTTCTTTCTGTCTCATGTAGTTGAATAAATTTAATTTTTTCCTTACCCTGTGTTACACACCTGAAAATGTTAAGCGTTCCAGAGACAGTGGTTTAATTGCTACTGGATCTAATCTCCATACATCCATAGGCTTTGCTTGAAACAAGACATGATGTGCATTACCTCCTTAATGAAGGTAAATTATACCTCAAAATGATAGTAGTTCTATTTTTGTTAAGATTTCATTATTTTTTTTATTATTTTTTTTCCAAGTTTTCCAAGGCTTTTGGGCATATCAATTAAAGTTTGCTGTCAGACACACCTTCTAAATGAACTACCTTATTTTCTTATCACATTTGGAAATGAGTCATTTTTCCACGCCTTCTTTCTCCCCTACTCTACAGAAATGGACTTGTTATCACTTAAAAATACATGTTGTTTTCATGAGGTGAGATAAGTGTTCCCAGATACATTCATGAAACTCCCTCCAAGCTATTGGGGTTATCTTTAGATCAAATATAGCAAAACTTTTGGTTCGAATCCAAGAACTGTCAATTATCAGCAACTCTGAAAATCGCAGAAAGAACCACTTGGCCTTCTCTGGCTTGTGATTTTCTCTTCATTCATCCTGTTATGTTCTCCACTATAACAATTAATTTCTTTTCCCTCTCTGACCAACACTCTCTCTCTTCAGTTTAACTGTTCTAAATATCATTTTCTTTTTTTTAGTACTTTAAGGGATTCAGTCCTCTTTGAACCCTACTCCTTTTTTTAAGGAACTGTGTAGAGAAATCCCATGGGAGAGGGCTCTAGAGGGTAAGGGG
>VZSZ01004916.1:62399-79879 GCA_013398815.1 Ibidorhyncha struthersii | reverse complement strand
GTAATGCGTAAAAAGAGGAAAACAGGAGGAACGTGAGGATTTGGGATATTTGAGACAGTCCCATGGGACTACGCAAAATTTATTAAGGAAAGTTTAGGGGAAGGGGTCAGGGAAGAAGGCAGTGGGGACTGGGCAGAAAGGGGTACCGAGGGGCTGGCTGGCTGCAAAACGGGGCTGCCAGTGTGCTTGTCTAAGCCCTGCTCCTGATTCCCATAGTCCTCCCTCCTTTTTATAATTTAATCCTTTCCCAACTGTGTCTCTGTGTAATTTCACTATCTACCCCTTGTGTATCTGAGGGCTGCAAGGACTAGGTCCCAGCTATGGGGCAGCGGCGGGGAACTAGCACCGGTGGGTTTGGTGCCAGCTACTGGAGCCACAGCAGGGGTGGAGGTGCCCCAGGTGTGGTCAGACACTGGGCAAGTGAGGGTCCCTGTGCCAGCTGGCAAGTGTGCATGCGCTTGTGAACCCAGAGTGTCACGTCTGCACGTCTGTGTGTCTGGTTGTCTGTGTATAGTTGAATTTTCACTGCTGATACTTGGCCCTGTGCCGGAGCCCACAGTTGGGGTGTCACTATTAGCTGTAAGACTTGACTGAGGTCCTTATCCTCTCTGTTTGGGGACCAGTCTGGAACGTCCAGTCACATCAGCTTTGGCAAACCATCCACCTCAACATCTTGCCAACGTGTCCAGGCTCCTTGAGCCTGATTTCATTCTGTCTTACCCTGATTCATTGCTGTGGGTTTTGCTTTTCCAGTGAGGTTCGTGCACTGATGATAGCATTCTGCACTACAACAAGCAGATGCTCGCATTTCTTCTCTTGGTGGCGTGGCTACGTGAAGCAAAAAGCACTAAGTGTTTTCCAGCATATTTCTTTGGGATTTAAATTCCACTGCTGCAGAAATTAATATAAGACATTGCTACAAAGTCTTGTGCTTTCCAAAAAGCATTCTTCAGGGACAGAATATTGGGTAACAAGCTGCAGCAAACTTACACGGAGGGCGTTTAGTTTCCTCCTAGATGAACTTTACAGTTGCTGTGTATTTTGGAGCATTACTAGAACATACATTATAAAGAGAGATGGATGGAATGTAGTCTGATTTATTGTATTTAGCTGTATATTTTTTTCCCTAGAACAGAGTTGTCTGTTACTTCATAAAAAACATCTTTTGGTCTGCAAGATCTACTCTCACACTTCATACAATGGCATATTGACCATCTTTTTACTAAAACTTCATATTTTTACTGACTGAATTTTTACACTGACGGTGTAAGAGTGAGGTAACGAGTTGGTTTAACTGTGACAGCTATTATCAGAATGAAATCAACAGTGCAGAAATAGTGGTTACAAACATAATGCATAGCTGGTGCTTGAATCCTAACTTCCCTTTTAATGACATCCAAGAATCTGGCTTCAAATGTGGATGCATTTCAGTTACAGAACTAAAATCCTTATTCTCTCTGAAGAACTACAGGCCTGCCGCTCCAAGAAAATGCTTAAGATCTCACAGGAAAAACTTTAAGATCATAATGGGGAGAAGGACTGACTTCAAAAGGATTTTGCACAGAGATAGGAAATAACCATTACCTGTCCTTTCCAAAATTCTGTGTATGTTTAGTGCTAACTGTGAAATTGTTTTCCTGCAGTTTAAAGCTGAATAAAATTTCCAGTGAAGTCAGTCAATAAGCACCAGAGTGTCAAATCTAAAGAAGTAAAAGTAAATATTATTTCTTCCTGTCCAGGTCAGAGTATTTTACTTTTAAGATAAGCTGCTTAGGACCTTCATCTTTATTCATAAAATTCCCCAAGGAAAACCCTTCCAAGCACACTTTCAGCTATTTAATTCAGAGGGAAACGTCATGCATAGCTTAGAGCTGAGGCACATTTCCCTTTGCTTGTTTCCTGCAAGCCTGTCAGTTCCTTCAGGGATCATTCCTGTTACAACATATTCTATCCCTGGTTCATTAATCACACAGATAATAAGGATGAATATTCTGTCTGAATTTATCTATATCTATCTGAATATGAATCTATCTGAAATATCTGTATGAAATGTGAATATTTTATCACAAATTCCAAGCACTCATTGAAGTGTTTACTACCCAGCAAGGCACTCAAGTGTACACTCAAGGGAAAGATTTTGCTAAACTGTGATTGACTGTTCAACTAAGGCCTGAAAGTCCTTCCCTGAAAAGGCTGCGGTACTGGTGAGTTCGAGTGTCAGATCTGGCTGCCTCTAAACAGGTGCCTGTCATCACTTCCAGATTTTCTGGCTTTTAAACCAAATTCTTCGAGCACTGCCAGTGCACCACAGCATGTCGTGGTTGGAAGGAGTCCAGCAGCAATTCAGCTTTAAGCATAACAAAGGCAGGCAGCAGGGAACATATGCAGCATATATTCCAAAGCCTGCCAAAACGTGCTTCCGTAGATGCGCTGGTGAACAGCGGGGGAGTATTGCCAAAAACATTGATAAGTGACCTTTAAGGGGAAAGTTAGTGTTACTTGTAACAGAAGCGAAACCCCTTCCTTTTAAAATATACATCGTTACCATGAATTTGGCCACTTACCTTTGTAGACGTGTTTCAAGGCTGCACTTGTGTTTTGCATCCCATCACTGAATTATTCCCCCTTTGTATTCCTGGTACATAAATGGAATCCGTTTCACTGCTTTTGCTGATCAGATAACAAAACAGACTGTAATGAAAAGTATAAAGCCAAAGGCCATTTGTGATAGCCAGTTGAAATCTTTCCAATGAATATTTCAACAGGATTTCATCTGAGATCCACTCTCATAAAATATTCACAAACAATGTAATTCTTCAAAAGGATCTATCGTGCAAATATTCCAGAAGAAAAATCAGTAAAGATTACAAAAATAGTCTAATCTCATCTCTTTTTTTCTCTTTCCAACTCAATTTCCTTCCTATTCCTGCTAGAAAATATGTTTAAAATGTGCAACAACATAAGTGTTTATTATTAAAGGTAAAAAAGTACACAAAGCAGTCTCTGAATTGAAATTGACAAAAAGGGGTGAAAACTGTTCTGCCGTATAGTTTCCCTTTTTTTCTCACTTCTTTGTCTCTCAAAGGAAAGAAATTATTTAAAATCAAGGTTGCTTTTCTCCTCAAAACAATAAAACTAAGAGTAAAAGGAATTAATTTTCTCATCAAGAATTACAACATTCACAGGGTTTTGAAGAAAAATCCTATCTTCCTGTTTAACAAGAAATTCACACGCAGAAAAAGACCTCCCTGGCGATGGCCACCTCTGCTGTTCACTGCAACTCACAAGCTCCCTACAGCACAGAGGAGGCTTTGCGTGTGGTCAACCCATACATTTCAAAGAAGACACAGATCCAGTAACCAACCACAGGGTTATACCCAAGCCTCTGCCTGGATCCTTACTTCAATCTATTGGCTTATATTGAGCAAAAAAGAAGTCACATTTAGGTCTAAATAGGCTAAAATATGCTAGCTAAACCTAATGCAGGTGCAAGATCTCTGAAAGTGTACACTCTTCTTGATTACTCCCAGTGAGTTTTCTCAATTCGGAGAGATATTTTAGGCAAGATGTTGCAGTTTGTACTTTAAGGATTGCACTAAACTCAGTTGCATTTGAAATCATGGCACCCATGGGCAACTGTGCTTCATTACACCAGTGCCCTCAAAGGAATGAAAAACTGGAGAGAGGCATTACATCTTACTGTTTGTAAAGCACCTGTCAGGGAAGTCTGTGCCCTGCTCATTAGACACAGATGACTGCAATAACGTATGCTAGTCCCTCAGCTTCTTGAATCTTTATATACTGTATAGAAGATGTTACATGCATAACTTCACAACTAAATGAGAGACAATTTAGACCTTAGTGAAACAACTGATTTTTGGCTTTCATTGCTTTGAAAGATACTTAACAGAAAATATTCTGCAAAATATGAGTGTCATCACTATTAGATCATGGATCCATGATCCTCCCTGTCACCACTCTTCCCTCAAATAAAGGGTGTCACTGTGAAATCATGGTGCAGGGTTGGTATGTAAGAGGCTGCTTTTGGCCAAATGAAATGTGCGATCCCATGTTAGTGCATTGCTAAGGTGTCTGGGAACTTTCCATAGTAAAATCATGTGTGTGTGTGATAAATGGTTCCTCTAATCATTTCACCAAGTTGTCCTCTAAGTTGCTGATAAATTACACTACAGGAATTGCAAAAAGACTCGCAAGCATCATTACATTTTTTGTGACCAACAGTTACCAACTTCTCTTTCTGGCAGCGTGTTTCCTGCCTGTTGAAATTAATGTGGGAAACTTTTCTGCAGAGGCTGAAAGAGCCTCAAATTATAAGTGTTTGAAATGCTATCAACAAGCCCTTGCCTCAGCGGGGACATCTGTCCTCTGTAAAGGCTTTGACAGCTTGCAGGAGGAGTCCAGCAGTGCCATGCTGGCAGCACCCATCCCGCCAGCTGCTGCTGAGCACTGACCTGCTGTAGTAGAGTTGTGTGATTGTGCTTGGTCACGGTGTGAGTAACACCAGAGTGGGGACTCCTCTTTTAACACGCTTGTGTTGCTTGGCCCAGATTTTAAGAAGAAACAAGTCTTTCTTCAAATGGGTGATGTATGCATTCAGAAAGACCAGAAGTATTTGGAGGTCTTTGAATTTAACTATGAAGCTGAACTGCCTAATAAGAACATATTTTGACATTCAAACCATTTGTCCAAATAGTCCAACAGCTCTCAAAACACCAACACCAAAGATCACAATAATTAGCTGAAGTCTTTTCACAGAAGGTTAAGTTAAGACATTTCGCTTTTGCTGTATAAGTCAACAGAAACTGAATGGGTTGGGTATACGGCAATGACACAGTGGACACGTGCTGATGTATTACCTTTCCACCATTTTTTCAGGTTTCTGACCCCTGGTTTCTGTATTAAAGACGTACCAGAGCTTATTCTGTACTGGACTATTACAGACTTTGCCCGCAGAAACCCTGAGTACTTCAGGATGGAAGGGACCTCTGGAGCTCATTTAGTCTATCCCTCAACTCAACACGGGGGCAACTTTGAAGTTAGTGCAGGTTTATCAAGGTTTTTATCAGTTGAGTTTTAACACTCTCCAAGGAGCGAAATTCCATGGCTTTTCTGGGAATGCTTCATCAGATTTTTTTTTTCATTAAATCCAGTTGCAATCTGGATATGTGCCTTTTTCCTCTTATTCTCTGGCTGTGCACTTGTAAGAAGCGTCTTGCTCTGCCTTTTCTATAATTTCCTTTTTTGTAAGATTGTAATAAAGCTTTGTTTTCTTCGGGATGAGTGCTGAAAAAAGTTCTCCTCAATACATACATTTTGATATGCTAATATTAATAAAGCTTGTAAGACTACAGTTTCATCCGTTTCATAAGTAAGCTCATTTTTTAATTCTGTGAAAAGTTTCTTCTGTAGTTTATAGTTTTCTTGAGTTTTCTTCTCAATAAAAACACTTTCTGAGGACTGTTTTTAATTCCGCTTCCCTTTCCCTTGCCATCTGCATTTACCTGAAAAACATAGGGTGAAATGAAATTTATTTGTAATATTGAAGATTGCTCTGCTCTGATTAAAGCTTTTAAAACTCTTGCTCGTTCATTTTAACCAGCTACAGAGAGTTTTTCTGCTTTGTCATCTTTGCTCATATTATTTTGCTGAGGAATATGAGGGTTTTTGTTTCAGGGCCTGTTCTACATACAGTACTTGAAGTAGGGAAAAAGTGGGCTGGCTTAAGCACTAGACAGAGACTACTCTCCACAGCTGCTCTGTACCTTCGTGATCAGTTAAGAAACCAGCATTATCAAAGAATGATAAATCTGTCCTGGGCTGCTAGTATAAAGTTATATGAAAAACAGCGCTATATCTTAGCATAAGTTATTCCTGGAGACAAAGTTTAGTTTCCAAATTCCCGAACAAACTTTATGTCTATGATGCTGGTTGTTTTCCTGAACCTCTGCGCCTAAGCCTCCACCTGTAAAACAGAAATTGTCACACTTTCCTACCACACACAACTATAGCATGGAAGCATTCATAATGTTTCTGGGAACCTCAGATATTGCAGTAATGTTGGAAAGGATCAACAAGATAAAGGAAAAGATATGACTCTTCCTGTTCTATGCCAGAAACTGCAGGACTGATTCTACTTCATTCTAAGGCAGCTGAGCCTCTGAATTTCTAGTGTTCATCACTTTCACCTTTGTATTTTGATGGCTACCTGATCATGTGCTAGAACTAGGACATAGCCAGTGATGCCTGTATCCTCTCTTTGCTTGGTCAAAGGTTGATTTTATCTGGGAATATCCTTGAACCACGAGACTTGTCTGAGTGTTCTGAGCTGTACGCAAATTCAGATCCAGAGTCAGTCTTCTAATTCATGGCTAAACCTGATCTTTGGGAACTGAAAAAACTAAGATAAGTTTCAACCATTATAAATACACAGTACGGGGGTGGGGGTAATGCCAAATTATTTCTAATGCTCAGGGCTGAGAACACAATAATTGAAACAGACCTAAAGTGCTGTGGCTGCTAAATACTAAGGTATTAAGGTAAATTGATATATTATAAGTGTTATTGAAAAGATTATTTCACAGACCAAACGTAGAGGCATTTTTTTCAAGTTCTGTTGATTAATGCTCCTGAAGCTTTCTTTGCTAATGACTCACCAGGATACACACTCAGGGAAGAGTGATGTTGTGGCTGGGAAGGTGAAGGCAAGTTACCGAGAGAGATGCAGGCAATGGGAAGACCACATTCATCAGCTGGTGACAGGGTGCTCTTTACGGAGGATACACACAGCGTGCAGGAAAGGATGTGGTGCCTCTTCTCCACCAGGGTATCTTAGAAATGCACTGGGCAATACAGGCAACCAACCAAAGAGTGGAGTATTTTTCCTCCTTCTTTGGGTGATCTTTTATGTAAGTAAATCTATAATTCTTATGACACATCTGCAGACCTATAATTTTAGGCTTCCATTGGGTAAGACTCAGCTCTGACTGCTGAGCTACAGCTCACTGTTGTCTCCCTTGTCCTATCTGTGGGAGCTGAATTATCCAGCTGGGTGAATTAGATGTAGCCTATCAGCCATTGTTGGTACTATACCTCCTGGCTTCTCAGACATTCTAGCAAAGTCTAGAAAGAACTTGGTGCCTTGATGTCCTGACACATAACCCTCATCCCCAAACTAATGCTAGCCGTGAACAGTCCCAGTCCATCAGACAGCAAAACACTGAAAACAGAGCTGTCACTGGTATGGCAAATTCAGCCATACACTCAAGTTAATATGTTCTTTTTTCCTAGCTATAACCAATAAACATGTCAAAGAATGTTTCAAGTCAAACATTTTCCATTTGTTTTTTACTGAATTCCAAAGCTGAGAGCAAAACTCGGGCCATTTGAAAAGACCATTAGAGAATTTTAAGTACATGCTCGGTTAAAAAAGAAAGAAGAAATACCAAAAAAGTAACAAAGGTCAACATATTCTAGTAAAGTACTTTTTGTATGCAGTCTTTGCTGTCCTTTTCTGAGCAATGGCTTATTTCTTGCAATGCCCCAGCCTCCTGCAGGGTGAACTGAGTGCAGGAGCACGGTGCTAGCTGGGTGACCAGGAGCTGTATGGTAGCTCTTCACTGTCATCACTGGTGTAATGCATTCAGAAGACCCTAAACAGAGAAACAAAGTATCTTCAAATCAAATTGCTAACACAGACACTGCCTGGAAGATATGTAAAAACCTTGGGTACCACTGTCTCATTTTTCTGCTGAGTTTTATGAGCAAATGCTTTCCTTGGAAATTGCTACAGTTACATTTCTAAAAAGAAAACTGTGCAGCTTTCAAAACTCCAGCCAGAAATACACCTCTGCCATGAACCAAATGTGTAGGAGAGTGCCGTGCTTTAAAAGACTTGCAAAACTTTGACTGTAAGAGGTCTTGGAGCACAGCAGCTCCAGCCCTGCCTTCTTCAGTCACAGAAACCAGTGCTGTGTCGTCCTCGTGAACATAAAGCATGGAATAACCAACCCATTAGTGTGTGAAGCTTAGGTCAGATTTAATTAAAACCTGCTTATGTCGCAAGGCTATGGTACCACTTTGTAAGCAGTGGCTCAGGTGGTGTAGAAGGAAATGAAAAGAGGTTCTCTGGGACAACTCTACTTTTATTGTGTATATTTTGGGCAACACTGAACTAACTGCTGTTACTGAAGATAATTCCTCACAAACATATGTGAAAAAACATAACCCTCATCTTTTGATCAGAAACAAGCCACCATCTCTCATGGAAGCTTTGCACATACACCCAGCCATGGCTGCTGCATGTATCCCCAGACATACAAGATTACATAAAATTTAATTTGACCCTAGTACTTTGCAGACGCTTTTGGAAAATGACAAGAAATCAGTGCATTCAAATGCAGATGCAAACTAACTGTAAAGAGTGGTTGCTGGTTGTTGCCAGCTGCTGAACTGCCAAGTTTGACACATTTCATACTTGGGAGACACCTACCTCAAATGTGGTGCTACAGGCTGCTCTGTTAACTGTGTGAAACGCTCAAATACCTAACTGCATCAGAAGACAGGAGTTCTCAAAGAGCATTGGATGACATCCATTTTTCTCTCTAGGATTATCTTTGTTATTACATTGTAAATATATTCTGGCCATGATTAGCATGAGCCTGTCTTGATGTGGCCCCTTTTTATGAACAAGATTTTTCTCTGTGTATCACCTAAAGCACAGAATATAGGCCAAGTGTTTCAGAAGCATATTCATTACTTCACACTGGGTATTGCCACAGTAAAATATTAAATACAGTCAGACCAAAATAATAGCTACTTTAAGGGTTCCATTGTGTCATCAATTAAATGCAGATGGCCCAATTAATATTATGCAAACTCAGTATTTTGCCTGGAGAATTTCTAGCAGCTAGGGTCACAAAAGAAAATGCCTCCCAGGAAATAAAGGATAATCAAGCTAAAAAGACTCAAAATCTCCCAAGGAAAAATTATAAATGTCAATTTAAAATGTGGTGTCATAGCAATCTCTAAAAGACTCCTTTACAAAAAAATATTTGGGACTCCAAAAGAACGTGGCAAACGCGGCTCAGTTTGTATGATGAGCAAAATAAAAAGGAGGTCCAACACATTCATACAACTACACAGTTTAAAAATTGTGTAACTTATAAATCAGTATTGGCATATTTTTTCCAGAGTCTAACAAAAACATAAAATGTGGCCTGCATTATGATATCTTCTTTGGCTGTCACTAAATTCTGTACATGCTACCTAATAAGCTTAACTAAAAGCATGGCACGGAAAGCAAACTTCTTCCAAGGCAAGAAGAACAACAAAGGATCATTTTGGCTAACTTTTGATCCTACAATGGATCAAAATGGTCTTCAGATGAGCAAATAACCCGGGGCTCCCTCCTAGCGCTAGTGAAGAGAAACACATTTTAGATGCAATTCACCTTGGCCACCTTAGGAAACAGGTAAATTAAATCCTAAGCTTACCTCATTCTACTCTGTCATCTATTGCTATAGTGACAGATAAAGTCATTAGCTCAAACCATGCAAAAGGTGAGATAATTTCCATCAACTATGAATAAACTGTTGTCACCAGATGTTTAAAAGAATTATATCAAGCCTTGAAAAATCAGGTCTTAAAATACAAAGCATCAAGTATCCAGTAATCAATTTGTCTTCTCTTCCTTTTACCTAGAAAATACTCCTTAGGCCTCTTGACCTGATTTCAGCAGGTGCTTGTTTGCTCTGCTAGCTCTGACTGGATCATCAGGAGAAACTTAGCTCTCAAATCCAACTTCCTTTAGGAACAGGAAGGACCTAGTGAAACCATCCACCTGGACTTTTTAGTAAGGTTAATTGTACCAGTACCCTCAATATCTTTCTTTAGACAGCTCTGCATTTTCTCTATCTTTTATAAAAAAGAGACAAGTTCCCAACTCCTTTTGCACCTCTTTTCTTTTAAAGTCCATGAAATCAGATGCTTCACTTGTTGGAATGGTGTATTAACTCATAGAATCATAGAATGGTTTGGGTTGAAGGGACCTTAAAGATCACCTAGTTCCAACCCCCCTGCCAAGGACAGGGAGACCTTCTACTAGACCAGGGTGCTTAGAGGCCCATCCAAGCTGACTTTGAACACTTCCAGGGATGGGGCATCCACAGTTTCCCTGGGCAACCTGTTCCAGTGTTCCACCACCTTCACAGTAAAGAATTTCTTCCTAATATCTAATCTAAATCTAACTTCTTTCAGTTTAAAACATTACCCCTCATCCTATCAACTGCCTGATAACAGTATATATCAATAATTCCCCCATGAAGAAAAAATTAGAACTAAACAACCTTCTTGAGTACAGCATTATAAATATGAACCAGATCTCATAATATCAAATGAAAGCCTTCACACATACTCCAGTAACTAGAAGGAGAAACTTGTCCCAGAGTGGCTCCCAGGCCACTTGACCTACTCACCAGTGAGTCCTGCTTGATACTTGCTAGTGATCCCACACTTACTTGTGTATGCTTGCTTGCCCCAGTTGCCGGCCCCATGGACATACAGGCCCAATGACAAGTGGTCTGACTCCAGTTGCTGGAGCTCAGACCCCCATACACACACATGCACAGAGTAAATTGAAATGACACCACGTGCATTTGATGGTGTCAAAAGCAATCATAAATAGCAAAATTTTGCATAGACTAATCAAAACTAGACGCTAAAATGTCTACACACACTATAGTAGCGAAACAACTGCAAGTGAGGAACACATAACTGAAATCACCTTTTGTATGTGTTTAATTCCCAGGCAGATGGAGTGTTAGATGCATAATATAGTGAATTACTTAAAATGAATAATTATTTGACTACCTCTAATCACAGTCTAGCGTATTCAACACAGCTTTTGATTATGTTTACAACTGGGCGATACCGTGTGCAGCTCCACAAAATGAATGAGCTACTCAAGCCTGCCACAAGAGATGTAAGAAATGGGGCTGTGCTATCACTCAGCTTTTGCACCACTGGGCTGGCTGGCTGCCCATTCCCTGCCTTCGCTGTAAATCCACATTCCTCTTCTGCTGCTCAGTGTAAGGATAAAGCCAATCTATTTACAGACAGCAGCAACTTCTTTCAAGATTTCCGTGCACAAAGGTGATAAAATTACTTCAGAAAGAAGAGTAAGACTGGCTTAGAAATCCCCTGCTTGCCTCATTTTTTTAAGCAGAGCCAATTTCTCTCATGTGCATAGAGGAAATAGAAATCTTATCCCCTATGAAAACACCTCAATAAAACAGTCTATTTGTTGTGCCTGTGTGTCACCCTGCAGCACTGTAAAGGAAAAAATTATGGATGCGTAGACCTCAGTATCCCAAATAGACAAGCAAAGACCTTCTTGAAATGCCATGGCCTTCCTCTTCACTTCCCTCTTCTGCAGCAGACACTCCTGTAATAAGACAACATGACTGCTGTAAGGTGTGCTCAGCTGCAAGACCAGGTGGCCCTCTGGAAACAAGGTTGAAGGCACCGGCAATGCATACTGCAAAAACTAAACCCAAGAAGGTTGCCGCCATATGGTCATGCCAGCGCGCCTACATATTGGGCTGGGCTGCATCTTTCCTTTGGGGTCCACCATCTAGATTCCACAGTCCAGCAGAAGAGATTCTAATAAAACACTTTAGTCTTATTTTCATTCGGTTTTATAAACTGCTTCCTTAAAGGATTTTGAAGTTTATATGCTCATCTTGGCTACATGCCACAGTGGGTAGATTCCTAGCTAAACACTTCAGAGCTATATTGATTTGAGCTATTCCCAATAACCCTAATGTTGCTCTTGAATTTTAACCTGTTGTCACACACTTGCTCTTTCTTTGTCAAGGCTTATACTGCCCTAATAACCATGGTCAACATCCCTCTTAATGCTTTGTTCTTCTAATAGGAATAATCCTCTTACATGGTTCCTTCTAATACTTTATTCTGGCACTAGTAATATGCAAATACTGAGCTGCAGATTACTATATTCTACTTTTGCTGGCTGTTTTCCTGAGAAATGTATTCTATTTATGGCACATGTTGACACAGCTGGTTCCAATTTTCCTTCTCATGCACAGCAATTTGGGGAAGCCTGCCATACTGCTGTATGTAAAAGCAATCATGCCAGGCTTTTGTTTCAGAGAGCACGCCAGCCTATGGGTGCTTTCTACTGCCTGGGGAGGCGATCCTTATGTTCGCTTGCCAGATTGTCCTCAGCTTCCTCAGCAGATGTGTAGACCCATCACTGGAGTCATGGCCAAGGATAATACTGAGAGGGAGACAATGCTTCTCCAGCCTAAGGCCTTGTTCTCCACCCACTATTCTGGAATAGGAGTGTACACACATGGAGTTAATCAGGGGCAAGTCCCTATGCAGACGAGCCCTCACACTAAACACACCACTCTGCAGGATGCTGAGGCCTCTGACCACATCCTGGGTACTAGATGTTCACCACAGATTCACTCAGCACTGTTTCTTCACGCTGCAATCAAAACCTGAGCCTTCAATCTTAGCAAAGATCAAAGAGCACGTACCCAGAGCTCTGCTATTAAATTAAAGACCTTTTATGATGATTATTAATGTGAGAGCCGTCATACTTCACCTGCACATTTAAAAAGCCTTTTACGACTATAAAGAAGGTTATCAAATGTCTCATACTGTGAATACTTCACACCTATGTTTAATCTCTGTATGTGTATGTCAGGCAAACCATGCTTCATTTTTCACTTTCTAGCTGAGCTGACAAAACACTGAGGGTTTTGTGAGTTACATTTTTTTCTGTGGGAAGGCATGGGGAGCAATTGGGAAAATGATTCAACGTGATGACCCTCTGAATTCCTGTGGGACTCCATGTCCAAAGCATACTTTTTTCTACTTTCACATTTTTTGACAAAATTAAAGGCAAGGTTCCAAGTTCAATTCCCAGTTACTGCTGTGTAAAACTGGAGTAGCTCCACCAAAACCATGGGTATTACACTAGATTTATGCTGCTCTGAGATCAGAATTTGGACAGCAGGCTTTGTGGTCAGTGCTTGACTATAAAGCTTTTGAACTTGAGGGTTTTGTAATCATCCCTCCCAGAATTCTTTTCAGATGAACTTCGGAAGGCACTTCAGACAATGCTGCATTTTTCTTTTAAAAATCTGTACTTTGGTTAGTGAGCAAATGTAAATGTAATCTTACAAGTACAAAGTAGAATAAAACTAGGGAAAGGAACCAGCAAGTCTGGGTTACTCTCATTTGCTCTTTCACCACTACCCATATTTGGATCTGCTCAGCAAATGTTAGAAATGGAAATACCCCAAAAAATTTTAATGAACATGTTAAATTAATTTCAGTTCAAAAATGGATAAAGCGACTTTTTATGCTTGCTTGGCAGGTTTTGCACTGGAGAAGCATTGGGTGGGACCCAAAATTTGACGGCTTTTGAATTGCATCATCCCTCAGGGCTTGGTCACACCCCACAGGTCTCTTTTGCCTAGTCCTTCTCCTCCCAGCTGCAGTGTCACCTCTTGTGGTGTCCACAAACTGGCTGTGCAGGTGACAGCCCCGCCATGGGGATCTGTTGCAGGTCCTCTTTCCAGCACCAACACGGTCTCTGTCTCGAGCTCAGTCAGAGGCATTCCTCCCACGGCAGGTGAAGACCTGACTCATAGCAGCAATTTTTACTTCCTTTAATCTGTTGCCTATTAATACCTACTTCTAAGTATTGATTTGGGTACTGAGAAAAGAAAACAAATGGGGGCCATAAACAAACACTCAAGAGAACACTTCTCCTCACCCCTTCCTAGTCTCAGCTTCCCTTATGTTTGCCTAGGGTTGCAATCAGATGGCCCCAATTTCTTTGGTGAGGTGAAGGGCAGCACAAAAGGTTGAGTATAAAAGGGGATATAATGGCTTCTCCCGGACTGTCCAGAGGCCTGGACCTGTTCAAAGTGACCAGAATTGAGAACACCATTGTATTATCAATAACTCCAATTACAGTCCTGGTAGGAAAAGCAATAACTAATGTTGTGTCAGGGATAATAAAACATCCAACCATACCAGTGTGCATTAATCATCCATCCACTAGTCACAGGGATGTGGAAGCAATGTCTGTCTGTTCTTAAGATTTGTACCAGTAAGAGTTGTAATCATTATCATCCTGCTCCTCTCCCAGGTGCTGGGAGAGGCAATGTCGTGCTGCCTAAGGACAAAAGCATCCCAAGGACTGCAGATCAGCTGCTGTGCACAGAGTCATCACAAAGCACTCCCTGGATGTAGTGTTTGCAGCAGGAGGGGCATTGTACAACCACTGACACAGTGGAAGGAGCTGGATATGTTGTTGTTTCACTTTTCATGGTGTTCAGATAGGATAGGAAAATGAATCTCATTTATTTTTTTAAATCTCACAAATAAGAAGTCATCTGTAGTTTAATTTCTGCTGCTATGAGAAAGTCAACATATGGTTCTTCTAAATTTTTGAGCCTTCAGCAGCAGTCCAGAGTTTATTTATATTTTTCTCTCACTCTTGCCCTCCCTCTCACACACACGCACTCCACCCAGATCCTATGGGGCTATCTTTAGACTTGCAGGAAGTTTGAATAGTTACTGGAAATCACTAGCTACTTTAATTTTAATTTCAAATCTTAAACAAAACCAAAACCAAAACCAAAACAATGTAAACTGAATTTTAGCTTATCATAAGCTATTAAAAATTTGCCTATGTCAGTGCAGTCTGGAGGCTTGTGAATTTTCATAAAAGCTTGAACTGTTTAACATCTAAGCTTTTTCTGGAAGTTTCACTGCTACCCCAGTCAGTCCCTTTAGTATCCTGCTTTGCAGTAACACACTGCCAATGGATACGACGTAAGTTAAATAAATCCTGGGAAAGATTGGAGAATATCACTAATGGGGAGAATGTGATAGATCTACTGGACACGCACCACCAGGTCCACACCAACTCTGGTAATTAAGAATGGAGGAGCACAGGGAGAGGAGCAGAGGTGTAATGCCTGTTGTGAATCGTCCTGTCATCACTCAGCAATCACTTCTACTGTTGGGTAACAAACGTTATCAAAGGCTCAGAGTAAAGCAGACATTGAGCTTTGCAACTGGCCAGAGATTGAGTTAACTTTTGCGTGTTCATATGATTTATGTTAATTTGAATTAGTCTTTTATTCTCCATATTTTCTAGCATAGATACTATATTTCAGCCCTGACATAGGCACTTCTATCCACACATTCAAGTATTAACATATGGAGGGTGTATTTTCAGGGTGACAGATGAGTAAGCGGTTACATTTTTAGTTGGCTGTGCTGAAAATTTACCTTTTAAAGACTGCAGAGCATCTCATCATGTGGTGCAAGCTAGGCTTCACTGGTGTCTTTTCTAAATTATGGATGTTGTCTTAAATTCTTGCTGCAACATGAGGCTCCATCCAGCTCACTTCTCCCCAGTGGAAATAGCTAGTTTCCGCATGCATTTTAGTCTGAAATGTTGCTGTATGGCCCCATGGTTTTAATTACTTTGTTGTGATCTCTCTTTCCTTCACTATTTCCTTTTTTTCCCTTGGGAAATCTACACCCATATCCAACATCTGTCACCTGTATAATTCTTGGGAGCAAAGGCTGATGTCATTACAGTTTCCAGCCATGTGTCAAGCGGCCAGTCAACCTGTGCGTCTCTTCCCCACACCTTATTTTTCTTCTGATGCGAGTGATGTGTTCTGTGCCTCACCACAGGCAGTGAGGTAAATCCCTTGCCTATACCTAGCACAGCCACAGCTCGTGCACTTCTTTCCCATGGGTTGGCTGCCAAGAGGCAGCCCCACGGAGAAGGCCATGGCCCCAGCAAGTATTAAGCAGTCTGTGCCTCCAGGCAAGGTCAATGTGAAGCATCCTACCTTGCTTGGTTTATACTTACTGCTGATAGCAGACCTGGAGGAAACTGGCTGGATGGTAAAGCCTGAATTTTAAAAAAAAAAAAAAAAAAAAGAGAAAAGATAGCTAAGTTCATCAGCCATTTAACCACTTCAGTTTTACTTGCAAGGGGAAAGAAGCAATTCAGACCCTCATTAAGATACAGTTTTAAGTGTTTTTGTTTGCCACAGAAGCAGATCTGTGTGCTGCAAGGCATGCCCATTCAAATGAGCCAGCTCACTGCCACAAATTCCCTTTCACAGACTCTTGGATTTCCTTCATTTTTTCTTATCCCTCTCAGGTGAAATACAACTGCCTCTTAGATGTCAGCATTCAGATATAATGACGATAAATGCTGTATAAAAGATGAAGGCATCCAGAGTATACATGATGTGAAAAATTAGTCCCTTGCTACCTATGGTGATCAAAAGTTTTACAGTACTTTTTGAAATCATAGGTGAATTCACTCTCCTTTCCTGGTCAAATTTCAAGTTAGTGAGCTCTTACTTTATGTAAAGTTTTATGTAGACTTGAAATTTTTCCCTTCACTTCTGCTCCCAAGTTGAGCCCTTCAGTACTTGCTCAGTCCCGTTATGGAGGTGTTTGAGTGATGGTAAATACTCACATAGAGGTGTAACTTGCACCTGAGTTATTATTCCTGCAAATGGTGACATGACTTTAGTAAGATCACACCTTCTGCCATATTAGCCCCTTATGTACCTTCATCCATCTTGTTCACCTCTTACAAAAACTTTCTTCCCCAGTGGTTGTTAGAACATTTTATTGTGGTTGTTCTTGCCAGGTCTCAAATTCAAAGGCGGGTAGCACAGTCACAAATAAAGGAAATGGTGATGTTGGATGGTTCGGTAGAGGGTGACATAAAGGAGTGTGAGATGCTGCAAAGACACTTACCAGGGCTGAGCTGGAAATGGCCCTGCCAAGGCAGAGTAAGATGGTCTGGGAGAAAAGACGTACATTCTCTCTCACCCTCCTGAGATCTGATTGTCCTGCTGCCCTACCCCAGGTGGTTTCCTCAGTACGTAGGTGTTTGGATGTGAAGTTTATAATACTGAGTGTCCATCCTAGCCCTTAATTACCCCAAGGCCCAAGATAGCATCTTAACCTTCTCCTAACACATCATAAATGGGGCTCATGTTCCTAGGAATGTCCCAAGGTCCCATCAGCAAGGCCTGAAGTTTGCAGACTTCATGACTATTTCAAATACTCATTGAGGTGGGGATTGGGAAGTGGATTTGTTGTTCAAATAATGTTGCAGTCCGAGAGATGCTAACCCTGTCAAAAGCTAATTATAGTTCTTCAAAGTACATAAAGGAAATAGAGTTAAAAGAAGAAAAATGATGGTGTGTAGATGCTACTGGTGGAACAGTATTCATTTCCCTCCATTGTGATAACATGGATACAAAAAAATCACAGTTTGACAGACATCAGCCATAACATGCTTCCACCGCTATCTCCAGTTTTCATGTTTGTGTGCTTTTGCTTACAAACACTCAGAAATTTCTCAATGGTGA
>VZSZ01004916.1:0-51216 GCA_013398815.1 Ibidorhyncha struthersii | reverse complement strand
AGGCAAATAGCATGTATGCAGTCATCTTTAGACATTGCATCGTTCACCTAAATCAACAAGGGTCCTATTGAAATAAATAACTTTTAAAAAATATTAGAAAAGGACTACCTTATTCTTCGTGCACTTTGAGAGTGTCTTGTTATTTAAGCCTTTGGCAATGATCTGTTTCTAATGTTTTCCACTCTTGTTTTTTCCCTCTGTGTTTCCCTTCCATTCTTTAACCCTACACCAGACCACAGCAAAATAAAATTGAAAAGGAGAGGTGCCCATGTAACAAAAGGGAAAACAAAACACCATGGGTGTGGAGGACAGTGGATAGAGCTGTAATTTAGTGCAGTTCCCAGCCTCATGTTTCCAGACTGCCCAGCAAGAGGCCGCATTGCCCAACTCGTCATGTTTCAATGAAAGAGAAACCCATGACTATTGCAACCAGGAAATGTGGACATAACGGAGTTACTAAGTAAACCTGAATATTAATCATTCTCCATATTAGACACGTTGAAGGCAAGGTCGCTCAAGCGTTATTCTTTTGTCTTGACAGGGTCTATGACAATCAGGCAAAATGCTTTTTTTTGGTCAGTGCACAAAATGAAACAGCGTTTTCCACAAACACATTGAAAAGAAACGTGTTGAGCCTGTAGCATGGTTGTATCCTGTGAAGAGAGAATGGGTTTATTGCAAGGAAGGGGCCATTGCAGAGAATTGCCAGAAGGGCAGATTCAGATAGGTGTGGGTATCTTCCTCCTCCAGTTCCTGCCATTATCATGCTTCTAGGGCCCATGAAGAGACATTAATCCTGTGTTCAAGAATTGTTTCTTAACATTGAAAAATCTCGACAATGAACTGCCTATAGACTATATCAAGACCACAGCACACTTTGAAAAAGAAACTGTCATTATTGGAAGTAGCAGTAGCTGGATATATGGAAGACTGAACTGGTTAAATTCAATTAAAAAGAGCTGCTATTGTAGGCGAGGGCTCTGTGGCATAAATCAAGAAGGAGAAAGGCAGAGTTAGCTGGATAATTTGAGCAGGGTGGACAAGGCAAGGAGACGGATGGAAAAAGGCATCAACAGGTATGGGACCTGATACAGTTGTGGTGGTATGGGTGGGTTCTTTCCCCTGCGGTGGGAAAGGAGGGGGTGGGTGTCACCGCAGGCCATGGGACCATCTGCCTGCTACATGCTGGGGAGGTATGCATGAGAGGCAGCGAGAACACAAACTGGTGAAGGCAGTACAGCTGAGCCTGTGCACCTGCTTTGCATCCCAGTCTGCTGCTAAGGCTCTTGTTAGGGACCTTTGCTTTCAGCCCAATTTTTATTCTCACTCTTATGTTCCCCTATTAGCAGCAATTTACTTTCCATGATCTCCCACTTTCCCAAAAGAGGAATATAGCTGAATTCCATGGTTTTATTAAAAAAAAAAAAAAAGAACTCAAAAAGCCTTTTAAAAATATGAATATATAAATCTTTGTGTCAGTTCAGTGAATATTATTGTTCAGGGACAAGAAATTTGGGACAAACAGAAGATAGGGTGTACGTGTTTATTTAGCCATTGGTTTTTGATACCTTCATTTTTAGGCCCTGAAGAGATGTGCAAATGGTCCTCCCAGTAATGCACTTCAGCTAAAGACATTGACTAAATCAGTGCCAGTTAGGATTAGAAGCCAGGACTTCTAAAATCCTGATCTCCATATTTAACTACCTCTTACTATCTATTTCCTCCCTTTTGAAACAAGTGATCACAGAAGATCTACGCATTTTGCACATGATGTAAAAATTGTGAAAATATATGGGATTTACATTGAACTGATATGTGAGGAGAATATGGGCAAAATTTGTGTTGCTTCCCTTAGCGTTCCTGCACGCTGCTAAGCTTGAATCCTCGAGTTCTCTGCTCTCTTAATTGATACTACAATACAAAATGTCCCTTTTGTTTAAAAGTCATTAGTACATCAACTTAACTGAAGTAAGCATGAATGAAACAGAACCTTATATTTTCCTGCGAAAGCGAGTGACCATCAGTAATTTCTGAGTAATGAAATGGGTAGGTTTCATGATGGAGAGAACTCAGGCAGAACTAACCACAAGTATGCGTCATTCATTATTCACTGTGAAGCTGAGAGGGGAAAGCTCGTCTGCCTTTCGTATTTGAAAGCTAAAGGTCACATTCAAAGTATTTTCAAGTTATTAGTAAAATTAATGTTCTTACATCTGCTACAACCCCCCAAACATATAAACACTCTGCTTTGAATATGTATGTCAAAATATACAGTTCTTGCCGTTACCAATGTAACCAAGCATTTCAGGGAGCTGAAAAGCATCCCATTTGGAGTTGCTTAACTTTCTAATTGAACTGCAAACAGGTTTCTGCCAGGATGGTATTAGTATCTAATGACTCTAAAAAGCATAAAGCTACTGAATTACTGACTGTAATTTACATTCCACTTAGAGAACTGGTAGAAAATCCGTTATAAATCTGTTCTTGCTCAAAATAATTTTTTGTTGTTAATTTGTGATCTAAAAGTTAAAAGAATTTTCTCAAACTTGATTTTTTGCTGACATATATAATGTTTATTAAGATGCTATATTTTTTTATCCTCAGAGAGGCTCACCTTTTTTACTTCTTAGGCTGCAACCTAACAGTGTCCTTCCCCTGCTATTTCCTCTATTGCAATAGTTTGGATGGTTTTCACCCTAATAGTTCATCTATCACAATTCAAAACAGCAGAGTTTAAAAAAGGTATCAGCTTGTCTTTATTTGTATTTTGTCTCATTTAATTTGACAAGTGCTTTTATTTCCAGACTAAGAATCTCAGGACAAGCATACAGCACCCATCATGTGGGGCTTAAAATTAGAAACTCAGCAATATTGATAACTTGACATTAGGGAGTCTCACAACACTTTTATCTGAAAAATCAAACAAACAAACAAACACCCCCCAAGAACCCCAAACAAACAAACAAAAAAACAGCCAGAAAATCTCTATGGTTTTATGGTCTAAAAAATTAAATTAAGTCCATTCATTATGGAAAGGTTACTTAGACTGCATATCCCCCTGAGATTCTGGCCTCTTTACCAATTACTCTGGTAATTTGCAATGAGATGGACTCTTCTGTCTGGATACATGGTTCAGACTACCATCCTTATTTCATCAAGAACACTAAAAACCAGCCAGATGGCTGCTTATTATAAGCGTTTAAGGGATTTGAACCTGAAGTGAGAAACAAAGTGTGCTTTTCTCTGTTTTCCAAGAGCGTGAGCTGCATACATACTGCGAAAATGCAGGACAAAACATCTATAACATTTTCCTCCAGTGTCGTAGACATTTCCTTGCCTTACGGTTTAAGGTAAGATAAGAAGTTTATTCAGGAATAAATGCTGGTGTCACTTCCTTTGATAAGGAATATAATCGCTTCTGTTTAGAAACAAAGAAGCACCAAAGTGCCTCCACATGGGGCAGCAGGAGAACAGCTCCGCTCTCGGAGCACGGCTCTGTCAGGATCATCCTTGCTGGGCTTTGCACAGGCAACTGGCTGCAAAAGTAAGGCAGCCCTTCCTGATCTGCTCCTTCCTTCCAACCTGTTAACTCCCATCCCAAACCAAAGCCTCACTAGGCTTTGAGAAAAACACCTGCAATGACACTGACGGAGTACACTGGGGCTAACATTTAAAATCTAAGGTATATTCAGCTAGACTCCACAATGCCTAGCAGAATATGCATATAACAGCCAAATTCAAAGAGGTAAAGAGCATACTGTGGCTCTTCTGTTATTTTAGGAGAACTTCAGGTAGCAGCCTGCCTGTCAGAGAAAAGCGTGAGATAGGCAAGAGCTGAATGAAAGGCCACACTTTCATCCCATGACCGCAGAAGTCATTATGTTCAGGCAGCCAGTACCCACCATCCCTGGATCCAGAGCCTGGAGACTGTTGGGATGGGAGAAAGGAGAAGCCAGGAAGGAGAGACTCCATGTGCTGTGCCCAGGAGGATGTGCTCAGGCATCAAGATAGGCCAGCCCATTCATTCCCCATCCCCAAAAAGATGAGGTGGGCAGGATCCCTTTGCCTGGCTGCTGGCGTTCCTTTCTTACGTCATTTTTTCACCAGGGCACTTCCGCTTGGCAAGGCTTGACTCAATCCTTGAGTTCATAAATTTTCAGACTTTGAGTCTGTTTAAGCCTACAAATGTCTTTGAGTTGCAAAACATATTTAAGAAAGACTTACAGGCTTAATTTGAAGACTTCCAAATAAATAAAAACACGATGATGTACCCAGGTATGTTTTTGCAATAGTTAAGCTGTTCACACAGAAACGTTTCCTGTTCTTTCTAAATTTCTTCATAGTCAGCATCGAAGTTAACTTTGCCTTTTTTTATTACCTACATTACCTGTATTACTTCTTACCTGTTAACCTTCTAGGCCATCAGCAAGCCAGATCTCAGTCATTCTTTTTTCAAGCAAAATAATTGCAGTTTATTAGTCTTCTCATAAGAGAGGGAGGTTTATTTCTTCAAATATTGTCCCTCACCAAATCACTCTCTTTTAGGTTCCTCTCCTACTTCTACCGCTTTTCCAAACATGGATATCGGCACTGAAAAATCTGCTTCTTTTTGCTCCCATCAATGCAGTATCAGGATAATACTTCTTCCTTAAGCCACCAGAGTCACAGATTATCCTCTTTGATCTAAAGCACTGGATTGCAGATCAGGCTGAACTGGGTTTCTTCTGCCACCTGTAGTCATTTGTAGTTTCTGTTCAGTGACACCACTTTCTAGGAGGAGACAAACTCCGCTTGGACTTACAGTCTTTTCCCTCAGATACAGTTGTGCATGAACGTGGTGGGAGGTTTTTCAGAAGCCATCTCCCATTACAACTGAAGAACAGCAAAGAAAAAAGGGAGTCAAAACAGAAACAAAAAAAAGCCCAACAACTGAGAGTACCACAGGGAAGAGGAGAGGGAGGAGAAACTGTATCAGGGTGGTAACAGCCTTTATCTTTGACAACCACAGAACATGTTTTAAAACCTAATTCCTCATTCTTCAGCTATCTACAAAGCATCATTTTACCAGATTGCTTCCGTGTAGCTGTTTTGCACGTTTCAGTCTTTCAATATATGCAACACTGAAAACTTCCTTGAACGCTGAGTTGTTCTTCCTTTCTGGCCTGGTTTTCTAAGGGAACA
Source organism: Ibidorhyncha struthersii (assembly GCA_013398815.1). Classification (NCBI taxonomy): domain Eukaryota; kingdom Metazoa; phylum Chordata; class Aves; order Charadriiformes; family Charadriidae; genus Ibidorhyncha; species Ibidorhyncha struthersii. Next base: position 46,035 of record VZSZ01004916.1, on the reverse strand, counting down.
ACCCCTGCGCAACTATGCCATCTGCCTGTCTGCCTCCCAACTCCAATTTCAGTGCAACGGCCAACTTTGAAAGAGGTGCGAAGGTCTCAAGGATGGTATGTTCCTACAAGTTAATTGAAAATTGGCAGCCAAAGAGAGGAAAGCAGCCCAATTTAGTATCTCATGGTGAGTGAAAGATAGGCCCAACTCAGCGTCTTCTCTATTTGAAGAGGCAGCAGCCATCTGGCCAGTGTCTAGCCATAGTTTGGCTGGTTTGTCAGGACACACGTAGCTCTCAATCAGCCACAGGATGCACTGAAGCTTTTCTGTGTAAGATACGTGGGAAGGAGCTGAAGGTGAACCTGAGAAAGGGCAGGACTAGAGCCTGTAAAGCACACACCCAAGGGAAGCCAGACTTCATTCATCTTGCTGCTCCTCATCTTCCAGTAATTCCTTTTATAGAAATGACCGCCTTTTTAATGAGGACAAGGAAAGAGAACCACTGATAACTTTTGGGCTCAGTGCCAGATCACCAGTGGTTTTAGTTAGGTATTTTACAGCAATAAGGAAGATCAGCACAGCCAAGACACTAGGAAACCCCATGAGATCCCACAAAACTCAGTGAAGAGATGACAGCATTATACTAATACACCTTTTCTGCCATCTTGTCCCCATGCATAGTCATTACCTCACACCATCCTTACCACATGTAAAAGATGGCTGTACAGACTGCATGAAACATTTGAGCTGATAAAATTTTATACCAGCTTCCTATTAAATATCGTTCTCATTTATACTTGACGAGGTGCCTTTCCTTGTGTTTAGCAATATTGTCCCCAACCTATTTGTAACTTAGACACACACAGTTGTTTGCATCACTTTCAGATTAATACAGAACAAGGTTTTGAAATGCCGTGACCTCAGAAAACTGATGGCAAATCACAAGGGATTTTGAAGTTGAACCCTGCACACATATATTATTATCCCTACACTCTTAAAAACAGCATTTAATAGAAGTTACTTCTTCAGCAAGTTCAGGCATTGTTATGTGAAGTTTGTCTCCTGTATTTTCAAGAACAAGCCAAAATACCTTCTTGTAAAGTGGTTCCAAAACAGCATGGGTTATAAGAAAGAGTGTGATTTTGTGTTGTACACATCTGAGAAAGAGACTCTGCCATGGTAGATTCACATCTGCTGCCAGCTGGGCTCTTTTATCAAATGTTAGAATAACAGTAGAAGCTGGAACAGCAACAGGGAAGCAACTTGTCAAGACAGAGCAGACACAGATGAATATAACTCATCAAAACTTGAAAACAAAGTAAGCAATGTTGCAAAAGCAATGGGAGAATGTGTCTGTTGGGTAACTGATATGTGACAGTAAAATGTCAGAAAAGTTGCTTTGTCTGAGGCTACACAGAAAGACATGATATGATTTCTGTGGGACTGTTTATCTGAAAACAGAAAACAAAAACATCAGAAGTTGTAAAACAATGGGGGAAAAGAATGCCTTGTCATTAACATCTAAGGGCAGCTCTTGGGAGAAGAAAATTTATGCAATGCCCTTGTCCTAGAGGATTTGAATGCTTAGACAATACCACACTGGGAGTCAGTGACTTTATATAAAAAAATTAAAAATAAAAATGGCAAGCTAGTGAGTTAGACACACAAACACATCCACACAGTACAAATGAGCTTTAGATATCTGAAAAAGGTTTTCACAGTAACTAGTGAAATGTGCCTGGAGGCACCTGAGCCAACCAATAGGGAGGAACAAGGTCTGGATCACAAAAGGGAGATTGGTTCCCAGCCACAGGCTGCAGGATAGGGCCAGTCCCCACTCAGCAGGGTCTCCCAGCGCTCCTCAGTCAGTGACTCAGGTAATGTCTAAACCAGCTTAGCTGTCTTCCGCAGAAAATCCGGAAGGTTCTCCTGTTGGGGAACATACCTTTCCCTTGGTCTTTGCACACAGTGGTGGAAAGGGCAGAGCACTCACCTGATCAAACATGGTGTTTACCCTAGTTCTCTGGAGAGCACCCTAAATGGTGGTTTAGTCTCTGTCTCCTTGTTCATTCGGCATTTTCGCAAAGAACACCTGTGGCTCACAGCTTTGGACTCTCTCCAGGGAGGAGACGGGGCACAGCTTTCTCAGTCAGAGAGGAAGAAGGTTTAAACCTGGATTTCCCCAGTATTATATGAATGCCCCAGTCACCATCCCTGCCTGCCACCACCAACTCCTTCCCAGAGTGTGGTGGGGTTTGCAAACGCAGTAGCAAGGAAACATGTAGTTTAGTTTATTAACCCAGCCAAAGCGTAGGCTAGAGCAAGGTGCCAGGACTTGGCTTTCTTCTCAGCAGTTGTGTATATACACTTAGTGGCAGAAACAGAAATATTAACAGATTTTGGGACATATTACAGCTGTCTAGCTTAACTGCCACAGCTGCGCTAGCAGTTAAATTTGGCAGAATGATGAAAAAATCAAATTATCTTCTACCCTGAACTGCCATCCCTGGGGTCCCTACCCATCACTGAAGATAGTGTAAGTCCAAAGCAAACCCAAAGTACAACCAGTCTGGTTTCAGCTTTTCCCAGCCAAACCAGGTACCACCAGGACTCCAGCTACTGGAAGTGTTGAAGGTTTCATGAATGCTGATGTATGTCACTATGTATTGGGGAGTGACAAGTAAGCAGGCTTTTGTGATTTACCTCAGAGTGAAAAATCCCACTAGATATTCTTTCTTATCAGTGGCTATGGCCAACACCCTGGATTTCACACCCTGAGCAACATCCTGGTGCTAACAGTGTTTGCTCCCATTACACCCCTGTGAGAGACCCCTGTAAGCTAGGTTTGCAGGAGAAAATTGGCACACAGAAGTCAGTTCCAACCAGCCAGGCTACAGATCTGCTGTGTAACTGTCTGTGTTTCCAACACACATGTTATTTTCAAAGGATGTAGGAGTCCTGTGTGTCTGCCCCAAAAGCAGGAGAGGCCGTGCTGCTTCCTGTGCCTGGGGAATCTTCAAAGGCAGACTGCAGAGACTTTGAGTCAGGCATCTCCTTCACAACGAATCACATGCTTGGGTGGAACCTATTAGTCACTTGTGTCACCAGTTCTAGCATGGGTCAAAAAGTTGAGCTCAGTAAAGTACTTTGTAAATATAAATATTCCCTAATAGGAAAACAAGAGCTTCCGCTCCTCTATAGAAAATGTAAACAAGAAAATAAAATAGCTTCTTGAGAAACTCACTACATCCACCTTTGGTATTTCTGAAGCACGTGCTGTCAGCGTAACCAGTTGGATGATTTCCCCATACAGCATCCAAAACACATTTCCAGCAGCAGCTGTTCTTCACTTGCTAGAGAAAGGCAGTTGTAGTCTCAGTGGACTCTGCACAGGCCACACAAACAACCTAATCAGTTTTGCTGTCTTTCATTTATGACATCAATAGCTAAGAAAGAAACAGATCTATGTCTCACATGAACAGAAAAGAGCGCCAAGAAGGTAGGGCAAAATATATTTTTCTATTTATTTTAAACTACTCTACTGGAAAACAGAGTTACCCATATATAGCAGGGTTAGTTTGTTTTTTTCCCAAAGCAATAGAAGTTGGAGAAGCTGCCAACGGCAGCCATTCTGTTCCTTGAAATACACTTATCAGCTCCAAGAGTTCTGAAGTGATAGTTACAAAGACTTTCAATCATTCGAAGTACTACAAACTTTCTGTTCCAAAATCCATGTACTGGAATGGCTTCTCAGCGAACTTTCCCATAAACTAGAGAAATTTGTATTGGTGACTTGTGACCAGTGAGCATTAAACCATGTAACACTTCCATAACAGAGACAAGTAAATCTCCTAAGCAGTAAGAACTGTTTGAAGAAAACGACAACATCCACAACTGACAACAAAAACTGTCACTGAGGAAATGGGCAAAGCTGGGTTCAGGTGTGTACACCCACCCCACACAGATTGTAGCTCTAACACCTGGGAGGTGATGCAGTGTTTACAATTAAACTATTACAATTGCTGCTGGCAGAGGCTTTGATTTATGTATGCATTTTCATCTTCTTGTTCTGGGTTTGTGTTTATTAAAAAAGAAAGAGTTTAATTGTTTGGGTTGTTTTTTTTTTTTTTAAAAAAAAGGAAGTTAAAACTCTAAAGCAGAACATGGGTATGTCTGGGTTTCTTAGCAAAGTACTGCCCTCTGCTCACAGCTGCCAGCCTGAGAATTTCCCAGCAAGGTGGAAGTGGGGAATCAATGAAACCAGAGCAGAGCTCCACTCTCCGACAGCCCCTGAAAGCAACTACTTCTTCTGCAGCTGCACTCATCAAGATGCAAGAGAGGACCTCTCCCTGACAACTGAAACAATGGAGAGAGGCCAGGCAGAGTAAAGGCTCTTGCCCTTCATCTGTGAAACAGCCTGGTATGACAAGAAAGAGGCTGTTGAATGCCCAAGGTCTGCCAGGCACAGTGCGTGCTGCAGCTGAGCTGGGTATCAGGGGGACAAGCAGCTGCTTCCCATGCTGTAGTATCACTGAGGGGCATCATGAACCCACCATTTCAAACACCTCCAGGCACTCTGGTGAACCAGTGAAATGGAAATGGGTATAATGTGTCTTGAAGTGTAACTTGTGGGTTCAGATTAGGGTAAGCCACAACACAGATCAGTGGTGACCAACCATTACCACCCGGTTGCCTCTTGAGCAGCACACACAGAAGTACTGGGCTTCTGAGGGCACATCCCGTACTCAGAACTAAGGACTGCAAAGAGACATCTCAGAAACCCAGAAATTAGCACAACAGGGAAGACTGAACCTAAGTCCCACAGCCAGGAGCAAGTTGATTTAGGGAAGGGAACTGGGCAGCTTGTCTCAGTGGTGGTTATACTGTGGCATTCCTAGCAGCGTATAGGACCTGGGATGGACAATACAGATTGACGAAGAGATGCTATGAAGTAGGCAGTTCTTCTTCCAGCTGATTCGTCCCACTTCTGCTAACCTCTGCACCTGGTCTAATCTTAGTCCTAGAGTTGCTCTTCAACAGTATTTTGTGCAGCCATGTGTAAATGAGATCAGTCCTTAAGATACCTTCATTTCTTTCAAGGACTAAGCTCAGGTCCATCTTTAGCTGCATCAGTTAGCTCAGTGCTCAAAATCAAGACCTCTGTTGCCTTACTTATAAATAACTTCCAGTTTCTGCAGGTAACTAGATTTACCATTAATCATTAATTGCGATTACAATCAGTCAAAACCTCGGGCAAGTTCACCCTGTTCCTATCTGCACTTTGACCAAGACACTAAAATCTTTCCAGCTCTGTTTTTAAGGCAATATTCATGCCAACAAGGTTTAACATCTGAGTTACACCCTAGGCAACTCAGCTCAGCCAGACTGGGCAATAGTTATACCAGGAAGGATTTTAGTGATCTAATCTGATGAAACCCCATAACTGGACTTCTTGACAGCCAGCCACCTTTGTAAGTCAACATTCAAAATGTTCATGCCATGGGAGATCTACTTCTGCTAGATTTCCTGCCAGCTGCAGAGGGAAGCAGAAGAAAAAGAAAAGTGAGCTTCTATGTCTTGTCACCCTCTCTCAAGTACAGCTCTCCCCTCTAATAAGAACAAAATTCATCATCTCGATTCTTGCTCTTCCCTTTCTCTGGCAGTGAGGAAAACTCCCCAAGCAGTGTGGTGGATCAGTCTGCTTCCCAGAGGCACCACCCAGCACATCACCTCTGCCTTTCAAACAAGCCCATGGGTCAGCTTCCACATGACCTCCCCGTGTGTTTAGAAACTCCGTCTAACCCGAGAGAGCTTGTCTCTGTCCCATCCTCCCACCTTCCCTTGCCTCTCTAACCAAACTCTTCCTCAGTGCTCCCTGCTAGCAAAGCAGCTTCACTGGTGGCTTGGCGTGTCTCAAACCAGCTTTCTACGTGCCTCTCCCTTATGGATTCCATTTCACTTGTATGTACTTGAATATGTACTTGTATATGAAATAGGAAATTTTGATTCTTCCAGTTATTTTTTATTTTCTCAAGAATTTCCTCAATGTGTTTTCATGCACCATGCATAAAAGCTGCTATGCATGACAAAGTAGTACAATGCATTAGCTGGAGCAAATCACTGTGATCAGTCACACACTATAAATTGCATGTATTTATTCTGATCTCTGGCCTGTGATCTTGCAAGAAGTTCTGACACTTGGTACCATCCTGTACCAGTGCTCAATCTGCTCAGTCTTTGTTTTTCGCCAACAAATTTCTGAGACCTGATGCCCCTCTCTCACTGTGATGCTACGCAAACGTTTTGCAGCTAAAACCTCAGTCTGCAAACAACTTTATGCCTAAGTAGTGGTTACCAGCACATACAAAGCATTACCACAAAAATAACCAAGCACCAAGTCTGGAAATGAGGAAATGATCATGTAAAACAAGCATTTCACCATACAGTCTCCCTACAAACAGATGTGAAACTATGGATTTCACTAGTTGCAATGAAAGAACATTTTGTTCTGGGACTGCATTTGGGATATGCAAGCTCTGGCAGGAATTATTTAGCTTGAAATGAGTGAAGATAAATTAGTGGAGTTTCCATTGAATATGCCAGGACAATTATTTTCAGCCTGTTTAAAAATATTCACAGAATGTACTTCAACATAACATCACAAGGACTGACTTGAAAAAAACAGTGCAAGCAGGACGAAGTCCTGTAGCTCAGGACATGTAAGTTGATTCAGTGCTGAATTTGGCCCTGCAGGTAGTAAACAGGCGACTGCAGCAAAAGTTGTAGCTGGCCCTTACTAATATTTTAATAAAAGGAAAAACATTAAAGGTTTATCACCATTTCTGTCCTGTTTTTGTTTTTTCCCAAACCAACATTTTCTGATTGTAGGAGGGCTGGGGGAGAGGGACACGACCCCAAGACTGAGCACCACTACTCCTGACACACATTTCTGCGCTTAGGACGCTGAGCCACGGCATGAGGGAAGCTGCTCCACCGGGCCACCAGCATTTCTGACATCTCAGGACAAAAGTTCCTTATCTCAAGCTACACGAACAACTACAAACCAGCTAAGTTCTGATTAACGAAAAATCAAAATCAGGTCAAACAATGCATTTGGTGTGGAGCTGGAGTGAGTGTGCATTTTTGATCGAGAATAAAAGATAATCTGATGAACTTCAGAGATCAAAAAATCAAAGATTTTTTTATGAAAAAACAGCACTAATATATTTACATTTGAGAATTTGATATTTTAAAATCTTCTCAGCACATGCAGTGAAATAACAGAAAAACTTCCTGAAATAAACCCAGTGCAGTCCTGTTTGGGCAAGTTCAAATCAATGCATTTATTTTGACATTACATTCATGCAAGTGCTGAAGACGGCCAGGTAGATGCATGACGAGATGTCTCTCCTTGTCCAGCACACGCATTACGTTAGAGGAACAATGCTGGGCACAGCACAACAGCGATCCCAGCACATGTGGAACTTAAAAAATAAACATCAGAAAACTTAAGAACGCTGTTGCTGGCAATGGGATTCTCTTGTGTTTTCTGCACCGACTGCAGAACTTTATCAGTCTTTAAAGAAAGCACAAAAACCTAAGTGCGTGGATTATAAACAAAACAATTTATTGATTTTATATGTTTTCAAGGCACTTTCATGCTGCAGTTTAGAATTCCATTTGGTAAGAAAGGGAATCCTTTATAAAACCCCATCTTCACTAAATAAAGCAAACAACTTCAAGGTTAAGTGAAACAACGAAAAAAATTCAAACCAGATCCTGACCATAAACTGTATGTTTCTGGAATCACAAAAAGAATCCATAAGTACAAAACGTTTATCTTGGGGATTTTCTATATTGATTTTTATTTAGGAAACCCAGGATGAAATTACTCCCAGTGACTTTTTACTGTCTCAAAGCTGGACTTCTAGCTAAGCCAGTGACCTCAGCTCATGCAGAGTTGACGCCTCTCATCTATATTAGATATCTCTGTAGGAACAAGACGAACTGTCCTTTGCCAGAGACGATTCTGTGTTCTCCACAGGGAAAGCCTGCACTAATGCAATCAGATTTTTTTTTTTTTAATGGGGATTCAGGGTAGGATATTAAAGCAAAATCCATATGTAGTTATCAGTTATAGTATTACCTCTGCATTTTGTATGAAATCCAGTAATCAGTGATACAATATAGTTCATACAAAGGTCTCAACAAAACATTCCATAATATGGCAGGCATTTTGGCATGATTGTCTCACAGTAGCACCAACTGAGGGAGAAAACTGAATGCTGGCACACTTCACTGATGAATTAGGCCTTTAGGCTGTTTTTATTTAAAACAAAACCAAAAAAAATCTCAATGCTTTTAAAAATTGAGGCTAATGCTCAAAATACAATTCCATAATGCCTGATCTACTTGAAATAAACACTTCTTGTGAGCCAAAAGCATTTTGGAAACAGAGAATGACAGTTCAGCCCATTAAGCTGAAGCCAAAAAAGCCAGCCAAAATTCTACCATGTTTTCTGTATTTTTCACGTGAGATTTCTTTCTCCAAGCATGGCAACACTGAAACTCAAAAATGCCCATTCAGTTGTGGAGTTCTAATTGCATTGCTGTTTTTTTCACTCAGTCACTATTATGTCATGGTCTCATTTTTTACCACCATCAGCACTACAGCAGCCCTGTGTTCCATCTCCACTGCACATTGAGCACCACAACTTTGGGCACACCTGTCCTTACGATGATACATTTACCAAAATCTCAATAAGCACACATTTCACTTCCACATTTCTCTTCAGCCTGTCACAGGTCTGCAGTGTAGCTTTTATCACCAGACTCCAGCAGCTTTCAACACTGCAGTATTTTGGTAGTGAATCAGAGACCTATCGCTTGGTCTCCCAGTGGGTATTGGAGTATGACGCCTCTTGACAGGAAGGTCTCAATGGTAGGGAAATGCAAGACAGGCTGCTTTAAGTGTCAGGAAAGTGTGAGATTATAATTCTTTACTCCTCCTTGGAGCGAGGCCTTGGAGAAGGCGTAAAGGGATCAGGTTCCTGCTACCGGCTAGAAGGCACTGGAGTCAGGCTGTAGCTCTGGAGGAAGCTGCTGTCTGCTTGGCATTAGCAGAAGTCTCAGAAGATGGTGAGAGACCTACAGCTGCAGCTCCACAAAGGACACTGGGGTGTCCCTGTGATGGCTGGCAGTGCCACCACTCTCGCTGAGAGTTTCTAAAAACAGTCCCAAAGATTTTCTTTGGAAAAGCAGAAAAGGTCTGTAATTCAGGTCTGCAGCAGTCCATCTGGGACACCCAAACACCCCAGCCTTTTAAGCTGACTGCACTGCTTGAATTCAAACCTGCTCACGCTGGCATCAGGGAAAAATGGTAATGACAGAGTAATAAAACCTCCGTACCAGGGTTCAAATGCATTTTAGTTTGAGCATACCAAGGGGTTCAGAGCTTTAGTCTCTAGTGGTCCACTAACTTGACCTGCTGAAGATCTGGCTTGCTTATTTTCCACTGACATGGACTATACTCCTTGAAGTGGGCTCTGAAAAATAAATGCATTCCTTCAAAATGCACCACAATCACGGCTGACCATGGCAGAGGCGGTACAGATCAGAAAGACTGTCCCCACTGGTCCTGTGTTTAGTTCCCAGAACACAGCAGTAAGCAGAGGGTCCGGCTGTCCTCATGGGTGAAAATTTCTCATAATTGAAATATATACATGATAGAAACAGAGCTAATCATCACCAATAAAAATAAAATAATCCAAAACAAAGTAGTCTGAAACAAATAGCACCAAGGATGTTGAGGCCCATACATCTGTTCTATAAAAGCAAAACTGCAGTACCGAGGCTCAAACAAAAATGGTGTTCCAGTGTTAACTGAGTGCAGTGCTGAGACTGCACCCTGACACTGAGCACAGTGTTTTACAGAGAAGCTAACTGGAAGCTGTAATGATAAAAAAGTACAAAAATAGATGAGAAGTTCAGTGGTTAGTAAGAGTCTGGTTATGATTACAGCACCATTCCCTTGAAGTCACTTCGTCTCTGAAGTCAACAAGCATTTTGCTGCTGTCCATGGCTGAAGAAAGACTGGACCTTAACAGGAGACTGCACATCGCTATTGAGCTTGGATTTCCAAAACTACAAAAACATTCCCTTTGCAGGGAAATTATTGCACATTTTACCACCAGAGCAAAACTAGAGTAGGTAGTACTTGTCACAGTGTGTAAGGCACACGATTTCAGTATTCAGAGAGATGTACAGTAAATTGTGAAACTTCAGAAGGGGATAGGTACTTCCTCACAGGTTTGTTTCTGTCAGTAGCTCCACAATGCATGATGGTATGCAGCAAGAGGACTTGATTCTACTGTCATCTGCTTGAATGCCCAGGCTCCAGAGAGAGTTGTGTTTGCTTCACTGAAGGCAGAATTTAGCCCTTTGTCAGGAGCAGGAAATTTTGATATGCGCTTCCAGACATAACCTAAGCCTAAAGATAATTCAGCAGACAGGCTGACTGGCAGATAAGCAATTTTTGCTGTGTGGATTAGAGGTCATGCATGCATTCCACCAGTCTGCAGACATCAAAGGCTAGAGTTCAGTATCAAATGAGGAAAAACGCAGTAAGAGTATTTTACCAGAATCCTTATATACTGTCACTGCTGTACTGTCGTTGGTGAGTTGAATTATAGATTTTCAGTTCAGCGACACGGATGAACACCTGTCAAAATAATCACAGCTTTGTTTCTTTAGTACTGGTCCTGAACAGTCGTCAGGTCACAATGACATTATTGAGATTAGCACCTTGGCAATTACTTACAGAAACAGTTGAAAGTTATTCAAATAAAAGTGGTGGTTCAAGAAAGATTACAAGACCATTACAGCAAACCTGGTTCTTCAAAAAAAGTAGTTATATTAAAAATACATAATTAATGACAGAACACTCTATTTTGCCCCTGTCATGGCAAATAAAAAGTATTGCATACAACGGGTGCACTCAAAATCTACAGGGCCAAGTTCTGCACTGAGTTAAGTGGGAATTTTGCTGAAGTACCAAGTGGAAATCTTATTTTATGGCCACCATAATCATAAGATTTTTATTACTATTATTTCACAGGTATTTGGCTTTCATCCAACAAACAGTGCATCATTTGACCTATAATAAATAAGTGTAATAAAGAACAAATTATGTGCCAACAATGTATACTCTCTTTTTCATACTACATCAATTAGCAGAACCAAAACTGGCCACAACTACACCCAGTATTGATTGCGCTTCAAAGTTGGGTTTGTTTTCCGACAATACTGGATCATTTCAGGATCAAGGTTTAACCAGCTGTTTTGCAGAGACCGTTCTACAGTTGGAGAAACCACTGCAGGAAGCAGCTGTTCACGTCTCACTGCCATTAATGTTGAGGCTGTATTTCTCTCAGCCCCCTTCAGGAGAGGAGTCACTGTGACACTGGGTACAGTCATGCTCCGTTCCAGACATCGATCCGGACTACTGAAGACTGCATCTGTTTGACTTTTGACAAGTGGTTTTGTCTTTTCTTTCTTCTGACACATTAGCAAAATGCATACAGAAATAACAGCAACAATGAGTAGCACAGACACCAGGACCAGGGGTATAATGATGTACCAAGGGTTGCTGCTTTCACCTGCCTGCTCTCTGGGACCCCTGGCATTAACCCGGCTTGTGGTCTTAGTGCCCGCAGATCCACTTGTTCCCATTGCCAGATTTAGCAATGGACCTTCCTCATGTAGATTTCCCCAGTGATTCTGCCCTGGCCACATGGTTGGTCCAGTCTTCTGTGGTGCTGCTGTAGGCTCTGCATTCTGAGAGGAGGCTGGTGGCTCATCCTTTGAGGTAGTGTAAATCTTTAAAGTGGTTGTGCTGGTTATGGAAGGCACTTCAGTTGTTAAATCCTGCACAAGTGAAGGACCGTATGGCACGATAGAATACTGAAAATAGCCAACAGCAGGCTGCACAGCATCTGCCCTGAGTATAAACGTGAATGAGTCATTTAACAGATCAATGCCTGTCATATTTGTGTCTACGTCTAGAAGCACACCACCATTATCAATGTCAGCCTGGGTGAATGCCTGAACATCTTCAAACACAGTATCATTCACAAACCTTTTCTTTACAATCCTTCCATAAGACGGGGGCACTATCACTTCAAATCTAGGATTACTATTTGTCAAATTAGCTAGCTCAGAAGCATCCAGGTCAATGCTTCTGAATTTATAAGCTGCTTGATTTGAAATCTGCATATTAGGTACAATTTGTACTAAAGGCTTCACTGTGATATTCAACACTTGTCCTGTTAGATTTCCTTCTGCTGTGAAGAGCATAAACTCCAGTACTTCTTTGGACGCAGTGAGATTTGTCAGATGGTAAGACAGCCTTCCTGAGTACAAATCTGCCTGCTGAAATTTAGTAACCTGCTCATTTCCAATCATCAGGTGCCCGTATTTGAGTGGCTGAGTTATTTCATACATGATATCAGTGCTTCTTCCATTTGTGACAGCTGAAAGCTGCACATTAGTAATCGTGACAGATGTCTGGCCCTGTGGAAGTGCAACATTGGTAAGATTGACGAGGACAAGAGTGATTGGTATGACTTCAAGAGTGAATAGTTTGTATAAAGGGCGATGTTTACCATCTGTCACACTGAAATAAAACACCCCAGAAGATGAACTTCCATCCTGTACAAACCAAACTTTACCACTGTCGACATCAGCTTGTGTGAAATCCTTTACAGAGACACTAAGATTGCTTTTCATTGCTAAATAACCATTACTGGGGTTGCTAACAATGGTGTATTTGAGCTCAGCTGGGGTGTTATCTAGGTCTTCAACTTTCAGATTCTCTGACCCCAGCACTGACACATCTCCCTGCAGGACTTTCAAATGCAGACTTTTAGTCTTCAGTTCTGGAGCTTGGTCATTCACTGGAACAACAGTGATGTTAAACATCTCCTCTAAAACTTCGCTATGGGGCTTTGTTGCAGACTTGCTCTTTAGGTTTACCCAAACAGCAAAAGTGAAATTGTCGTTACGCGATTCAGAATTATCATGTACATACACAATTCCAAATTTGTTCAGTATGTATTGGGAGAAGTTAGGTTTTTCTTTGGTAACATTTCTTTCTCCAACAACAATCATGCCATGTTGGGGTAAAGATACAACTTGATACCAGACTTCATACATGAAGCGTTGTACCTCAGGTAGCTTAATCAGTAGATTTGAAGCATCTAAATTTGTTTTGTTGATTAATACTCTACCTCCTTCCTGGACTCTGGCACCTAGCAGAAACGAAAAGAGAATCTTAGAAATTGAATATTTTATAGTTGCACCATTTCAGAAATTAGATATCGAACACTGATGATGCTCAGAAAAGTCTCTCCATGGTATCCTTGATTTCCATATGTCATAGCTAAAAATATATTACCACTATTTTTAAAATACAGTCACATATGGGATACAAGATTTTCTATTAATGAACACATTAAGATTAAAGAAATATCAATATCTCAAAGCTTCTGACGTTGTTTTCACCTACTGTTACAGCAAAATGGAAAATACCTACCACAGCAGTAGGGAGGATTTAACGTAGGTAGTTAATCTCATTTTAAAAGATGTAGTGATGCCGTTTTCCAAGATACTATCTACACTATGCTTTGTGACAAAAGGATTCCGGTCATTTGTTATGGAAGAGAAAGTAGCCTTTGTTTTTTGACATTTGTTCACTGGTATCCTGACAGATCCAAACCAATTTGGAGCCCAAATGGTACAGCATCTTTACCTGTATTTGCCAGAAGACGACTGTTCCGATCATGCCTGGTAATATCATATGAAATGTCAATATGGAACACCTGGAGGTCCAGAGCTGATGGTGGAGAGGAGACAGTAAACATAAAGAAATCTTCTGCTCTCCAGCCAGCTGACTCGGCATGTAAGTGCTCATACATGATGATACCTTCATCCACCTGTTTAGAGTAAAGAAAATGCACAGGTATAAGAGGAGAATAATTTTAAATACAGAAGTGTAAGGAGAGAAAAAAAAATCTTAAGAACATTGTTCAAGAGAGGCCTTTGTCCCTTAGTCCACACACAGTGTATGTGCAAGTTACATTGAGATTATCTTGCATTTGCCTTTCTCTTAAGATGGACTCTGTGTTGCCAGACAAGCTTACTTGAAAGTAGGTGAAACAGTATGGGCATGAATGGTTAGTAAAGGCCTTATGTGAAGAACAGAGATATAAAACATTGAGAAACTTATCTCAAAGTAGCAATGGTAATGGTGAACATGAGCTCAGCTGGACTGTATTTAGTGAATCAGAGCATCGTATGTCTAGGTTTTTTTTCTTTATAAGGATACCAGCAGGGCTGGATTCACTGTCCTGAAAAAGCATATGAAAGACTGAAGAATTGAAAAGGACTTGGATGCAGGTATTTAATGGTGAATAGCAAAAAATACTTGGTAAGAGACTAAAGAAACAAGAAGGGAGGTGCAAGGACCATTGAAATATACTCTCCTTTATAACCAAAGAGCTGATGGAATTACTCAGTGAAAAATTTCTACGTCACAGCAAAAAGGGGATTCCTAAGAGACAGTAAGGAACCTGGCTTGCCCTATACCTGCCTCCACTGACCTTGCAGATCATCATACTCAAGAGAATCCTATCAGTCCCACTGTGAGGATTTAAGCTTCAAAGTACTGCAAAATACTGCAGTAAATCTTCAGAGAAACACATATTTATGCAAGATATAACCATTTATCTCTTCAGGCTCTAAAGCAAAAGGCAGTATTTTCAGACTAGGATTCTCATCAGTTGGAACTACACTCAAACTTTAAGATCAATGCTGTAATACATTGAAACTGAAATAGGATTCCTAATAACCACAAGATTAGAACATTTCCTAAATCTCATCCAGTAGATTCAGCACCTGGTCTGCTTGGTAATTCATCCACTGACCTGAAGACAGCTACACCTATTAAATCCTTGGCAACTTCGCAGGGAACCAGTGACCTGGCTTGCATGTGTTAGTTCACAATTGCCAAAGAGGTCCCTGTTTGAGATGGTGCTGACTCTGAGTTTACTATTTGTAACATACTCTACACAGCTTGCAAACACTGAAGGAACTCATTAGCACACGTCCCCACATATGCTTGAAAGGTGTAAAAAAAGAAAACAAAAAAACCCTGCTGCTATCACAGATGAAGCACATTAGCAGTACAGAATCTGATCTGTGACCACAGACACAGAGAGCTAATCCTGAAATTACTGCAACTGCCCTCACTAAGATCACAAGGGAAACAGGGCTTTCAGGGTCAGTTTTCTCAGCAGCCCCAAAACCATCCCAACTTATTGTCTAAAAAATTCAGACTGATGTGATAAAACTCAATATACACATCTCCAGGTTTATGCTTTCCCTACACAGATTTAATTCTTAATGGCTATTATAGGACAAAACAAAAAAAGTCAGTATTAAAAGGGTGTGTTTATTCAGGATAACTTTCCAAAGCATACCTCTAGGACTTCAAGTTGGAGAAAGCAAATTTTTTTAACAAGAACAGGCACAATGGGCATCCTTTCAATTCAGGGGCATTTAGTATCAGTCTTAATAGGATTTTTTTTTTTTTCAGTTGCAAGCCCATGCTAATATCTGGGCTAAGAAATGAACAGAATTGGTGAGGATTTCTGTCTTTACCTCTGTAATGATTTTAAATATAATGAAAAAACTGTGGCTTGCTGCAAGACAAAAATACTTCTAAAATACCAAAGAAAGTACTGTCAGAGAAAACGTCATGTCGAAAACTACTGTTATTCAGGTGTGTTTAATGCACAATTAATTTTCCTGTATTGGCTGAATAACAACTGACCATGAAAAAATTTCTTGGAATGCAACAGTGATTTCAATTCTTCTTTTTCTTTGGCAACAAAGCAATAAACCATTGGGCACAGGGAAGGGTTCAGCAAAAGTGCTAACTACTTCTATAAGCTAGCTGCATAGTACTTTTCAGAAGTCAAAGTTCCACAATACAGAATGAAGTCAATAAAAACCCAAAGAAATAAACTAACACAAAATATTTTCAATTCAAATCAGCTTCTTATTACCAAACAGAAATTGAATGCCTTATTCTCCATTACATGGCGAATATACAATGTTTGTAATATCAATGTAGTTTTCTCACTGATATTCAACTTCATGTGGCTACAACACACTAGACAGTGAGAGTTTATTTAGGATCTATCTCTTTTCTTTCCCTTGTTCCTCACCCTCTACCAGAATAAACAGCAAGCTGCCTAGGATACCTTCATTCTACCTGCAGTAAGTTACTTAGCTCTTTTTGTTTGAAAGTGGCCAATACAAATACCTCCAACAGAGAAGAAAAGCATATACATTATTACAGCTCAAATCCTTACATAATTTACAAAGTTCAAAGGAAAGTTAGCTATACATTAGTAAGAACTAAAGCTATATAGAATGTGGCATGTTCTGACGTGGAACTGTCTGATAAATGTGTAAAGATCATATCCATAGGCAAAAAGAGTAAAACTTCAAAACCTTAGCTGAAAGATTTTCTGTCTGACACGCCTAACTGTTTCATCTAATGCTCATAAAAATCACACGTTTTAGGAACAGAAGGGAACAGTATCATTACACAGTTTATCTCCATCATAATGTAAGACAAAACTCAACAACTATTGCAACAAGACCAGTAACATAACAAGATTAGAACATAGTTTCAAGGGAAACATTCTGTGTTCATCAAGTTCAAGTAGAGATTCATTCCACTATAGTCCTTGGTCGGGTTCTTTCAAAGTCTGATGATAACTAATAAAAATGTAAACCTTTTTTCCAGCTTTTATTGGCCAAGTTTCAAATTCTGGCCAATAGATTTTCTCATTCCTTCAAACACTAAATCAAACAACCACTTTTACGATCTGTAAACATAGGTTAAGACCAAATTGTCTCTTAATTTTTCCTCCAGCAAAGTCAGATTGAGCTCCTTTTATCTCCCCCACTTAGATTTTCTGAGAATAACCTAACTGCACACAGAGAACAGTGAGATTCAGATTCTGTGCAGGGACCTAAGTAATTTCTTTTCAGTTGCAAAAGAATGTTTTCCATCAAGTTACATGAGCTGCCACGTTTCAGTCATTCAAGTATGAGACCCTGTATCACAGTTAAGATTCTTTAAATACTTAATATCAGAACCAATCAAGTCAATAAAGGCCCTCTTGGGGACACCCATGAGGACTGCGTACAGCTGAAATGAATTTGATACTTGGACTTTTCATAGAGCAAAAGGCTATTCCTTCTGCCAAAAACTAAAGGCTTCCAACCTCGGACTGCTGGTTAATGGCATCAGAACAGCTCTTCTTGAAAAATACTGTTACAAGCAAAACAGTGGAAATTGCCAAGACCCTGCTAGTATCCAAGCAGAGAGGAACAAAGGCTCCTCTTGCGTTCATTACTAGCTGCCAGATATTTAATGACACAGCAAATCTCGGTGATCGCACTGATGGGTCACATATGCTTGGTTACTGGATCAGAAAAAGAACAAGCAACTGAGATGCCCTTTGAAGTAACAATCTACCCCTGAACTAGTTATTATAAAGTAAATGCTTACCATAGACTGCGTAAAACTGAGGATTTCCTGAGTGGTATTATCAGAACTTACTCTGATCAGCCTTCCAAGTTTTGGGGAAGTTACAATCATGAAAGTTATAGTTCTGTTTCCTGTATTGGTCACATCATTGGTTACAGCTTTCAGATCATGTCGTAAAATAGGTTTCCTGGAACCTAAAAAAAGTCAATTATAAGTAACATAGATTTGCAACAGCAATTTTTCCCAAAGGGTAAGTTTTGTAAGCACAACTCACACCCTTATCTAGATATTCTACTTAGCATTTTAATAACATTTTATAAGATCAGCAAGTCTACCCTTTTTCTAGTTACCTTCTAGTTACAACTCTTCCACAGCTTTTTCAATCAAAAAGCCCATCAGTAGGATGTACCTCTGTTTTACAGAAATGAAAAAAGTGCAGTTCTCTTCAGCGCATGTAATTGCTAAATACCAGCTTCTGCAAAAACAACCCAAAGTAAGGAGTAGAGCATGTATAAGAAGCCCTGTTCCTATATTACATGTCTAGAACCGAATTCAGACCCCAGCTGAAGATACTATTGTTAATGTTTTGGGGTAATCCTAGGTGCCCACAGAAGGCAGGGTGATTCAGCAGAGAGAAGCCTTAACACAGCAAAGTTTCTAGTGAGCAGACAAACCAAAAACAGTTATTACCAGAAGCTTGAACCACACTTTATTGATATGAAAGATGACTTTCATTAAATGAACTTAAAAAATAAATACTGAATTAAAGAAATTAGGAAGATCATCACACAACAGAAATAATGGCCTCAACTGAAATAACGTATCATTAACATGGATGTACACTGAGAGGTAATAAAATCCTTTTAATACATAGCACCACACTAACCAGTACCTTCTGGCTTAAATATTATAAAGATTATAAAGACCTTTCTGGCATTTAGTCAAACCAAGACAGTTTTTGACACAGCTTTGACAAAACCAAACCTAGTAATTTCCTAAAAGAAAAAAGTTTTATTTGACTTCTTTTTGACGCACTGTTTCATGGTACACACTCAGCAAACTGAATCACATGTTTAATGATACTTTTGGAGGAGTAATAGATTCCCATAATCCTATTCCCCCTGCCCCTATTTCTGCCCCCATTTTTACATTTTCTTTTCTTCTTGAGCACCAAGCTTTTCTAGGTATCAATACGTAATTTCAGTTACTAGCAGTATATATCCTTGAAGTATGAATTATCAATCCATCTTCGATAAAGCATAACGTTTATACAGGAATAACAAAAAAATAACATGTTCCTGCTATAATATTCAGAAGAAAAAATATAGTAAGCAAACTGAAGAATGGAGATGTTTTGCAAGCTAATAGTAACGTCAGGATTCTGCCTGTTTACATGTATTTGTGCCCTGGTTAAATGACATCAACTTTGAAACAGAGTTGATATAATGAAATGAGATCTCTGACTCTGCTTGTTTTCTCCTTTTTACCTTCCCACGCCTCTCTGTCTCCACACTGCTTTGAAAAGCAAAGCAGTCACTCATGTCTAGAAAAATTCTTCCACACTATATCTAATTCAAGAAGTCTCCATCCTCTTCCTCTCTCTTTTTTTTCCCTTTTTTTTGCGTGACTGCAGAAAGGGAAGCACAACCTTGTGTTGTACGTACAGCAGATGTGGTCAGGAAAGTACAACTGAGAGCAACAGTTAACCAAACAACATGTATCTGCAAACACAGTTATTTGTCAATAACCTCCTGCTGTGCAAATCAGGTCTCACTGCCTTAACAGAGTAAGACAGAGTAACTCTCAAACACTGTCACACTGTAGTGATGGAAGTTACCTTTCCAATTTTTCAAAACCAAACCAGGTTATGTCACCACCAACATCACAGTGCAGTGACATGTGGACAGAAGATGCATACCACAAAGCCCCAGTTTGTTCCTAATAGACCCAATCTCACTCACTGCACAGCACAGGCTGAAATACCGAAATACAGTCTAGGGCCACAGACAATAAATTGTCTCATGTTTTCCTGTAAAATGGGATCCTGCCCCAAACATAACCTTCTCCTTCACCCACTTCTGTCCTGAGACTTCAGAACCTTTACCAGCATTCACAGCAGTTCTACTCTGGTCTGACCCCTCAACATGGAAACGAAGGTTATTTGCCAGACAACAGACTGGCTGAAGAAAAGGGAAGTGAGAACACCATCTGCTTGTTCCCAAACATGGGAGCAGAGAGACCACAAAACCAACCCCACCCAAACACTGGGGAACAGAGAGATGGGAGACAGAAGCACAACAAGGGTGGGTGATGCAGAGTGGGGCCAAACTAATCCATACTAAGTAGAATGCCACAGCATAAGGCCATTATCGGTACCTAATAATTTTGGTATCCATTTTTGGTACCCATTTTTACTGCTTACTTTTAAGATGGAAAGTGATTTGGCATGAGCATTCTGCCTATCACTGCTAAACAGTTCCGAATCATCTCATCTACTGACTACATAGGCAGTTTTACTTCCGAATACCTACAAGTCAGGCTGCCTCTCCTCCTCAAAGAGCAACTCAGCTCATTCCTTCTTTGAGCAATTGCTTCCCTGAAGAGAGCAAATCCTCACATTGTAGATATCTAGCATATGTAAGAAAAAACTCATATATCTAACAGTCAATTTACTGAGCACACTGAATAAAAAAAGCTTCTGCTGAACAGAAAAACATCCATAAATTGTATAAACGAATCTGGTATATCCAACACAAAAGAAGACAGCCGTACACGCTCTCATAAAATTGCAAAAAAATATGCTTGAAAAAAAATAGTTTATACCCTGTCATGAAACATGGCAAATTCTTCACGATATATTAAATTTTTACTTCCATAGAGAGAAGATTCTTCAAGTTGTCTCAAAATTAACTTTCCCTGCAGTGCTATAAAATATAACAGGACACTGGCTATTGTTTATATCTGTATTAACCATTTGGCACAATCATTGTTGTAATAGTCACTTCATGATAAGCAAGTACAGCTGAAAACCATACAGCTCCAGAATGTCTTTAAAAAGTATCATAAAGAGAACAGGTGTAAAAGCTAGTAATATTCTTTAACACCAAAAAGGAATTTTGTCAAGCCAAAATAAACAAGATTCAGGAAAAATTGTAGGATTAGATGAATACAGCTTGCAGTGCTGAAAGAAATACTGTATTTTGCAAACTGATAAGACAGTCTAGAGACTTTGCCTTCTATGGAAGTATCAGGCATATTTTTCTTACAATTATCTTTGGCTTAAGATAGAATTCTGTAAATCCCTGTGCCTGAGGCAATCTTACACACCAAAATCGCAGATTAATAAACTTTGTAAGTGGATTTATGTGAATCCCATTTATATCAACTGAATTACAAGATCATGCTGCTACAATCTCATTTTTTGTTGCCTCTGTTTAAGTGGCTTTTGTTGCAAGCCTTTGTTTATGCAGCTTATATTTAGGAAGTTTAAGAAACTAAAGTGCTCCTCTTCTGTATCAAATTAATAAATAAAGCTACAGATTAATACCTATAGAGCTTTACCAATTCTCAATCTCTCTCTGACTATACAGATCATGTTCAGAGCAAAAAGAAGGTAGCACAAACAAAAGTGTGATGCAAGACATTGCTGAGAGAAGGTAAATCTTCATTTCTCCTTTAATCCTGCAATTAATGTTAGATTACTAACTCAATGAGGGATTATTCTTGCCAGCACAAAGCAGTAAATGGCTCTGGTGAGACTCTCTTAATGCATCAACTCCTGCAGGAGCAGGATTTCATTAAAAAAAAACTCAACTGCTGATCCCAACTAGTTCCAAATGCACAAATACTAATCAAAGTTTTCAGTCTTTCTGATTCATCAGTGAGTCTGTGTTGCTGTCTGTAACTCAGCTCAAACAGTAAGAAAGCGAACTAGCAATCTGGCAAGCTTTCATGTGCTATTCAGAATCCCACAGACACAAGCTTCCCTCTGCTTTTACCAGGCAAAATCACAACCAGCTAAGACACCTCTAAATATATGAATATAATATAGGGCTTTTAAACAAATCTGAATGAGGAATGTTCAACGTTTAGGCAGTCAGTGTTATTGTCACACTGTGCTTATATATTTCACTGCCAATTTCCATGACTCCAAGCACATGCGCATATCAAAGAGTTAAAAACTATAAAACAATAAAGCAATATGTTGTTTGAGAAAACGTAACTGTTCTTTTAAAAATCAGACAGATAGACTTCCTAGGTACAGTTTTCTACAGTTTAGCCACTAGCTATCTGACAAATAACCCTATATTATGCAGTTTTTTCAGGTGGATGAAATCATGATAACCTTTAAAAACCGACCTGGAAAGACTCCGATTCCTTTGTTCACTTCAAGGCTAATGACTAATGTCCGAGCTGTGATGCTAAAAATCTGTCGAGGTGCAAAGTTCAAACCATCTGTTACCTGAAAGTTGAAGCCTCCAGACATTGCTCCTGTAGAAAACAAAAACGTAAGTTATTTTCGTATTGTTCTATTTGTCATCTAAAATATACAAACATACACTGGACACCTTGTGGTCTTGGCTACAGTGAAATATATCCAAAGTCATCCTGAAGCAATTTTTGATGAGTACCTTTGTCTCTTAATTAGAATTAAATAAATTAATAATGCAGAGAACACTTTCCCAATGAAGAACTACTGGTTGTTGCTTACACTAAAGGTCAGACAATCCCTTAGATATAAATTAGCACAGTGGCCCTTCCTTTCTTTCTTCACTGACCCCAGTGGAGCTGAAACCAAGTTAAACTTCCTGAGACAAATTTCCTACTTGGGAACATGGGGGAGAGTTAAACTTGGGAGAGACTCCCAAATTTCCTATTCCTTTTATATCTTAGGAGGGACCAAAGCACTTAAGCAGTGACATTTTGGCAAAGAAGGAATGCAGGGAGAAAAACATATAGAATGTTCTTTCATTTTGATTTACATTTAAAGGACTGAATCGATTCTCAGGTTGTTTCCTTTGCCTCTTTGCACCACTTCAGCTTTGCTGAAAGAGCATATGTTGTCACAGCTTAAACTATTTCAGAGGTTATGTGTACTCATAATAAATGCACATTTTTTTCTTTAATCTTAGGACCTGTATGTACTTTGGCACAAGTGATAGCAAAATGCCTCCAGGAGTCTGAGTGGATTCCTGTAAAAATACATCTCTCAGAAGTGACTTATTCAGGTGTACAGAGCTTCCTATATCTTGCTTTAAGTAGAGGCTCCCTAGACAGTTTAATTAAGTAGAAAGAGAATGAAAAATTGAAACATTAACTGTTGCAAACAGTTACCATTGCTCTTCTACTTGCTTTGCCCAGTTTAGCGGTTAGATCTTGCTATGTGAATATATACCCTGAAAGGGAGAAGGTGCCATGTACTTTCACTTAAAGATCAGCACTCCTTGTCTAACTATAAATTAACATATCAGAAGAATCAAATGTGGGTTCTGAGATTATAATTAACAACTACCCCAGGCGATGCTCTTATATCCAGCCAGGCACCGAACCAGCTCTGGAAGATCAGGTCATATTGTTTTTATTTTTAAAACTTTTATTCTCTGATGTTTTCTCTTGATAAAAATGCACAAGTGGTTGCACTTTTAAAAAGGGATTGAGGAGTCTACTATTTGCTTCAGGTTGCCAAAAAAAGGCTTAACTAACTTCACTTGCTTTTTCGTCTAACGCAGGTCCACTGCCCAATTGACACATTTTGTCATTGACAGAGTCAGGAACAGAACTAAATCCTGAGCTTCTGCTTGGGTGGAGCATATATTATTTTATTGCAATTAATTTTTAAAAGCATATCTGATCAGAGGTGATAAAAAGGACACCAGAAAGAGGATTGTAAAAACTGCACTGAAAAGACACAGAACCAACAAGAGTTCAATTCAGTAGTGCTCTAAGGAAAACACTGGCAGGGTTTAAGGGCAGACCCCATAGGGTGAAAGCGGGATGGAAGCACCCTGGAGTGAAGCAAGGGTGGAAAAGGGAAAGAATTCTCACACTGAGAGAGGAGTACAGAAAAGGAAAGGTATGTTCTGGTTCTGCATTTATGCTGGTGACAGAACAATCAGGGACTACAGAGGAAACAAATACAAAATTTAAGGGAAAAGCATGAGAAAAAAAGAGGGAGATTTGCAACTCACAGCACAGAACAAGCAGCATAATGGAACTCCGAAGACTGAGCAAAGATGAAGGGAAAATTTTATGAAGTACAGTATTAGAGGCATAAAAGCAAAGTGAGGATGGAGAGTCACTGCAATGTACAGATGTGAAAGATCTGCGGTGCCATGAGGCGCAGCCAGGGGATGGAAAAGCTGCCTCAGCCAAGAAGATGCTGCTCTTCCCCTTGGAAAGGGTTAGAGTAAGAAGAAGAGCGGGCGCCAGGCTGTGGAGAACATGAAGTGGAGGTACTTCCCATGAGGAGCCAAAAAACCTAGCGCACACTAGAAGACTGAAGACAAGGGACAGAGCAGCTGAAGGGAAAAGGGGTAAAAGGCCAAATGACAGCAACCAGATAAGGAAAGATGCCAGGATCAGGCTGGGAGCAAGAAGATGAGAGTAAAAAGTATGCTTCTAGCAAGAGTCCAAGATGAAGGCAAAAAGAAAATCACAGACTGAGAAAAGAGAAGAAGGAAAATGTCCAAAGTACTTTCTGAAACACTGGAGGCCACGTGGCTGAGCAGATGGGAGAGCCAGAGCAGCTGCAAAAGCTGACATATGACCTGGGCAACTTTACATTTCAAATTTACTGTACAACCCACACTCCCACTCACTGGAAAATGAAATTTGCTGTTCTTCTTACTTTTATTAATCAAGATTCACTTCCTAAGGCTACAGATGTGCCCTTTCTGGAACACAGAGTGGATTCATTTCCTCACACTGAAAGTACCACCGTCCTACCACCATAGGGATTTTTACACGTCAAAGTCTCCCTCGGAACAACTTAAACAGCTTGGCTCACTTTTGCCATGCTCTTGACCTTTCATTTCCTGGCCAAATTATTTGAGCAGGATACTTACAGCTCACCACCAGCTGCTTGTAAAGCAATTTCAGCAACACATACGCACTCTGCAAGACGGTGCATCGGAAGTCAGAGAGCACTTTAACCTGTACCAAGCCTCATGAAGACACAGCACAGATCTGGAGTAAGAGCTGCACCCAAAGAAGCACTGGAAATAATTCCAGCCTGCCTCAGGGCTGGCAAGACAGTGCTGTACCTCTTCCATCTCCTTCCCCAAAATTGATTTATTCCTTCTTTAGCACCTCCCTTTTTCTTTCAGCTGAGGTAACATGATAACAGAGCTGGAGCAGGAGAAAAGCAGCTATTGCCCTGTAAAGCCCCACCTCTTCCTCTGACTGGAACCCCATTGGGATCTTCACTCCTGCTGCTTCCCAGCACTGCCATTCAAGGATGAATAAAGCTGCCCTGATTTCTTTATTTATTGTTTACACATTCTTTAGCAGCAGCAGCACAAACAACCAAATCTCTGGCCACTGGCGGAAAAGGGTCAATGGTTAAAACTGAATTCCTTCACAGTCTGAATGAGAGGCTGACATCACCCAGATGACCCGTAACTTCATTGCCGAAGGCTGCTCAGGAACACAGCTAGACCATAGCAGGTATCTGAGAGACTGCTGGTCCATGAATAGCTCTGCACTGCAGCAAGACAGAAAGGCTTCAGGAGATTCTCAGCTATAATGGTCAAAAAAATTGATTCCATTATCTCTGAAAGCTGCAAGACAATGTTTCCCTACTGGAAACTTGCATTCAGAAAGAAGGCTGCTACCAACTGAACCACTAACACACCAAGGTTTCTTGGTGAGCACACATTTAAGTAGTCATCAGATCCTTTCCTATTTAGTTTGTGAGATCATGTATCATGTAATCGGCGCTCTGAGATTTTTGTGACATTACAAGGCGATCTTCAAAGGATTACCAACACGAATATACTGACTAGGAGCAGTGTTTTGATAACAGAGGTTGTATTTTTGAAACCACATACCATTGTGTACAAATACCAGCTGCCCTTCAATTATATGATCCTGGGTAAAATTAAGGATGCTCTTGTTTGGAGAAGACTTCAGAGCCAAGTGCCCATTGCTCGGTGGAGTAATGGAATATATCAGTTCTGATGGTGAGGAGTCCTTGTCTTCTGCACAGAGGTCATCAATAGTTATTTCTGTGACTGAACCCACCCAGACCTAGAAAAGTAAAAATAAAAAAAATAATAATAAAGAAAATGCATACAAAATAAAATCAGGGGGAAAAAATCCTTGAAAGAAAAAGAAAGAATAAGGATTTGGGCTATGCAATGCTAGCAGCTATGACAGATTTCCTTACTGCCCACCCAAATCTCTTATCATGGACTGGAATAGTTAATGTTGACAAACGGTATTCAAAAAACAAGATCACGAAATAATACATACAAACACACCCTACATCAGTTTGAGTTTTAGACAGACGCAGCACGAGTGCTCTATTTGTCAAGCACTATCCAAACTCTTACAAACATAACAAAATTTTATTTTGATAACTGAGTCAAGGAGCTCCTTTCCAACACATACACATGAATATTGCTGTCATGTACTTCACAGCAGGCAAGGCATTCAATATGCTCTACTTTCACCAGCAGAAAAGAAAAAAGAAAAACAGCCTGGGGACAGCGTCATCTCTAATACAAATGGAACACTTCTTGTAGCTGCATTATTTCCTTCTAACAACATGCACTAAAGTCCCTTTTTTAGTGCACCAAACAATCCACAGAGGTGCTCAGTCCAGTGGGAGATGAAGGAATCAACACCTCCAACAGTTGCTTAGCACTTTGCACGGTCATGGTTGCAGACAAAATAGCTAACTAGAATTTGGAAAGACGGTATAAAACCCATTACTTAATTCTAGTAAATCTAAATGCTTTTGTTTTTTTAGCTCAAGATATGCACAAACTGCGTGATCCATCTTTCAGGCTGAAAGGACTGCTATCTAAGCTTCATCTGTATCTCACTGGATAATTTCTTGTTTGGAAACAATAAGCAACAGCCCATTTTACTCTTCATCGCTGCAGTATTTATTTGGAATTACAGACAAAAGTACTAACAAAGAAGAGTACATATTTATCTCAACATGAAATTAAATTCCTAAATATTCAATACAACAATACCAATTCTTCCCACGCGGAGTTTATATTGTGTACAATCTTAAGAGCCTGAGCTCTTGAAAAAAAAAACCCCCTCAGCTCGAGATTCAAAACGCATACTGCATTGTCCCTTTCTATCCTCCTAGGGTCTTAGTTCACTTAACAAATATCTGGTAGTAACATCACACCAAATGGTTGAAGAGGAAACGTGATCCTTGACAAAGGGCATTTTACCGCTGCCAAAACCAAAATCAGCAATCAGAAATTTTTCCCTAAGTATTAATTTTACTTTTTAATAAAAGCCATGGAAGAAAACCACTAGGATTTTTGCCACAACATTTCAATAGAGGAATGATTTCAGACTACATTGTGTCACAAAATACATGCCATGGAAAAAGAGATATTAAAATGAAATTATACGGGTTCTCTAATTATAAAAAAAGTTTGAAAAAGAAGTTGTGTTACATTTTATAATAGAAAATATCTTGCAACTAGGAAATTGCTATTTTCTCCCTTGAAAAACGTATTTCTCTGTAATGTAATTACTACTATCAAACTTTGATAAAAGATGCCACCTGTGAAAACACAAGATGATAATGAATAGCAAAGGCTGACTTACTGTGTGGCACCAAATAAACACATCAGTGTGCTTTTGTACTGAGACCCTTTACCTCTTCTCAGTAGCACTTGATTCAGATTACTCTACACAGAAAACAAATGGTCACATATAGAATATGCAAAAACATAAGAAAGGACTATGCAAACATATATTACAAATGACTCATTAAATGTCAAAAAGTTTCAAATTTTTTTCTCTTACTAAAGGAAAAAATGAGCTTTTTTTTCTATAAAGCCAGTATTTATTTCTATTGTTCCAGCACACTAACATGCAGCGCTTTTTAAAGTATTACATCTGTGGAGGCACTCCATGACCTGCAACATGATCCTTGAGGAATGGAAAGGAGATCCAAGAGCTGAAAAGGGCTGTAGGGAAGCGGTCACTAAGAATACTGCAAATACCATACAAGTGGCTTATTTTCTACATCTGGGATCAAGCCCTCCTTGAAGAGTACCATGCAAACTGTGTCTGAACTTCCAGGATGTAGCATTACACTAAATTTGCATGTGCCTAACACATTCCACAGGCATGGTCCAAAAAAGGTTCATAACGCTGCCTGCTGGCAAATAATCCATTCTGCCCTACTTAGAGCATTCAGTTTATCAGGATCTCCTTGCATGCTACATATCCTACCAGACACTCTATATTCATGGCCATTTTAACACTCCGATAAGTGAGTGATTTAAAGAAAAAAAAAAAATCAGTGTTTGAATTTGGTCTTCAAAAAAATCTAATTCTAGAAAAATACGGCCCTCTTGTGGCAACAGGAGGATACAGTCATTTCACAGCATCACTACCCGTAAAGATATACTTAAACACATAGAAATGCAGCAAACAATGCCAGGATAGCAATTTCCTTAAAATATCCTATTTCCCTTCCCCATTCCCACCCCAGAAAAAAATGACCATAGAACCTGTGGAAATTTTAGGAAATTATACTTTAAATTTTGTATAGTATCTAAATAAACATATCGCTCATGTACTTACTGTGCTAATGGAAAGGCTTTAAATTAAATGCAAGGATTACTAGCATACATTACAGAAGTTCTCATGACAGCAGAACGTTCTGTATCTTATATGTTACGTTAATGTAAATACTTCAGCATGTCATAAATTCTCAGCCAAAAAAAAAAAAACCCACCCCCCTAAAAACTTCACTTACTTTCACTTCCTAGATAAAAATCAGAAACAACTCCCAAAATGTCTGGTTGTTTGTGCTGCTGAAACTTTCCCCATGGTGTTTATAACCTTGATGGTGTTCATAACCTTGATAACAATAGAAAAGGTTGTTTGAAGAAGGGATGTTAAGGAGCTAGAGTTGAAGGACTCGTTCAACATGTGCACACATGCTCAACAGTTTCTTGCATTTGGCCAGAAGCTCCATGACAAAGGCCAAAATTAACTTTCATATATCCACGCCAACATCACTGGCCACATAATGCAGCTCTTCACAGGAGCTATTTCTCAACAACAGCTGCCATATGATAACTTGTTTTTTAATTGTTCAGCACTTCTTTCTAACTCTTTATATTGAGATCAGCAAAATTTCTGAGGTGCAAAACTTCAGTTAACTCAAATGGTCATACTGGACCTCAGTTTTCACACTACTAGTCCCTCATTTTATACTTTTGTACATTTTGCATATTTCCAACCTTTCAAAGATACAAGAGAGCTACTGCCTTTTTAGAAGCAACACGCAGTTTATCAGTCCACAATCACCACTACCAAGGTCCTTGAGGAGCGCAGACTGCTTGGCTAGAACATGGAGCCAGCAAGTACCACCATACACAGGAATGCCCGCTCATCTCGACATTTAGCACGACTAAGAAAAATCCATTTTCTCCCACCTACTTGGGATGTACAAGTTTGCTTTGAAGAAGGATCATCTTGGTGTATTCCTCCCAGTGTATAACTCAATGGCCAGCTTTGTTTTAGTCTGCACATGAATCCAACATAGGTGTGCATATAAGTACCCACTCATGACAAAAATAAAGGTTATTTCTCAGCAATAGCTTATGCACAACCAGCAAAACCACAGACACAAAGGCAGAATTCTGGTTCTGGGTACACAAACTGCATTCCCAGCAGACAGGACCAACTTTAGCTAGGTTAAGCTGTGTTATTGTTCTTTCAAAGCCTGGACTCACAGACATTTTTAGAAAAATCCATATGCTGCACTGCAGTACACTGCATGGCCTCAGTTCTGTTAACAGACTGCAATTCAATGCCCAGCAATGCACCAGAAGGGAGACATAGAAAAATTTCTGACTGGACATATATCCCTCCCATCTGTAACTAGACACACATTACTACATGCTGTGCTGATGTTTGTAGAGTACCACTATAATTACTTTAACCAGGGAAGGTTTTACTCTGTACCACCCAAATACTTGTGAAGTGAGTCTGCCCTTCTGCCAGCAGTCTCTGCAGAAGGCAGGGTGTCTCATGTTGTTAGCATCTGAGGATTATCAGAGATTACCTGCTGTCACTGTGAAACTGCTAAATACTACCACTATTGCTGTTTAAAAAGTATGTCTTTTCTCATGTGAAAAGGCTAAATACACAACACAAGGTTATCACAATCTTTACAGTAATCCATTCTCCTGCTATGCACAACTAAATATGTGAAGTTAAATGCATGTTTTAAGTGCCACCAGTTTGCAGACTGCATCATACAGCACCGGGGATGATGCAGCCTCAAAATATCCTGCTTAGCTTCTTTCAAACCTATTCCTAAATATCTCCTCTGTCTTGATGCCTCTTATCTGGTTCAGTGTCACCACAGTTTCATTAGCTGACCCATATCCATTTCATTCTGCTTTTCAGAGTCACCTGATTTGTTCTTACTCATCAGATCTCAGATTGGAAGCCTCTACACATGGGGGCTCTTTGGTATACATGGACACAGGGTCCATAATAAATTGGTTCTGGCTACTGAGGGCTACTATAACACAAGCAAATAACAATCCTATAAACAAATAAATAAATAAATAAATCTGAAAAAGCACTGGAACTGAAGTGACAGTAGTGACTTTTTGCAAGATCGAAAGATTAAAAAGCCAGCTATGCTATTATGAGCAAAAGGTAGCATCAGTCAACAATTTTAAAATTTTCTTCAGGAATTGCGGTGGGTAGAGTTAGGAACAAGTCAGCATGTCCTTTTAGTTCACAGTATCACACAGTAATAGCTTCAGTGTCTGCACGAATACCCTGATGATCCCTAATAGCCTAGATTTTCACAGACTGCATTGTATTATTCTTACCAGGAACTTTTAAAGAAGGGAACATTCCTGGTTTGTATCAGGAAAACCCAGCATGTAGAGAATTCTCTAATGTAGTGCCAGTGAGAATGCTGCTCTCTTCCCTTGTCCTGTCCCACTCGGGATTTGGAGAGGAGCAGGCAGCAGAATGCACCTCACCAGGTCTGAACCTTCGGTACACTTAATGACAAGAGGCACAGGGACTGAAGGCTGTGCAAAGACAAGGGTAAGATGTTTACACCCTTATCATCACTACTCTTGGTACTTTTCTAACCTATGCTGTTCATTAATAGTCCTCAAGACACCCTAGCAAACAACACTAAAATGCAACAATGATCCAGGTACAAGCCATCCCACCCCACAAGCCCTATGTCACTCAATAGACTTTCATGTATGTTTAAGATTAAAAGAGAATTCACTCAGCCTTCTAGATAAACTTTACATTACAACAGCAGAAAATGTTCTTCATGATGACTAGAATCTCCCTAAATACACATGAACCATGTACTGTCTCCCTTCATTAACATTAAATTTATTTAAACCCCAGGACCACCATTTATTATTTTGACTATCCTACCACATATAAACCTGATACTCTGGTAATGAAGGTGCACTAAATATATCAGGTTAGAAATAATTTTAACATTTCAAAATGTTGACAAACCTACCTGAAGAATTCTGTTAACTTTTATAACAGGAGCTTCATCATTTACTGCAGTAACTGTTACAAATACAGTTTGGGGCAAGCTTTGTTTCCACAATTCCGTGTTATTTACTATCACAGTAAAATTGTCCATCAGTTCCTCGCTGTCATCATGAACATAGTAAATTAATTCTTGTTCCACCTGAAAAATATAGCAACCTGAAAAATTAAAGAGGCTAAAAGAAAATGAATGCCACATTAGAAAAATGAAAATATTCAAGTCTAGTCATGTCCCTCTGTGTTTATTGCCTCAATTTTTTATGACTTCTAAGACTTTATTTATGCTCATATCTCATCTGTACCTCTATCTTTGTTCTGTCCACAACTGCAAATTTTACAGCTCATCTGTCCAGTCCTCTAGCCAGAGTATCTTAACTTACTAGGCTTGGCATTCCCCCTTCCCCCTGAAAGGAAAATAGAAAATCCAATCCCACTGTATTTACCACAGTGTTTTCTGGGGACTATAAACTGAACATACTATTGGTGACTTATGGTACGGTTTTCATTCTTAAAGCTAAAAGACTGAAAATTAGCCTGTTATGCATATACCGGCTCTCTGCAAACAAAGACATGACCTAAAA
This sequence comes from Ibidorhyncha struthersii, assembly GCA_013398815.1. NCBI lineage: Eukaryota > Metazoa > Chordata > Aves > Charadriiformes > Charadriidae > Ibidorhyncha > Ibidorhyncha struthersii. The sequence goes on along the minus strand of VZSZ01004916.1, from coordinate 14,091 downwards.
AAATATTTTTTTTCCACTTTCCTCCTTGTTCACTCTACACACTATTTCCTTTGGTCTTTTCAAAATATATTCACAGGCTGGCTGTCTTAGGTTTCCAGAGTAACAACAACTCTGCCTGAGTATGAGTGGCACATCTGTCTATTATGATTATAGCACACTAGTCTGCGTGACCAGTGGCACACAAGGAAGTGACCCACCCCAAATGACCAGCTAGCAACTGCAGAAAGACCCTCAGTACAAGGCCAGAATAAAGCTCAAACTCCTGCATCTCATCACCTCCCACCAAATCGTCTCACTGCAGGCAAAAATTAGCTTTCAGCAACGCAAAGAATTAATTGTGACTACAGCAAAGTAGATCTAAATGCATTACCTGTTTTCTGGTAAATGTGGTTAACTTTATTCCAGGAACACGAGAGTTTTCAACATACCCATGTTTTGGCTGCTCAATTAAAATAAATTCACAGCTGAGTCCTGCAAAGTGTCTACTAGAAATTTTTAAATAGTCTTCCACCAGGGCTTTCGAGCCCCCTTCCATTACTGTGAAGTTCTGTACTTCCAGGGGAATCATTCTGGGGATGATGTCTACAGAGATCTCTATTCCACTCACTGTTCGGACACCGTTGGTCACATCCAGAGAAAAATGGTCATCCAGTTGGTCAGAAACTGTTTGCACATACTGAACTTTGCCCTCGTCAACATCTTGCTGTGTGAAGCTCAAAACTGGCCTTTGGTCAGCACCTAGGTAACTTTTTTCAGAGGAAAACTTCCGAATGTATCCATGTACTGGAAGCTGTCTTAGAGTGAACACAATCTCAGATGGAGAACTGTTTTCATGAACAACCTTAAATTTAAAAACATACCCCAACATTATTTAAACAGAAATGGAAGAAATTTTGTAGTTCTTTTCTGAATTTTTCGCTTTTAACCCTTGGACCATCTGCCCAATTAACTGGCATTCCTTGTTTGGGTTACGTGGTATATCTGCAAATTCGTAACACACTACAGTAATACTTCAAGTAGACTTAGAATCATGGAATTATTGAATAATGTGGCATGGGAGTGTTTTGTAGGCACAAATTTGTAAATTTTGAAAAAGAACACACTACAGAATTAACTAATAGCCTAAGCACTACAGACCCCTGCCTGAAACAAGGATTTTGGCAGCACAGCCACGTGTTGCCAGAGCCCCCATGCGGTGGTTATTGAAACACTGCACACAAACAATGGGGAGGAAAGTATTAACCAAAAAGAAACGACCTCAGGTTTGTGATTTGATGTTTTTAAAATTTTGGACGCAATCCTGAGACAGTGTTAACTAGCCCCAAACTGAATGAAACTAAACCCTTTCCTCCTTAGCATTTCCCACCACCTTAACTAAGAATGATACATGAACATTAAGTACAAAAAATTGTCATAACTAAAACAAATACCGAAGTGCAGCGTTTCCAAATCTTAACTTTCTCAAGCACCAATATGTAACAGAGTCAAAGATTATGGGCAGTCTTTTTCTTTAACATAACCCATTTCCATTCTAGAAATGGAAGCTTGCTAGTGTTAGTCAGTCAGACTTAAGCATCCAGAATGCAGTCATGTTAGTGAAAACCAAAAGGAGTTAAAATAGACATCGACAGACTAAAGACAATGCAATGGCTGAAAAAGAAGTGAAGAAAATTTGCTACAAGATTGGAGAAATGGGCAACACTGTTAACTTACTTGCAGTTTTCCTTTACTAATTTTAACTGGTTTTCCTTCTTCAACTAAGAGACTGTTTTTGTTCACAATCCTTGGTGGCCACTGATGGCTTTCCAAATATATGCGAACATGCACTCCAGCATCCAGATGGACATCTCTAGCATGGACCGTAAAGTTAAATGTGTCAATAAGGTTACTGCTGTCATCGTGCCTGTAGATCACATACCCCTTTATAAGATCAAGTTGAGTAAAGGAATCCATCAATAGGTTATTTACATATATTCTTCCATATTTTGGGAAAGAGAATATCTCATATGTAATCTCATGATCATTTCTGATGTCTTGGTTTGTAATAGCACTTAGATTAGCTGTTGCAACCGTTTCCTCTTTTCCTTTTTGAACCAACAAGCCTGTGTTATTTGCCAACCTAATATAAGGATCAGTGGCACTAACTTCTAGAAGCAAAGAGGTATAGTGCTTGCCATCTGTCACAAAGAGCACAAAACGCCCAAAATCTGCACCATGGTGTATAAACAGGACTTGCTTTTGCTCCAGGTCCGCTTGTTTGAATTGGTAGAGTCTGTGCAAAGTATCATTTCTTAGCACCAAGTCCCCATTGGAAATGCCACGTCTAGTATATAGCAACTGTCCATCATCAAAATCAGAATCAGGATCATGATAGCAAAGATCTGCCAAAGTTAATAATCGCTGCCCATTTCTCACTACGTTAAATATCTTATCAATTACACGTACTGGTTTCTCATCGTTCTTCAGCTGGACAGAAATGTTGAATCTAATTTCTACCGACAAAGGTTCTATTTCTGGATCAAAGTTTGGCCCCTTTCCTGACTCACCATTGGAAGCTCTGACAAGAAATTCATCAAATGCTGTCTCAGAATCGTCATGCACATACATAAGGCGCTTATCAGTTATATCTTTGTTGGTGAAAGTGGCGAGATTGTCATTACTCTCAAACGAGCCTGAAAAATTAATGAGTTTTAATTTCCCATACTTAGGAAACTGTATAACTTTATATTGGAAAGTTGTATTATCTGGTGTTTGCACAAACAATTTTGTGCTTGTTATTAACTCTCCTTCACCTTCAGTAACAGTTAGGCCGCTGTTAGTCAAAATAATGTTTCTGAAATCTGATTTGATGTACACTTCAAAGTCGTATAAATTTGATTCCAGGTACTTTGTAGAAATGAGGAATCTAAATGAATCACGGTTGTCTTCATGGTATCTGCTGATTAATTCATATGCCACTTTTTTACCAGTAATATCTTTCTGGCTAAAGACAGAATCTTTTTTCAAAGGCTGCTCATTAAGCAGTATTTGTCCATTCTTTGGTAGGGACAGCAATTTAAAATGAAGCTCATCTTCAGGTATTTCTAGATCCACAATTACAGCAAAAAGATTATCTGAATTCAAGTACTTCTTTTTTGATTTTTCGATTTCAAGAGGAGCATGTTTCAGTAAACTGTACCTTAACCATTTCACTTTGATTGGAAACGTGTGCTCTTCACTGATTCTGTTTCCTATGTTAACTTTGAATTTAAACTGGTCAGTAACATTTTCCTGCTGAATGTCTTTAAAAGTGCTACAGTATCTCACACGGCTGCGCTGAACAGAGCGTTGAGAAAAAGAGTTGACTGGCTTCCATCCCCCCCTGGAATGCTGTCTTTGGACTTCTCCAAACTGGGGTGGCTCTGTGATCTCATATCGTATCTCCAGCTCCTGGAGGTTGGCATTTGTTTCAACTGCCAGATGCCCAGATGTGATCAGAGCTGTAACACCTTGGAGTAGTTTTATTCCTGAGCAGTTGACAACTTTGTAATCCAAAGGAACTGCCATGACACGTAACACAACAGTGTTGCTCACTTTCTCACCATCACTTGCCCTCAGAACAATCCTTGAGTTCTTGACGCCCGTGTGGACAAAGAAAACAGTGCCTTCTCTTAAGTCCTTGTTAGAAAAAGTAGTAATAGCTTTTCCAGGATGCTGTGAATTTTCCAAAAATCCTGCATCTCCATTCAGATTTCCAAGCACTGAAAGACTGAGATCCACAGGATTGGTATCCTTATCTAGGACTTTTATCAAATCACCAGTCAAACGTTTCTTTGAGTTCTCTAAGAGAAGCAGCAAGTTTCCCTCAGGAAGTGTGATCTCAGGTGCATCATTTACTGGAGTGACAGTAATGCTGAACACATGCTGCTCATTTCCTTGCAAATATGGAGGCACAATCTTCTCACTGCTGGTAGAAATGGAGAAATTAAAATAATCGTAAGTGTCCTCAGAGCCATCATGGACATAAAGAATCTTCCCTTGCCACACGTCCTGCATAGAAAATGTATTTACCTCCTGTGGCGGTTCAACATCTAATTTCAACTCTCCATGAGAGGGTGGTTCCTTTATTTCAAAAAGAATTTGCGACTGATGAATCCCTAATTTCTGAAAGTCCAAGTTGACTTTAATATGTTTAGATTCGAGTGAAGCTTGTCCACCCTCTAGCACAATCAAGTTACTTAGAGCTAAAAGGTGGCTTTTGTCTTCCTTGCCCAGAGAGACAGAGCTTTCAGGGGAAATGGCAAATGTTGGGGCTGCTTTCACAGTAGGGTTCTTTACAGCCACCTCTAAAGAAAGATTTGTATTAAAAGCACTCTCTGTTTCACATCCAGCTGAAATGTCCTTTGTTACCAGAACATTCTTCAGCGATTTCTTTTCTGAATTGGCTTTCAGATCTCTCAAGCAACCTTTGAAAGACCCTCCTCTGGCATACTTCCCAGACACTGAAGTTAGCTCTAACTTATTCACTTCTGATCGTGTGCTGTCATCTACACCACCTACAAACAGAGACCCCTTCAGAAGCGGCAGCTTGCTGTGGGGAGGCAATGATTTTTTCACAGTTTCTTCATCCAATGTCAGCTGCAAATATTCTGCAGTAAACTTCAGTTCAATGTAGTGCCAATGACTATCATTGACGGACCTACGAGACGAAAGCTGGGTTCTACTTTTATGTTTTCCAACATAGGCTTTAATTAATCCATCTTCCATTTCCATTGCAATGAAATCTCCTGCTTGCCCAGGATGGTAAAGCAGCAAGCCACGTGCAGATGAGGTTTGTAATGTATACTTCAAGATTCCCTCATCATCAACATTCCATGATGGGAAAGAAACATAGGATCTGGAACTGAAAAAACTAATGGGTTCATCTTCACCTGCAAAGAATTCATCACTGCATCCCACCGAAACTTCATAGACATTTTTAAAGCCAGGAGAAGATCTCAGAGGCATCAGAATGTCTAGCTGATTGAATAACACATCATCAATACATCCTCGGAAATTTGGCACTGGTCCAAAAAGGTAGGGAACATCAAGTTTACTAGTACCACCTATGTAGACTCCATAATCAATATTTAATTCATAGAGAATTCCAGGCATTTTTGCACCAGTTCTATCATGTTTATCAATTACCAATGTGACATTATCATGTTCTTGATGTAGTTCCACCAGGTGCCAAGCTAAATCATTCAGCTGAGATCTCTGCTGAGAATGCAGTACTCGCTCCCCCACGCCAAAGTTAATTCTCAACTGCAAGAGAGAGAATTTTAACTATCAAAATCCGAAGTGGTATTTTTCACAATCGTATATTAATATATCATTAATAGATTAATTTTAATAGATTTTCATATTAAGTATGTAATTTACAAAATATAATTGAAATACTAAAATCCCACTAAAATTTTTTGTAGCTTTACTTGCCATTACAAATATGACTTGAATAATTGCAGAAGAGGGAATGGACTCCTCTGCAGTTCTGCTAGGACCAACAACTCCTAAAACTCCAAATAACAATGATCTTTCAAGAACTTACATTGCAGAAAAACTATTTGGATCCAAACATTTTCTATGATGCTAACATCATCAAATCTGAAATTTTGCCTTTACTGAACCTCATGCTTTGAATACAGTGATCTTGATTTTAAGATCTAGAGATCTTAAAGGCTGTTAGAGGCCAATTTTAATAACTATCATTGTAAGAAATAAATACCATATTTTGAAATTATAAATTACATTATGTTATTTTCCCTTTTTTTTTTAAACATAAACTCTGAGAATTGTTATAGACAACAACTTGAAGAAAAACACTAAACAATACTGGCTACATATATCTTTTTAGCTATCATTATAATCCATACCTGTAAATTTCCTGAGTGTAGCTCCATTAAACAATAATCCTTCTTCCCAGCTGCAAGAAAAAGCAGTCCATGTGGCTTGCTTGTTCGAAACCGCAACTGTAAGGATGTCTGAGAGGATGCTTCTGTCATGTTCAACTCCACAAAGCTATCACCATAAAATGATACTGAAAGAAAGAAAGGAAAACAAACGGGACATTTAGTCACAAAAACTCTTTTTCTTATCTACAGCTGCGTTAAAAAAACCTATACTAACTCTCTATATACTTATTTATATGTGAATGAAAACAGAACTCAGATACCAGTCCAAGCAACTGGGTAATAGGCCAATGGCCACACCAGTATGGACAAGGAGTGAATATAGCCCAGTATTCTACTTCCAACAGTGACAACAAGGAATGGTAAGAACACTGCAATCATATTTAACACTTTTCTTCAAATACTCTTCCAATTATTTTTTTTGTTTCAGGTATTTTCCTGAGCTTGTCACAGTTGGTCTATTTAGTAACTGCCAAAGGACTTCTCTCTGAAGTACTCCTCTACCTTCTCTTTGGAAATACTTTCATCTACAACATGCTCTTACAGCTCCATCACAGACATCCTCTGTTATCTCTGATGAGAAGACCCACAGGTCTCCTGCCACCTGTGTGATTCTTTCGTATGTTCTCAGTCGCCTCTTTTCCAGGCTGAGGTGTCCTCTTGTTTCATGTATGCAGCCCCCAACCATCCCTGCTGACCTGTTGCGCAGTTACTCAGTTCTGTACGGGCCTCCTCCAATCTTTCACTCTCTTCTCCCCTCTTTACTGCCTTGAAGAACAGTAACACCAGCAAAATTTCTCATTTGACTGCTCACTGCCTTTACCATCCCTGTCACTACTATACTGAACAGCGCAGATCCCAGGACCAAATCCTCAAAAACTCTGCTGGTAACTTCCCTCCTACGCAAAAAAAAAAAAAAAAATCCTTTACCCCTCCTCCTATCTTTTAATCCATTACTTAATATACAAAGCCCTGCACTCTTATCCAATGGCTGCTAAAAAGCCTTTGACATCAAATTTACCAAAAGTCTTTTGGGAATCTAAATCTTAGCTGCCATTCCCACCCCCATCAAAAAAACTCCCAAGAGATTTGTAAAGCAGAACTTATCTTTAAGGAAACCTACTGAGTTTTTCCAAGTTGATTCTACTTACTTCTGTGACTTTTATTCTTTGTTACAGTATCTATGAATTTGAATAGTACAGATGTCAAGCTTACAGTCCTCTGGGCATTCTTGTTTTAAACACTGGCATAAAATTTGCCACTCTCCAGGTTTCGGGTACCCAGGGAGTTTAAAGCATGAGATCAGATACTACCCTTAGCAAGTAAGCAATTTCACCCCTGAGGTTTTTTTAGGTCAACCCTTCTCGATCCCCGCCCCCAGCAAACAAATTTCAGTTTGGGAATCTTCCCAATTAGCAGTAAACACCATTTCGTTTAGCTTCTCTGCAGTGGCCGTGCCCTTTCTGAGTGCTTCTTTTATAGTGATAACTTAATCAACTGGCTGCACAAACCCTCTGCAGGGTTTTTGTTCTTGATGTATTTAAGAAGGATTTAGTAAAAGCTTTGATTCCTTCAGTTAGCTGATCCTTGACCTTTTTTTTCTTTCGGGCCTGTCTATTTTCATGTTACATCTGCCACGGCTTATGATGCTTTCAGCTGTGTTTGGACACAACTCTTTAAGGACGCCACCACTTGAATATTTATTTTGCAGCTTTTAGCTTCATTCTGAGACAACTTTCTCATTTTAACACAGTCCTTTTTAAAATTAAGCACAACTGCAGATGACTTCTGAGGTTCAGTTGTTACTGACCCTACATCAGCTGTCCCTCTGCTGAATCTAACACTCTGATGACTCTTGTGAAGTGTGGCTTTCAGACTCTTGAAGCGGATTCTGCACATTATGGAGTACCAAATCAAAGGTCTCGTTAACCAGCTGTTTCATAAAACAACCACCAATAGTATCTAAAAATATGCTGCAGTACACATAAAAATTCTAGGCGACTTTCCCAAGAATAAGATTTCAGCAAGCCCCACAGCCAAAAGCTATGTAATAGTGTGCTATATTAAGTACCCAGAGAAACACAGGAAAGATTTTTAGATTACTGAAGTACACCTATTTCTTGCAAAGGAAGAGTCACCACTGTGCACAGAAAAACTGGTTGCACGTTGAACAAAAAGGAATTCTTCCCCACCAGTTTACCTCTAGCATAAAAGAAGCTTTCATCAAATAGCTCTAATATACCGTATAGATCTTCCATAAAATCTATACAGTAAGAGAACCAATGCTGCTTGTTATATACAGCAATGTTCTTGCTGTGGGGTTAATAAAGACCGACCTCCCTTTCAAAGCAAGTATTAGAATAACAGAACTAGAAACAAACCCTCAGTATAATCGAGAACTAAATTTTACTAGTAAACCAGGAAACAGGTCAAATGTTTATGATTTTTATATTATGGTACATTCATATTATGGCAGTGGCTAGGACTGTCACTGTTCTATCTACTGTACAGATAAACTATAGGAGATTGTCCCTACCCTATAGTGCTTTGGACCCAATAACACAGGTAAGGGAGACGAGTCCCCTGACCTCCACCTCAGTGAATGAGGCACTGAGATACCGTCTTCCTGAAGATGACAGGAGGCATAACCTAGCTGTCTGAAATAACCTGTCTTAATCAAAAGATTACTCCATTTCCTTCAGCCATTGTAAAACCATCAAAACATCAATATAATGTTATGGGTACAAGAAGGTTCCACCTCGAGACAACAGACCCTTCTCCACATCCTGCTGAGACTCCGAGAAGCAGTTACCTTTGTTTTCCTTCATTACATCCTAGTACTCCTAAGGCACTGGCAAGTAGGAGATTTCATTATATCAGTGAAGTTCCTCAGAAATTAACAAATGAAATCCAAAGCTTTCACAGATGTTAATGTCCTGAAAGTATCATTATGATCACTGTAACACAGCCTCCAAATTTCATTGATGAATTTCTGAATCAAAACCGATGACTGCCAATTGAACTTGAAAATAACTTTTAAAGACATCAAATTCTCATTAGGCTCAATTATCTGGGGAAAATAACATTGGATTTTGGGGGAAGCAATTGAGCAGAAAGATAAACTTATCCATGGATTACTAAGTGAAATTTAGAACAACTAGAAATGAAGTTGCAGAGTCAATATTTTGCAGTGCACCCCTGGGAAACAGTTTGGTGTTTATACTAAACACAAATTTCCTGGAAGAGAAAAAAGAAACATAAGTTAAAGCTTTTGCCTTCCATAAAACACTTCAGAGTCAAAATCCATCACTGAAGGTGGGGCAGGAAAGTCAACATCAGTCTAGGCACTGATCCAGCACTAAATGAGATCCTCAGCCAAGACCACCTACAGTGCCTTGGCATGATTTCTGCTTCAGTACCCACCAAACTAAGAAGCATGTTATTATAGTATAGGAATCAAGTTCCACTAGTGCAGGCACTTTTAGAACAATTTCTAGCTGAAACCATGTTATGAGTAACCCCAAAACTAATCTGGTGCCACAGCTTTTGAAAAGGGGACATTTTGTCCTGGACCATCTGAAGTCAATCATACCATACGGAAAGTAAGTGCAATTCAACCAACAATACCAGCTTTAAAGTTCTCTTGCTACTGGAACAGGTGAATTCAGCATATCACATAGGGAACGATTCCTTTGGATTGCCTTGGGCAGACAATCTATTCTGTAACAGCTCTATGCCTCATAGGGAAAAAACAGGTGGAAGCAGCTGACAACAAGTGCCAGGTCTATGTCAGCTATAACATCCGTTCATGACAAAGACACACAAAGGCTCAAAAAAATAGAGACTTAATCACTTGGGATGTCAATTTAAAGATCTGTTCAATCTGAGTTACTGGCTAATTCGTGGTCCTCATCTCTCTTCCTCCTCCCTTAGAGCCAACCCTCAACTAGAAATACCATAGGGGGGCTATGAATCCCTCCTAGTGTTTCCATCATAACAGATAACATTTATATGGGAAGTGTAAGTTTTGAGAATTTTGTTTCAAGTAATTTTACCGAAGATTCCTGACCGGCTCTGTCCACAGCATCTTTCTTAGAAATAACCACAAGAAACCAGGCCAGGCACAGCAAAAGCCTTCATAATCACAGACCAAAAGTTTCTTCACTCATCATCTAGTGGTGGAATTAGGCCAGCATTTTATCTTTTTGTTCAGCTTTCATTCTATAGTGTTAAAAACATCATGAAATTCAAACAACAGCTACACCTTGAATAATTTCTCTCTTGGTTTCTGTACTCAAAGCACAAAGCAATAAAAGCCTTGTCTCTTCTCCACTGCCAAAACAGAACAACCCCAGAAATGTATGTACAAGAAACCAAACTCAGACTCAGTACTAAGTCATCATGAGCTATGCACATCCATACACCAACAAAATCAAGACTAAAGAGCTAACTGAAAGAACAGATTTTTTTCTGTCTTCCATCAGTGTTTCTCATTTCAGACTAATGTACATAGCTTCTCAGCAACACAAAGGGATCATAAGGAAGAACGGTGATCTTGGAATCCCAATTCCACACTCACGTCTTAACTGGAAGTAATTTAACGCAGACTTCATGTCTGTGGCACTCCTTTTGGTCTCCACTATGGACAGGAAAGAGCCAAAGCTCCACGTATCTCGACCCTTTCCTTCTCTGAATCCCTTTTACACCTTCTTCCCAAAGAGTCACATGGAAAGGCTTTCCCCACTGTGCCTGAACCAGTAACTCAGAAAGACTTTTATACTCTTGTAATCCGTAAGTTTTTGCATTTATGCCAGACAAAACAGAGAAGAGGGGCATTTTACCAGATCCCTTCCCTGCCTCTAATGTCCACCCTTTTATATAAAAAAATTGAAATACACAATTTGATCTTCAAGCAGAAAGGAAAAATTACCTAGTTCCCATGTAAGAGTATCTGGACAATGTTTTTGTCTTCAAAATGTTCAGGACATATCAGTGTCAGAGCCCTTTAAAGATAATGCTTTGGCCAGAAGCCTATACTGTAACAAAAAACAATGTAGGTAACACTTAAAAGTATCCTGAATCCTTCTGATGGCGACAAAAACATTTGTCACTTTTAATACCTAACATATTGAGCTTCTGTCTTCAGCACTGGAATAAATGCCATCATTAGGCCACAGAATTACTGCTGCTTAGACAAACTGTTCCCATGTAGCCTGCTAATCTGAAAAGNAAAGGATTAAGTCTAACATTGCCCATGTATTTTCAGTCAGGATCCTCTCCAAACTCCAGAACTGCCGTGCCAGGAGGTGTTGCTTGCTTGTTTGCTGTCTGCCGCAAAGCCAAGAGTCACTTCTATGCCACAGTAACTCCTCAGCTGAGACCACTGTCCTTGCAGTTGCCTCACTAATAATCTGTACCAGTGGTGGAGTTGCGGAATCACAGTAACTGGTTTTGGACCTGCTACCTTATCATCTACTGTTGTCATGTGCTACACTGGTATCTAGGAGCCCCAAACACAGAGAAGGTCCTTATCTGCTAGATGTTTGATGCACATCTCTCCCAAGACACTCCAGCTGCACAATGTCCCTTCAAGAAAATAAAGTTACTTATCTTTCTATGTGAAAAATGCAAAGTCAAAGTAAAGGCGAATTCATCTGTCCTAACAGCACACTCAGACAAAGCACAACAAGTGCATACAACATCAGTTGTGACAGGTGAGGTATTGGCTGCATCACCTCTAGTATATCTAGAAGCAACATCTGTTTTAGTTATTGGAATGAATAAGCTTCCCATTGTCCAGCTAAGATTTGCACCTTGAAGATCTGTCCCCTGCAGCTCATTCACAAAAGTGTAACAGGAACAGAAATCAACCAGCACAGATAACTCAGACAAATATTAATCTTCCAGATGATAGTGTGGGTTTCTATCTGTCTGTTGACAAACTTGGGTATGTTTTTGACCGTCTACTATTTTGCATGTTCAAGAAGAAGCTCTGGCTAAGTGCAGCCTGTTTCTCCCTTGGTTGGTGAAAAAGGTGTGTGATCTCTCTTTTTGCAGAGCAGACCTTTTCACCTAATATTAGACTACTAAGCGCATGCTGTGAGAGTTCACTTCAAGGCTGTAGAGAAACCAAAGTGGTTTAACTTTGTCCCCCCTCTCCACCCTTCTCCCTCCATTCTCAAAACAGAGCAGTTGGTTTTCATACTGACACATTTCTTTTGTACCACCAAGTCTCTTGGGGTGCTCCAGTGAGAGGTGGAGGGGTCATGCAATCTAGATACAAAAGCCAGTTTCCACATAGTAAAAATACTTTCAGGCTATATAGAAGTACAGCTTGAGGCCTCCTGAAGTGCCCTCATGCACTAGATGCTTGGCAAACAATGAGAGACGCCCTGAGTCCCAAATAGCTTCTGCTGTAACTAGAGATAAAACCTGCAGGTCCCAACTTTAGTTCCCTAAACCACAGGAGAAACAGCACACAACCTCCAACATCAATATGACAGGAAGACTCTCCCTTGGGATAGGATTTGAGTGATGGAAACAAGTGGTCAGAGCCTATTAATACCAAATATAAATAAGCTGTTATAATAGTAATAACTTTTAAAAGCCTTGTTTACCCTGATTGTACAGCACAAGTGGAGACAGATTAAAAAGGGAGAGAACATTAGTGAAAGGGCACCAAATTCCAGGTACCCATTGTAACAAGCTTTTAACAGCCTTCTGCCAGAAAAAAAAAAGACAGAATGCGGGATTAAAGAATACATTTGCAATTATTCCACAAGCTCACATTCTGCACTATAAACATGCTTAGAGCTGTCCCACAGAACCAAACTATTTCTCTAGCTCCTTCCAGCCAACAGAGCTTTGAACCCAGGTCCAAGACTTCACCTACTGCACCACCAGATGAGCTGTCAGTCCTCTCCAAAGTGAATTTCCTACTGTGCTCTACAAATACCAACTCTACTTCTACAAAAGTCTGTAGCTTTAGCATGTTTCAGTTTTGTGCTGAAGAACTTAGCTGGAACCATGTATCAGGACAAATGAGCCAAAGCAATTCTTTCATGTGCTGCAAGTATCTGTTCTGAAATATTGTGATTTGTACATTTATTTCCCAGTTTAGTCGTATTTCCTTCTTTCACCCTGAATCTGCCAGTAATATGTTTGAAACCACTGTGACTACAGGAGAATCCTAACTTCAGAGTATATAAAAATATTTTGGAGAAATAGATACTGGGTTCTAGCACACACATAAAATTACTTTAAAAGTGATTAATTGATACTAAAGCTTCTGAAATAAACTTCTCCAAGGGTATGAAAAAGATGCTGTGAAGACAGGATAAAAAGAAGAATTCATTATATGAAGCTGTCCTAAGTGAAAAATAATTCTTTCAGGCAAAATATATTACATGCCTAACATTTTGTTGGAACTTTGAAATGGTCTGCATATGCTTTATAGCATATCACTGATAAAATTCATTATTTTTTAAAATGTAATGGAAGTAGTAAAAGAAATTGCCATACATTTTATGGACTTGTGAGGAGCTGCACATTTGAGAAATAAAGATGATCAGTTCTGGTGATTCAAAACTCAAGTAAACCAGAAGTTAGAGAAACAAAATTTGACAGCAATTACTTAAGGTAATTCCGTATTTGCTTTTTTCTTCTGAACAGCAAGAATCAGATTGGTAGCTGATTCTTCTCAAGTTTCTGACTGAAATCTGACCTCATGTTAGAAAACCTCAGTTTGTGTGACTGCCCATTAAAACTAGATTGAATGCCCCTTAAAGTACTAACTACAACTCCATGAGCATGATGAAATGAAGACTGCTCTTACACAGGTGCAACCTGATGCAGATGGTAGTTCTGCCTTTTACAATTAATCTCAATGCCTCTTGCTTCTGCTGGGAGAGGAAAAAGTGAACCTCCTTTCAGTCTGATTCAGCAGCAATTACTAATAATCACCCGGGGAAAAAAAAACCTTCAGAAAATATATCCTCATAAATAAAAATGCACCCATGGCTTCTTCATTTTCTCTTACAGCTAGATAGAACAATATTCTGAATGTTGGCTTTTTTTAACTCAGTACTTGCTGCACCACAGAGATGATCAAATTCAACCGGTGAAACTAATCCTGTACAAAAACCTACCAATTCAGCCTGCATTA
>VZSZ01004915.1:104927-121030 GCA_013398815.1 Ibidorhyncha struthersii | reverse complement strand
TGAGACCCCACCTGGAGTACTGCATCCAGCTCTGGAGTCCTCAACATAAGAAAGACATGGACCTGTTGGAGCGGGTCCAGAGGAGGGTCATGATGATGATCAGGGGGTTGGAGCAGCTATGCTATGAGGACAGGCTGAGACAGTTGGGGTTGTTCAGACTGGAGAAGGGAAGGCTCTGGGGAGACTTTATAGCAGCCTTCCAATACCTAAAGGGAGCCTATATTAGCGCTCGTGAGGCACTTTTTACTAGGGCATGTAGTGATAGGACAAGGGGTAATGGCTTTAAGCTGGAAGAGGGTAGATTTAGAATAGATATTAAGAAAAAATATTTCACTCTAAGGGTGGTGAGGCACTGGAACAAGTTGCCCAGAGAAGCTGTGGAAGCTCCATCCCTGGAAGTGTTCAAGGAAGGCCAGGCTGGATGGGCCTTTGAGCAACCTGGTCTAGTGGGAGATGTCCCTGCCCATGGCAGGGGGGTGGAACTCGATGACCTTTAAGGTCCCTTCCAACCTAAACCGTTCTATGATTCTATGATTTTCTTTTTTTGTGTTGGTAAACTTCTAGATATTTTGTAGGTTGTGCAGATTTCTGATTACGTTCTGCAGTGCAAACTTTTGCTGCATTAGCATGTTTACTGAATGACTTAATTGTGCAGGTAAAGTGCCTTGTATATTAAACATCTTGTAGGTTCAGAATGAACAAAACAGAAAGAAAAAATGTCTTTTGCAAGATTAGTATTAATACTCACGTGAGTGTTAGAAAGTTTCAGACAGAAGAATGAGCTCCACTTCCTTAGAAAAGCTGTAACTTTCAGTGTATCTGAAAGTGCCTTCAGTGCCTTCAACCTTTATAAAATTTTGTGGTTGGGTGGAGGTACGTTTGCTGTGTTTGTTCAAAGGGGCTGCTCTGCCCTTGCAGCCTTGGTCTTCCCCTGCAACACACAAGCACTCATGGAAATCCCGTGGGCTGTGCCATCCCACTTTTTTTTTCCTGTGCAGATATGCAGCATATGGAGTTGGTGCACAGAACATTTTTGCAGGTGTTGAGCTCTGCTGGCATTCTTCACAGAGGCTATACACGAATATGCATACCACAGTAGTATTTATGGGGTTCTTCTATGCTTGAATGAGTTTCTTCCAGAGAAGACAGGAGATCATAAACAAAAAGTCATTGTTAAGGAACTGTGCTTTATCAAAAAAAAAGGCATAGATCTTGGAAAGCACACATGCCTATTGCGAAAATCAAGAGCTCAGCACTGCACTCAAAAACATTTTCAAGTATTTCAGTGAAGGAAAAGCTGAAGATCCAACTTCTGGGGCAGCTCACAATCTTTGGAGTTTTGTTTTGTTTTGTTTTATTTTATTTTATTTTATTTTTTCATTTTTCTCTTGGGTAAAGTTGTAGCTTTCTAAGGAAGTGAAACTTATTATTCTGCCTGAAACTTCCTGGTACTCATTTGATGCCAAAGGCAATGTTTCTTTCTGTTTTGTTCTCTCTCTTTCTGGATATACAAGACACTTCTGATATTTTTCTATTTCTAGAAAATTATTGCAACTAGGATAAAAGAACCCTACACTCACCCACAGTCCTTATAAACCCTACGTATGTAAGGATCAGCAATGACAAAAGCCAAAACCTTCACATCTAGTTTAGCTTTTGCGTTTTCTCCACGTTTCTCGTTGATAATACTATTTTTAACATCAACAACACATCCTTCAGGAAGGAGAAAAAAGAAAAAGAAAAAAAGCAAAATCCAGGATGAAGGAATTTATGTAGGAAAGAAGGCAAGCATTTTGACTGATAAGTTAGAGAGCAAACCAGCTCATTTCAGAGACTGAAATCACGTGCTGCTACAACTTGAGGAAACAGCCTTGTCTCTGTAAAGCAGCACTGCCCTGACTTCTCTTTCCCTGGGCTGGACTTTTATGTAGGGAGAAAAGTGCAGAACAGAAACTGTGTCATTCTTATAACCCATAAACAATGGAATTTTATTGTTGAAAATCACTCCTACTTTTTGTGCTTAACTTTGACTACATATAACAAAAATGTGACACTGGGAAAATACTAAGCATGAATTCCATGGTAAGTCAATGACCCTACATGAATATATTTTCATTCATGTAATGATTCTTCACAGCTTTTCAGTTCCCAGCTTGCAATTTGAGACATAATGTCTATCATTTGGTCATATTTGGATTGTATTTTCATTGGGAATTTATATTCATACTGTCAGGGCTGAACAGACTCAAATTTTTTCAAACTACTAGTAACCTTAACAATGGGTATTCACTTAACATGCCTTTTTCACAATATATCTTTGACCTTGAAAGACTGTTCCTTTGTTCCAAAGTAATGATTAGAAGAATTCAGATGATGCCACCTTATAATTTGTAATTAGCAGTCATTTTATTCTTCTGATATTAGTGAAAAAAAATCTTCTGTGACATATGTTGGAATTGCATCAAAGATTTTTGATGGATAAAATTCTGACAGATTCTTTCTGAGTTTTTATTAAGTAAAGACAAATATTAAAATACAGCGACACAAAGGAATACAGTCAACTATCTTCCTTCAAGTTCTGTTAGGCTGCTACTGTCACAGTAAAATAAAATGTCATGTTTAAGGTGTTCTCTCAGCAGGTTCTATGGCATATTTCATCAAGGATAGTTAACTTGAGGGATAAGGCTTTGTATTTAAATGCTTCAGTTTACAAACACCTGTCAACATGATCTTAACTCTTTGCTGAGGAACAGGTCTTCTGTGTCAATTTATGCATTCATAGCTGATAACTGGGAGAGGTAATGGGAAACAGTATTTAATCATACTTTGAAAGGAAATTTTATGCAGGATTTTGATAGGTATTTTGGTCAGGTTTGGGACCTGAAAATGCACCCAATGATTTATCCTTTCTAAGAATGTGAATCCATCTAAACCTTTAATTCACTGTGCATGTTATAATGCAGTGGATTGAAACCATTGTATACAAGCTTTATATTTCTACAAAATATTCTTTCTTTGTCTACAAACATTTCTGTTTCTCAATTGTATAATTTCATGGACTTATGCTGAGAAAAAAACCTGGATTCTCAGGTGCTATGAAGTGGAATAACTCTTTTGCATTATGTCTCTGTGGCCATGCAGTTGAGAACTTGCAGCAGTAATATAAATGCACAAAGAAATCCTCACAAAATGTTACAAGACTTAGTAAGGAAAATAACATCATATACATCTTGTAGGAGATCTTTCCTGCTGTCACCACCTTTGTCTTAATTGGAACTCTGTTCTTCTAGGTAGTAAAAACCATTAAGTATCTCTTATCCTCAGAATGAGATTCCAAGAGCCTAAATCTTGCATAATTGGGCTTAGTGCTATTATGTGAATTGTCCATATACTGATGGCATTTTCTCTGTATCATTTTGTGTTGGCATTTTGCATGGCAAGGTTTTGATAGCAGAAGGGCTGCAGGAGTGGATTCTGTGAGAAGATGCCAGGAGCTTCTGCTGTGTCTGACAAAGCCAATGCTGGCCGGCTCCAGGACATACCCACTGCTGTCTAAGGCCAAGCCAAACGGTGATGGTGGTAGCACCTCTGTGACAACATATTTAATAAATGGGAAAAAAAAAGCTGTAGCAGAACAGCAGTCAGAGAGAGGAATGAGAATATGTGAAAGCAACAACCCTGCAGACACCAGGGTAAGTAAAGAAGGAGAGGGAGGAGGTGCTGCAGGCACCGGAGCAGAGATTCCCTTGCAGCCTGTAGTGAAGACCATGGTGAGGTAGGCCGTCCCCCTGCAGCCCATGGATGTCCACGGTGGGGAAGGTATCCACCTGCAGCCTGTGGAGGACCCCATGACAGTGCAGGTGGATGTGTCTGAAGGAGGCCATGATCCCATGGAAAACCTGCACTGGAGCAGGCTCCTGGCAGGAGCTGCAGCCTGTGGAGAGAGGAGCGCATGCTGGAGAAGGTTTGCTGGCAGGACTTGTGACCTTGGGGGGGACCCACACTGGAGCCGTCTGTTCCTGAAGGACTGCGCCTCATGGAAGGGACCCATGCTGGAGCAGTTCATGAAGTACTGCAGTCCATGGGAAGGACTCACGTTGGAGAAATTTGTGGAGGACTGTCTCCCATGGGAGGGACCTCACGCTGGAGCAGGGGAAGAGTGTGAGGAGTCCTCCCTCCCCCTGAGGAGGAATGAGCGGCAGAGACTGACCACAACCCCTATTCCCTGTCCCCCTGCACCACTGGAGGGGAGGAGGTAGAGAAAATGGGGAGTGAAGTTGAGCCTGTTAAGAAGGGCGAGGTGGAGGGAAGGTGCTGTAAGGTTTGGTTTTATTTCTCATTATCTTGCTCTGATTTGGTTGCCAATAAACTAAACGAATTTCCCTGAGTCAAGTCTGTTTTGCCTGTGATGGTAATCGGCGAGCGATCTCTCCCTGTCCTTATCTCAACCCATGAGCCTTTTGTTAGATTTTTCTCTCCTCTGTCCAGATGAGGAGGGGAGTGAGAGAGCTGCTGGTGGGCACCTGGCATCCAGCCAGGGTCAACCCATCACACATTTTTATAATCAGATTCATATTTTGTAAATAAAGATATTTTCTTTTTTACTAAGAGAGATAAAGTGGTTTGGGTGTGTAGTGATGTTACCAATATAGATCCAGTTTTGGATCCAGCAACAAGACTTTTTTTGCTTTAATGCATGAGCAGTGAATCTGGAGAAAAGGCTTTTTAATAGCTTGATATCTTCATCACAAAAGCATGTAAGAAATAAAGTAATAGAAATTGCATTTCTAATCAGGGGAGGTTCTTTCATAGTCAAAGTGGGCTTTCAAATATTGCTGAGGGAAGCTTGAAACATCAAGTAATTTTCTATATCTACAGCTAGTCTGATATTCCACAATGGTACTTTAACCCTTGAGCTGTGGAAATAATGTGGGTGACTTGGAATTCTTCTGAAAGAGCTATGCAGCTGTAGTTCTTGGCAGATAGCTGACTTGAAGATTCTATTACAGTGGTGGATAATGTAAGCCCTTACTCCTAAAGGGAGACCCTTTTCCTTTTCAAAGCACACAGATATGTTTCTAGTGCTGGAAGGAATGGAGGAATTGTGATTTTGTGGGATGTATCTGAGCCTACTCAGGGAAGAGAAGGATGCAGACACCACAGAGTACAGGAAGAAGATGAGAGTGAAGAAAAATGTACAAAGAACTTGCAGCTCATGAGGAAAGAGTGGAATCTAGTAAGAGAGCAGCAGACATCTGCACATAACAGCTGATCAGGAAAAAAATTGTCTTCTGTAAATCATTTTGTTTCTTTTGCTTAAACTAGGTATTTTGATTTTTATCTTTTTAAAAAACTAAGGATCCCACCAGATATTTTTAATAAAACCAGTATTTTAATATTATAATTTCAGAAACATTTTCAGATATTTTGGGGGAGCTTGCCGCAAGGAGAAAGCATAAGCACATAACCACAAAACTCGAGCTGACATTGTCTCTATTACAATAATTTATGACATGGAAAACTCCTTCCATATTTCTGTTAGTAGAACCCAAAGGACTTAATCACAACCCATTCCAGCTTTTGTTTCTTCGTTGTTGTCAGTTCCTAAATGTAGCTCATTTTCTTTTCAGAAAGGTATGGAGTCACAACAAGTACACTGCACCCGCAGCTGCAAAAAATATAGAATTTATTCATTGTGGTGCAGCCTTCCTCCTGACGTAGGTACAGTGATCTGTGGTATCGTCTTTGAAGCTGAGCTCATAGGAATAGATATGAAGAAGCAAATGCTGTATGGCAAGATGTCATGGTTTAACCCCGGTCAGCATCTAGGGCCACACAGCCATTCACTCACTTCCACGTTAGGAAGGAGAAGAGAATCTGAAAGGTAAAAGTGAGAAAACTCCCTGGCTGAGATAAAGACAGTTTAATAAGTAAAGCAAAAGCCACACATGTGAGCAGAGTAAAACAAGGAATTCATTCACTAATTCCCATAAACAGGCAGGTGTTCAGCCATCTCCAGGAAAGCAGAGCACCATCATGCATAACAGTTACTTGGGAAGACAAATGCCATAACTCCAAACATCCCTTCCCGTCCTCCTTCTTCTCCCAGATTTATATGCTGAGCATGAGGTCACACAGTATGGAATACTCCTTTGGTCAGTTGGGGTAAGCTGTCCCAGCTGTGTCTCTTCCCAGCTTCTTGTGCATTTCCAGAATGCTTGCTGGTGGGGCGGTATGAAGAGCAGAAAAGGCCTTGACTGCTTAGCAACAACTAAAAATGTTGGTGTTTTACCACCAATATTTTCATCCCAAATCCAAAACATAGCACTATACCAGCTGCTAATAAGAAAGTCAACTCTATCCCAGCTGGAGCTCTGACTCAAGGGAAAAAGCAGATTTATGTTAAACTTACTGAATAGTTCTCACTAAGCTAAGCAAAGTAGATGACTTGCTGTAGGACGTAGTCTTGGAAAGACTTTGTCTGCAACATTTCTGTTTAATCCATTTGTGTAAGGAGTACAACTGCAAGTTTGCATGTACACTGAGGACATCTTTTTTTTGTTTCATTTTTGCAATCTCTCATTTATTTCAACAGTAATGATAAAGGAGATTTAATTCCTCTGTGTTACACCCTCAGGTAAAATGAAGAGAAAAGGATGAATGACACTGTGGTTTTGTTCAGGTTATGAAGTACAGCATGCTCTGCAATCTGTATTGGAGAGGATTATGTTCTGAATGTAAAGAAATCAAAACTTTATGAATCTTGGAAGAGGTAAAAAAAAAATAAAAATTAAAAAAACAAGTCCAGTATTCTCTCTGCAAAACTGGCTATGAAATATATTTTTCAATAGTGATCATATCATTGTCTTGTGTTTGGTTTCTTATTTGGGTACTACTTCACATATGAAGCAGTCACAGAGAATTGTGCAGTTTTTCTTGAAGTAGCGGAAGAAAATTCTGGGGAAACTTCAAGTGGTGTAACTTCTTTGTCACGTAACATTGTTCTTCACTCTGAGAAGAGCCAGTTTGTGTTATTTTCTGCCAATGATAGCCATCTCTGTGTGTGGATTAATTGCCAAAAGAAATGGCACCAGGGATAGAACAGGTGAGAAAAAATCTTTCCTTGCCCTATTTCTCCAAGACCAACATGCAGGCCCTCAATCTTCTCCCTTGTTCTCAGTATCTTCCTCTCCTGTCAGTCTATGAAGGGAAGAAAGAGTTTCACCTTTAAATGACCTTTGCAAAATTCTGAAGGCGAAGGCAAATTGGGAAGTGAACAAAAATTATTAAGATAAACACCTTAGCTCTGATGTTAAGAAACTATTTTCAGTTAGGAATAGGTGGGAAAGCACCTATCCATTAGGTATTTGGCTTCTGCCTCTCTTGTGTGCAGTTTGCTTTACTGAAGAGCTTTATTGGTTTATTTCATCCTCTAATAGCCTAATGGGATGTGGAATTTGAGCAGTAACTAAGTCACAGATATGGAAACTGAGATGCAGATAAAAGCACCTGTGAAAGATTAAGTTCTACGACAACTTGAGGAATAGAAGTCTCAGGCTACAGTGTGAAACACTTGCTTTTTCCCACTACAGTGTCTGATATCTATTACTTTATATACTCCACAAAACATTGTGAAAAGAACAGCACAAGGGTATACTGTCAAGTCAATGTACTTGCCATTGGTATTTCTGTGCATTTTATCTCTTTTTCCTCAATTTTATGCTTTTTCTCTGCCTCCTGCAGTTAGTAGCACCATGTTGAGTGATTCAGATTAAGGATACTACTTATTTCTCGAGTGAGTTCCAAGTACACCTAATACGCAGTTCTGGGAAAGTGTAATATACTTCAGTACAAATGTATAATCTGATTTTCAGAATGTGGAAGTGGGTATATTGTCTCTTCTCACATTGTCTCTATTTAAAGATGGATGATGTATTTCTGTTGAAGTAATAGAGCAAATAAAACACCCTGCACAAACTTAAGGAGAAATTCCTGCTATGAGTAAACACTGTGGAACTGAAGCAATGTAAATACTAAAAATCACTTGAATCATAGTAATCTGTTTGGTGCTTGCATGTTCATCTGCCCTTCCCGACACTTCCGTAGTAATGACTGCAGAGGTTACAGTGCTGAGATCCCTGGCTTTAAGATGCAGCAAAGAGTGCTTTATAGAGATTGGTTTGAAAGGAGAGAAAGGAGCTTTCAAGAAGACAAAAGAAAGCTCCATAGACAATGAGCTTTCATAATAATCTGTTAATGCAGACTCTTGTTACCAGTTTTGTCAATTTATGTAGGGATCAGGATGGATGCACTGTTACTGCTGGTGGCTCTTTTATGTTGATGGTTCTTTCAGTTAAAATATACAGCCCATGGAGTCCAAGCAAATCTTTCAGCTGTCATCAACAAGCTTTTTATAAGACCAGGACTGAATTTGCTTACTTACATTTTGTTGCAGTGCCTAGCTTCCTAGATTTATTGATGAGATAATCTGGCTAATAAGAGACATTGATAATCAATTTGCTAAAATATTTGCTAGTCAGCTTGACTGTGGACTTGATTTTGGTGACTGTGAAGACAGCTCAATCAGCAGTGAGGTGGTACGTTGAGAAAACATAATTAAAAACAGTACTATGAAATGCTCTGCATTTATTTATGGAAACTGTTGTTTTGCAAAGCCTGGATTTATGATGTTACCCAGAAGTCAAAGTAAATGGAGTAAACCCCAAAATGAATTTTTTTAGAGGACCACTTGTGGCTGAAGTCATGAAGGTGTTCCTAGGTCAGCATATTCTTTACAACATTAAGTGTAGCTTACTATTGGCACATCACTTAAAAAAATCATAATAAAAGCAAGAAATATTGAAGAAATATTTTACTTCATTGAAAAGCTTTCAAAATTACTTTTATTTGACTTGACAAAGCAGTTCTTATTAAGGTTATTACTTATTTGTTGAAATTCAGAATAAAACATCCTTCAAGTAGCTCAGTAGAGCTGTTCTGCTTGTTTGTATTCTAGACAGCACCAAACTGGTACCCAGCCACCAAATTCTAGTCATAAGGCTGAATGCTCTGTAATTCCACTAATGTATTTTAAGTCCTCGATAAAAATCCCATCTGCACCCCATGGAGGAGCACAGTGAGACAATGGCAGGTGGAGGAGCCCAAATGACACTCTGCCCATTTGTACTCAGGCATCACAGGAGCCATGAACCCAACAAAGGCCCATCTCCACAACCATGAGGGAGCCTAGAGACACCATGGCAAAATGGGGCACCCCAATAACCCAGCCAAGGGAATAATCTCCTGTCCCAGGTTCCTTAGGCTGTCCTAGGATTGCCACAGACCCGTGGCCAGGGGAACACCTATACCAGCTCAGTCACTGGCAATGACTCTCCAGGGCGTCTGCAAGGCCTTTCTGCCTGGGGCAGGGTCACATGGTGGAGTGCAGGGGAAGAGCATTTCAGGATTGCACAGAGCTGACTATAGGACACTTTAGGGAGGAATCGAAGGTCGGAATGGAGAAGGGTTTATATTGTTTGGGGAGGAAGAAACATGGGAAAATTGAGGGGGAAAAGGGATAAAACGGTGAGGTTGTGTGTGAACAGTGCTGGTCAGTAAGTATATATGTATACGTATATATTTTCGCCACTACAGACCTCAGTCCTCCTCAGCAAGAGAGAGGAAAAAATGAGGCTACTAGTGCTGTTTGTATTTATGTGAGTGCTCTGTGTGTTGGCTTGTGATGAATAATGGGGCTGGCAATGTATATACGTGTATATATGGTGTCTATAGGTACTTGTGTGCATGTCCCTGCTGGTAAATGCATGCTTAGCCTTGCTGCTAGTCAGACCCATGGGCATGGAGCTGTGGCAACCTCGTCTGTGTTGGAGTACTGGATTTGGCCTCCCTCTGCTGATAACTTCTGATATTATTGAAGACTACAGTTCAGACAAAACTGAAAAGTAAGGAAGATTTCCCTTTGCCAAATAGCATATTCCTGCATTTGAAGGATATAAGTGAAAAAAGTTGATGTGTATTGCAACTGCAATGGTAGGAAAGAATTTGGTGAAGCTCTTTACTCAAAGATTTCTGGTTTATGCACCTGAAGGGTAAAAGTGCAAAAACTCCTGGGCTGAAATAAAGACAGTTTAACAGGTAAAGCAAAAGTTGCACATGCAAGCAAAGTAAAATGAGTAATTCATTCACTGCTTCCCATGCTGATGGGAAGATGAAGGCAGGTGTTCAGCCATCTCCAGGAAAGCAGGGCTCCAGCATGCGTAATGGTTACTTGGGAAGGCAAACACTGTAACTTCAAATGTATTCCTTTCCTCCTTCTTCCCCAGTTGTATATTGCTGAGCACAATGTCTTATAGTATGGAACATCCCTTTGGTCAGTTGGGGTCAGCTGTCCCAGTTGTGTCCCCTCCCAACTTCTTGTGCACTCCCAGCCTACTCCTTGGTGGGGCATTATGAGAAGCAGAAAAGGCCTTGACCCTGTGTAAGCACTGCTCAGCAATGGCTAAACCATCCCTTTATCATCACCGTACACAAACGCAAAACATAGCCCCATACTAGCTACTATGAAGAAAATTAACTCTATCCCAGCTAAAACCAGCACATGACTCTAGGTCTTTTTTGCCAGTTATCAGATGTTTCCTTACAGGTTTGCCCTGAGACCAAGTTTTTTTGTAAGACTACTGACCTGTAATAATCTAAGATCCATATACACATTGATTTCAATTTAAAATTATTTCCAGGCAAATTAACATTGTGTTAAACTGGGGGAAATGTGTATTTGTGGGCTTCAAAATGTCCAAGTAAGGGTTCATATCTATTTTTACTGAGTT
The DNA here is from genome assembly GCA_013398815.1 of Ibidorhyncha struthersii. NCBI lineage: Eukaryota > Metazoa > Chordata > Aves > Charadriiformes > Charadriidae > Ibidorhyncha > Ibidorhyncha struthersii. Next base: position 110,183 of record VZSZ01004915.1, on the reverse strand, counting down.
TTTGAAGGCTGTACTCAAATAATCATTAAGAAGAAATGATGAAATACCTTTAACATTTTCTCTGGAAGGAAGTATGGGGAAGAAGCCGTATCACATTTTTCCCGTTATTGCTGCCCTACTTCCTTCATCTGAAATCTGTCACAACAGTCTTCTCATGCAAAGATGATTTAGAGAATCACATATGCACAAACTTGTTTACAAACTAGTCATGATATCTAACTAAATATCATGTAAATCAGTAAAGTTAACAGACATTAAATAAATGAGCAGCTTTATTTTTTAGCTTAAGGTGCTAATAAAATTAGATGCCTTCCCCAATTGTTGTAAAGAGTCTATAGTTTCAAATTATTAGAAAAGGCAAATCAAACAAACAAATCAATATGTCTTCCCAGCTATTTCTAGCAAGACGCCTTTGTTAGTCCAGAAATAAAAGCAGAATCCTTGGAAAACTACTCTCATTTTTGGGTACGTTTGACAGTAAAACCACTAAAAAGTGGAATCTATTATCTAAAAGGCAAGAAAGCAAACAAAAATGTCATTTTTTCTGCCAATAGATGGGTGCAGTGATCTCCACTGAAGTAGAACTTGATGTGAAAAATCAAGGAGGAAGGCAGAATTGTATTATATCTGGGTCTGTTTTTATCAGATCAGGTAATGTGCAACACAACACATTGAATAGGAACAGTGGCTGTTTGCCAGGGCAAGGAAAAGAAAAGAAGGAAAGGATAAGGATTTTTTGTTTTATTTTATTTGAAACTACAAAAGGTCTGAAATCATTGAGCACAGGCATAGTATGGTCCTGTTGGAAAAGGTTTCCAATTTTAATTTAACTAGTATATCAATACAATTATTAGCTTATTCTTACCTCCTTCCCTCAAAGTACTTACTGAAGGAAATGTAAATATACAGGTAGGAAAACCTGAAGGTATATCAAGCTACAGTTTGGATGGTGTAGGTGCAATAAAAGATTAAAATGTGGGTACTGTTATATACCCATTAAGTATAGACTATGTGTGAAAACATCTGAAGGTTTATTTGTCCTACAACACTTTAAATTTTCTTTTGTCGGATTCCAGAGTGCGGATTGGATGGTAGCTCCCTTCAGAAACAGTTCTTTAGTTGGTACATTCCTAGCTTCTTTTTGTAGTATCATTGTTTTTCTGATAGCATAACTTCTGAGGTTTTGGTTTTTTTTTCCCTCTGTCTCTTTAGTTTGCCCTTCACCTGCTGACAGAGGTCAGAGTCAACCACCGTTTTGGCTGACTAATAAGGATCAATCTAAACCTTTTCCCCACTTGGGCCTGCCCCCCAGGTTTAAGTGAGTTTGAACTAAACTAAATCAATTACTCCTTTCTTGGAATTAAAAGAAAACATTTAACCTTTTTGAATAGAGAAAGCTCAAAGTGAAGAAATAAAACATAACAGAAATAAATGTTTATTTGCCTGTCTCTACCTTCACGCAGTGTCCTTGCAGCTAGTTCTTGCATCCAGCCTTCATTTTACTGAAGTCAATTATTTGTTTCTGAGTCTCAACAAATTCTGTACTCTACTATGGTCCTTGCACAGAGTTTTTCTTTTCCCTCCTTTGAGGTCGGGCTGCCTGTGCCATGCTTTTTTTAGTCTTTATCAGTGTAAGTTGCAGTCTCTGGACCAACACTGTCTGGCTTGCTCACAGTAATCAGTGGTTTTTGTGATCTTTGTTCCCAGTTCCAGTTCATTTGCTCACCATCCATGACTAAAGTCTCCTCTCCCCTTGGCATTTGGCTTCTCAAGCACATGTAAGAAAATACAACACAGTGGTGAACAGTTTTTTTTTTAAAAGGAAACCCTGTTGGTAAGTAAGTTTAATTTATCGACTTTTTAAGAAAGCAACTTTTCATTTTAAGATACTTAATTTTATTCCATGTTTATTGTTTCAAGCTCCTGTTTTATTTTTGTTGGTGGTGCGTCTCAGCCTTGTAAGATCAGAACATTTCACTGACTGACATGGTGCATATTAATGTGAATGCTGAAAAGATGCATCGCAACTAATTTTTAAGGAACTTGCCCAGGAAACTCCCTCTAATTTGGTACTTCAAATTTTACTGCTGTCTATTCTTAGTTTCCTTTAGTTAGCTCTTAACCAGTATCCTGGACATCCTTCACTAATCTCGAGGTTCACTCAACATTTCCTGTGCAGGTTTGTATCATTCACAGCATTACTCATAATATTTTACTAATGTCCTGAACATAGACTAGCTAGTCTGTGCTACAGTTAAACATCATATTATCAAAGACAGCAGGTCTGTTCCATTTGCTTTAGGTAATCTGATGATTTTTTAAATTTATTTCCCCCTCCAGGTAATTCTGGTTTTCCTGTGGGGCTGGAGTGTGGGGAAAGTGACAGCAAAAAGTGCCACAAATGGATATGAATAATAAAATCTCACAAAAGAGTATTTTCTCTAAAAATAACACTTAGCTTGGACATAAAGAATGATAAGGAGTTTCAGAAGAAGATTTAAGCAAATGATTCTTCCCTTATAACCAAGGAAAAATACAATTACTAATTCAGTGCTTTGCTCATTTTTCTCTGGATCATCCATATTCCAATATAAATTTAGGTCTTAACATTATGTGAAATATATCTGGGTGGGGGGGTTGGCTACAATTATATTTCTGTTAGTGTGCCTTTAATTATGACAAAGCACAAGTTATACTTCTGTGTAAATAACAAGTGACAGAATGTAATTTTGTAGGTAGTCATATATAGTTGCTTTATATAAAAGCATTCCTAAGATCCAATTAAATTATGTTAAATTATTCATTGTAATTATGCTTCATTTCAGGACTTACAATTATAGGAGCTAATACTGATTAGGTTTCAGGTATATAATTTACAAAAGAACTCAGCAGTTGTGATATAACCATGTAACCTCTCTACATGATATTTCAGTGTGCTAAGAACAAATGTTATTCTTCAAGGGCAGGAAACTCCTCAGCAGTGGCCACAGGTTCTGATTGCTTATAATTGCAAACTGGGTATGGCATCCTATGCTGTGACAAGTGAGGTTTCGAATTTTCTCTGTACAGTTTGAATAACTCTAACAATGACAAACGTGATTTTTTTTTTTATGGTACAAAGAAGGTACTAATTTCTGATTTCAAAAGCATTCTCTGCCTAAAAGCCTGAAGTTTATCATTGATGCAAACCTCCTTCCTCAGTTTTTCAAAAGATAATGTCCTAAAATTAGTTGTTAGCACCATCTGAAGTTATCTGTGGAGCAACATCAGTTTTTACCTAAGGAGTATTAGTGAAGACCAGAGCATGAGTCATCTTGGGTGTGGAAAGAAGCTGAGGACTGCACAGATCAGTGTATTGTAAACGGGAGGCTGCTGTAACCACATTCTACTGCATTTTATATGTGAATAAGGTAGTAATTAGCTGTACCACCTCTCTGCATTGCATTTGAGAGCAACAATAATACAGCTGTGCATCTTGAACATTTGACTACAGTAGCTTCAATGTATTCAAAGACAGCCAGAAATGCTATGCTATTAAAGATAATCATAATACAACTCCTTTCCCGTAAGCTCTTTTCTCAATAAAATGTAAGACTTGGATTTCACTATTCCATTGCAGTTAAATGGCTGAAATGAATTATTAATGGGCTTGAAATATGTGTAAAATCTGAGGGAAGGAGAAAAGAGGTAAAATATGAGCTCTGGGGCAATTAACTGAACTACACGTGATTTTCCTACAAGTGTTATAAATAATGGGGTGTAGCAAGGGAAGACAATGCAGAAAGGTGTTGCTATGGCCTCCTCAGCACTCTTGCGTCTTCTGTAATGGTCTTCAGCATAGACCTATGGACATCAAGTGCAGCTGCAGGACAAACCACTGCCTAAGTGTAACTGGTGTCTTGCCCCATGCTCTTACATCAAAGTCAAAACAAAGATGACTACAGTTTCTGTGCTATGACAGGTGTGTTTTATTGATACATTGATGTCTAGGGCTCTTCAGCTGCATTGATGCAAAGCATGGGTCCATTCAAATTTCTCCAATAGTTTTGATGGGTCAACTTTTTACTGGCAGGCCGCATACTCTGCAGCTGACATAAATCCAGCATACACTCAGAATTATGTGTTTAACCTTAGAATCACTGACAAGACTGGTGAATTGATGTTAAACGGTATGCAGTAGGTATCATTCCTGTGTTTAACCGGTAGCCATGAGTTCTGATAAAAGCAGCAGTGTTCAGGGTTGCCAAACTTAGCCTGAGCGTTGCTTTAGTTTAGGACATCCCCCAGAACAGCTAAATTTGTAACTGACACACCTTCAATCCATACAAAAAATAATAATAAAAAAAAAACCAGGAAAAAATAAAATAAAAGGCAGAGCCAGAGAAGCTAGAGATAAGGGAAAACTTTTCTCCTGCTAGAACAGTGGATGAACAGGACAGAGGCCCAGGGAGATGGTGCCATGTCCCTCCTTGGAGGTTTCTGACCCTCACAGGATGAAGCCCTAAGCAATCTTCTCTGACCACATGGCTGAGACTGCTCTGGGCACGGGGTTGGACTAGATCCCTGCTGGTCTGGAATGTCCCTTTGTCCTTGAGCTCAGTGTTGCAGGGCATGTGGTGTTCAGATGTGCCCAAGCACTGCTAACTTAACTAAAAGCCCAGTGGAGGTGAAGAAAGTCCTTCATAAAGAGCTGGCTTAGCTGTGGGGATAACTGGTTTACGCCTTGCTCTTTGACTGCCAGTTTCTATAAACAACCTTTTGCAGGGCTGTTCTATTCTTGTCATGATGCTTTTGAAGACATCAGTTATGGAGCATAAAAGGCCACTTTTTGGTTGCTTTAGTTGCTTCTCCCCAGCTCTCATGCTGGCAGCTGCTACTGTGTTTTTCTATACAAATTTATGAAAACACGCCTATGTTTTCCACTAGCTTCTAGTGCCTTTCTTAGTAGCTTTTCTCAAATTTTTGAGTCCCTGGTCCCTTTGATGTTTGATCCACAGTTCCTATTTGATACACATGTGGTATGTCTTCTTATTATGCAGTTTGAAATAGACTGAAACGAGATCTACAGTTTTCATTACTTTTGTTTTGTGGATTCCCTTATATTTTTGACTTGGTGTTTTCTCCCTTTCATATACTGTTGTGTGCTCTTGATGGTAGCCAGTGAAAGCAGAGGTGATAAGCCTCTTATAAAAACAGGTTATCTAGGAGAACTCATTGAATCAATGCACTGTTTGGAAGCTGTAGCATATAGAAGGA
>VZSZ01004915.1:86229-104829 GCA_013398815.1 Ibidorhyncha struthersii | reverse complement strand
AGTTCATGCAGATCTAAAGTCAGCTCTGGGTGTGAAGTAAATACCTGTTATACACATCTGTTACATGCACTGTGAGGATGCATGGATATAAATTTATTTATCAGATATGTGTATGCATATTTTTTGTTATAAGGATCAAAGATATCTTCTAATCAAAATCAAGCTGATCCTTATTTTTTAAAATAAATTCTTAAACTGGAAAACTATGTGTTTGATGTGGTTACAAATGGCAGTGTTCTTTGTTATCCTCATGTTCCNGGTATTGTTCTCCACATATTATCTGCAATGAAGTCAGAAAACAAAATTCTCTAATCTCATGGTTTTCCTAACATTTTCCACTTCCAGACTGTTACAATTAAATTTTAAAGAACTCTTAGTATTACTGAAAAAGTGCTCAGGTGGCACTGCTACTCTTGTATGATTCCAGAATACTGCTTGTTAGTCTTAATCTGCTTATGGGACGTGGTAATAAAATACCTTTCCTTCTTTAAAATTCCTGAACATACAATGGGGAGAGATAGTAAGTCAGGAATAGTGACTGTTGTTTTAACGGATATTTCTTATTGTAGTATACAATGCTGCAGTAACTTTAAGGGAAGACAGTGAAAAGAAACTGTTTAAGTTTTGAGAATGTTATTTTTTAATAGCTAAAAACAAACAAAAAATGTGATAAGAAATTTCACTCTTTAATAATTAACGTGGTATTCTTTTATTTCATAATTTATTAGACAACTAATTCACCTACTGCCTAGATCTCCAACTATGGGTAATATATTTTATTCTTACTTCCAGACAGGAATGCTGATTAATAAAAACCAACTGCTATCTTGTAGAAGAAAGAGAGTAAATCTGAAGTACTTTCTGAAAGCTTTGTGGATTTCAGACAGAATTCAAATCACAAATCGAAGTCAAGATCCAGCTCCTCAGCATCAACCCACACTTGAAGGGCAAAACAAGGGCTTTGTTTTCCCCCAAAAAAGGTTTCTCAAGAATGGAGTCTGAATGTTCCTACAGGCTAAATAGGTTTTTTATGTTCTCCCTTTCCTTTTCTTACCCCTGTTTTGTCGACTCCTGTGACTATAGATCTTAAATAAGTTCACCTTTATTCTCCCCAAAAGGGGTAAATAAGAATAATATGTAATCTCTTTTCAGGGACAGTACTATCTGAGGGAATTTACTGATTTGTTAAATCATACCTGAAAATGTTGTTGAAAACTTTGTTTTGTTGGCTGTTAGGTGTGCATTTGATAGTAGAAGTATATGGCATCTTTGCTACTGGATGTGACAAAATCAATATCTTCTGTTATAGTCTTTGTTTCTGGTGTTTTTGATTAAAAACAAAACAACAAACAAATAAACTATTACTTGGAAGCTTCCCTGCAATGAAAATAAATGTAGGTAGAGTGCTTACGGGCTGGATTTCTGCCCACCTCTGGATGCTTTCTGTGCTTGTTTGCAATTTAATATGGTCAGCCTCTGGCTCACATTCCATCAGTCCCACAGAATGGCTCTTTGGTTCAATGAGGTCAGGGAAGAGACAGCCACTACAGGAAGTGTACTATCTACTCAGAGAGCTTGGTAAAGGACTGCTTTCAATACAGAGGGTGCAGAGACCTATCTCTCTTTTGAGCTTCCAAGAATTTGTACTCCCGCCTAGGTAAGTTTGAACCTTGGTGATGTAGGGAAACACGGAGCCTGAACACTCAAAAGCCAGCTCGTATGCACATCTGCATTTATGGTTGCGTGTGACAGAGGCAGAGTTGCTAGGTTTTTAATAAGCCTCTTCAACCATGGCAGATTTATCTTGCTAGGACGATCAGAGAGGAGTTTCATTAAGTAGGCACAGGCAGTCCATGCCACTGTTCACACCTGGGAACCTGCAGTAAAAGACACAAATTGATAAGAATGACTACACATCCATTTGCTCCCTGTTGTTTTTCTCCACATGCTGCTATAAAATCAGGTGATGAACAACTCCCAGACAAGTCTGACTACTCCATTTTTAAGTCCTGGTAACTGAAGGTATTTAATTATTTTTAGAGGATGAAGTCTATGCCATGTGCTGCTTAAGACTTTAGTTTAGTCACTTCTGCTCTAAACTCAATCTTGAGATCTGTTTCTGCTCCCAAATCACCAAATATATCTTGTCTCACTGTGAATGTGCTGCTCTTCTTTTCTCTCCCTTTCTCCTTCTTCCATCTTCAAAAGGTTTATTTGAGTTATAAGTTCTTTCTGACATGCGGTGCCATGACACCAGGAATCAGATCTGCATTTTGCCCCCTCTACCCAATTCCAACCAGAACAAATGTCACCCTTACCTTGAGAAGCCTTTTACTTTTGAGAGATGCTGAGAAAGAAAGGAAATGCTGGGCTTCATACTACAAGGTGCCACATATGAGAGGAGTATAGGAATGTACCCCTTTCAAGGCTGTCATAAACCTTTTGTCTGCTGGTGTCAAGTGGGAGCAGAGGCTTTCAGTACTTTGCAGAATAAAAATGACACATACAATAGGTATGAATTTTAAAAGAAGGACAGGGAGAGAAGAAATGAAAAAGTAATTCGTATTTGGAACAAAAAGCTCCCTTTTACTTGAGCTGAAATTTACTCAGTTGTTACTGCTACACAGAAAACATATTGAAATCTTGTTCCATTACCTTTCTAAACCTCAGGAATATTCTTCCTGAAGCTTGTGCCAGCACTTACATATATACTTGTGCCTTTTTCTGGTTTTGACTTTAAGTTCTAAATTGCTTCTGAAAAATGGAGTTCATGACACATTTCTTACACTGCCAGAGAACCTCAAAATAACCATTCATCTGCTTCTATTGCAATGACCAAGCAATGAATGCTGCAAAAATTTTATGAAACAAAAATGCAATACTACATAGCAATCAATTCTGTACTTTTATGGTTGCTGAAGACTTTTGCTTTCCTCTGTAAATAATCTGTCTTCAGTATACATGGATGTCCATCAGTCTTCCTATTTTGCCATTTATTGCAGTCATATGTTATATAAGAAAAAAATGTATAGCGGGCCAAATAGCTGATCCTGTTCTATTTTACCCCAATCTTTCAGACAGGAGAGTGGAATATGTATCTTACCCAAAGCTTTCTGATGCTTTGTACTGGAGACAGACTTATCCAATAATATTCTGCATTCATCCTGCCATCATTTTATGTAGGAAAAATACTAAAAGTAGGTATTACAGAAGTTTAAGCAAGTGAAGTTTTGCCAGCATGGTTTGGGCTTGTATTGATTTTTCTTTGAAAACTAGTGTAAGGTTCATACTGCTGTAGTTCTCTTAATTCAGTTTGTCTGACCTCAACTAAGGAAATAAGATAGACCTTAACAGCAACAAAAATCTGTATAGCACAGCTCAGTTAAGCCACAGATATTTTTACTTGCCATTTCTTATTTTCTTGTTTAAGCAGAATTTGAAGTACAAAACTGAGGCAGTATTTCATATGCATGTGGGTGGAGTCGGCATTCTCTGTTATCTGGTTTCCTGATTAGCAGCTATATCTGTAACTACTGATGCCCATGCATATACGAAGTGGGGTTTTTTGACAAAAAATCCTGTGACATAATGAAGTATTGCTCTTATTGGGCAGACTGGGAACTGGGCAGTATAAACTGCGACTTACGTTAAGTCATAGGAAATTTCATCATTCAAATGAATAGCAGACACAATGCGTAAACTTTAGCAAACTGCTAAACCTTTCTCCTCTTCTTTGTTGTACTTCACAATGTTCTTTTGCCTGCAGTGATTGAGATGGAGAGCAACAGAATGGTCAAAGTCTAAAAAGAGGGCTGTGTTTCTTAACAGAGTCATTAGGTCTATAGGTCTTGCTTTTTGAGTTTTGTGGGACACAACAGGATTGTTTAAATCCAGGAGAGCAGACATTTTGTAAAGAAAATACATTACCTAAAGAAACAACATAAGTGGAATGTGGTCTTGAATTTGGAAGAGAATTCAAATTTTAAAAATACTTAATGATACCAATCTCAAATATTGTACTGACTAGCAGATATATACATTTATTTTTCTGGGAAGTATCATATAAACTTAACATAGGAAGAAACTCCCAGGTGCATCAGAACTAGAGAATTGATGCTTATTGTTTTTCTTCTCTGTTGTGTGTTTAGTTCCACTTCAACTGTGGAGACTCTTTTAAGAACATTTGTACTCGTTAGAGCATTACCAGTCTGGCAGTCCTGCTCATGAATACATCAGGTCCTGAAGGATGATTTTTAAGCTTTTATATATTGTCTGCTCAGATAGACAGGACGATTTATACCAACCTTTATCTGAAACTATGGAGTTTAAACTGCTGTGGACCACACTCTGGTTGATCCCAGCAACTGGTGGAGCAGAGGAGAAGTCTTCCAGCAGAAGCAGGGCAGAGAGGAAGTCCCCACACCACCACTGTGAGCCAGTGGCCGCCTTGGCACCATCTGCACAACAGAGGGTCCTGTGCCAAGGTGGTGGAGTCATTCTCCAGGGAGTCCCATATAATTTCTGCCATTTTGTAATTCAGGAACTTGCAGTTCCCTGGCAAGAAAGTTGGAAAAAGAGAGATGTTGTAGAAATAATGATATTTTCTGCAGGGGACAGGGGATGTCAACTGTTTTCTGTACAGCACAATAAACAGAACATTAATGTTTGTTCTATTCTAGCAAGCAACTCTTGGGGTTAGCTAAAAGGGAATTAAGACTAGGATACATGAGGCATGAAGAATGAAAATCTATATCAAATAGAAAAGGTTGGAATACTGGAGCCAAAAGCAAAACTGCCACAAAAGGACAAGGAAAGTTTAACAGACTGTGTTAAATGCACTTTTCTTTGCCCCTGTAGTGTTACAGAAATTGTTTACTTTAGCCAACTTTTTTCTGTATAAGTAACTTTTTTCTTCTCTTCAGCTGTATTAGCAAATGACACAGGACCAGGCAAGCTCCTTTTACATGTTTTTAAGTTGTGTCCTGAACTCTGTTAAATATATTTTTCTTCCAAATGAATTTAATTGTTACTTAGTTTTTCTGAAATAACACATTTTCACTAGTATTTTAATAGTCTTTGCCAAACTTGAAAAACTGTCCACTGTTCATTGGCTTATGGAGCTGTCAACATAACAATATTAAGTTAATGATCTAATTGGAAGGATTTTGAAAAATGAATCATGGCATTTTCTTAACATTTTTAAGTATATGGCAATGTATGTGGAACATTTAATCCGGATCATGTTATTGTAAGCGTAATTTATACTTTCACCCTTAGTTCCTACTTTCCATTCTGAAGAGTTTGTGGTATGAGGGAAAAATCTGAAACTACACTGAGTTAGGTTAAAGTGAAAGTATTTAATTATTTTGGAAAACATGGGAATGTGAAAGTTATTCCCTTTCCTGTCCCATCCCCATCCTTTCCCATCCTACCCTTCTCTTCTAAGGACAACTTGACTTTTCCACATTATCAGTTTAGCTACGTGAAAAATGAAAGATGATTTTTGGTGAATTGTTCACAGTTTCAGCAATGTCTTTTGGACTTTTAGGATACTGCCTTGTGAGAAGGAAAAATAACTTCAATGGGTTTCAAGACATGTGGGAAGACTAAATCATTCTTTCCTTCATCCTATGTTCATCCTTAATTGCATTGTCATAGTGATTATATCAAATAAACTGGAAGGGAGAAGGATGAAGAGGGATATCGTTTTATTTGTGGTTCTTCAAAATATAACTACTCATTGGATCTCTGAAATATAGGACAAAGTTTTCCCGTGAAAAAAATAATGGCAGACTAGCTTCTTAATTGTTTTTTTTTTGAGATTCCAGCTTTCTTCATTCTTCAGACTAATGGAGAAATTAGTTGTATTTAAATAGTGCTATAAGGCCCCCCAAAAAAGGGAGAATAGTTTGCAGAGTTTAGTTTTCCTTTGACTTTTTTTATTATGCTTAAGGAATGGCAACGAGGAAATTAACAGGAAGCTTTTCACCATTGCTCTCTTCTCCCCAAAACATGTAACTCAATGTGAAAGATATATTTTTATGAGAAGGAAATTGAGGTGGGGAGAAATGGTCTTCCTTTGGTTATCTCCTGTGAGCCATGCTACGCCACTGACCAAATTTTTCACAAGGTCTACAGGTAGATGATAACACTATATGCTATCAAGTGACATTGTCAATATTTCAGCTGTATGAGATCAAATCTTTGACTCTTTTTATTCTTCATGGTTTTGTCTATTCTTAAGCATGTTAGCTGATAAAGATAAAACTTCTCTTTTCAACAAATTTTACCGTCCTTGCTGTCTTGCAGCAGTAATGATCTCTTCATAGATATTCTCAGCATATATGGATTGTCCTGTCTCTGCTTTAAGATAACTAAAAGCCCTGTAGTCAAGATAGTCAGGAGCTCAGCTCAAGAATATGTGCCTGTAAAAGCATTATTAGTTCAGTTTAGTATCAGGATAATATTCCACGTGGACTGTGAGTTGCTCAAAGCACAAAAAGGCAAGCTTATAGATGGTCAAAATATACTAAATGAAGAATATAAGTTAACATTCACTGCAATAGGACAGATCAACTCTTTGTTTGTCAGCCTTATTTTCTAATGACATACAGGCTTCTTCTATAATGAAGTTCCAAAGACAGCTTTACCTTCACCCGTCTGTGAGGTAATAGTTTAAGTAAGACTGGACTATTTTTAAATGTTAGAAACTGAACTTTTTTTGTAGGGGAAAGGGACAAAAATTAACACTTTCTGCAGGGCCGTGAAATTCTGACTAGGTCTAATCAGTATGTCATTTAAAATAGAAATACTGTAAGCCTGTAATGCATTGTAACAGATTGTCATGAAGAGGTAGTGGTACTGATGTTGCGATCAGGAGCTCACAGCTGTGTTTCATTAAAGGAAAAAAATATATATTAAAAAAAGCAAATCATCTTTTCAAGAGCAAAGATGGATATTAAGATCAAATCCTACTATGATTTCTTTGTTCTTGTCACTTTGTCATGACTTATTCTGTCCAAAAATATGTTAGATGCAAGAGGATAAAAAGATATCTTTTCAGTAAATCTTATAATCTGTGTTGCCTTGTCATCTTTTTATTGATGATAACTAAGATTCATCAGAAATGCAGAAATATTAATGACAAAAAACTATTTAACTTTATGAAAATATCTTATAATTCCTGAGTAATAAAGGTGCTTTTTTATTTTTGGAGACTAATTTTTTAAAAAAAAAACCTGTTCTTCAAATAACCTTTTCAGAAATAAAAATAAATGTGCTTATTAGATGATATGCTATGAAAATCTTTCTTTGCAGTTGCTTGATGTAATGAGAGAAATCCTTTATCTTTATCCCTGATACTTCATAAAAGTCCTTGTTGTGGTGAAGGAGGGTAACTGATAAAACCAATTTTCCCCATTTGAAACTGAGTCTGACAAACACCTCTCAAAAAAAGATAATACTTGTTTGAGAACCTGTTTATTTCTAAAGAATAACTTTAATGGATAGTTTCTTCCATTTTCTTTCATTTCATTCTTTTTGCATAAGAGTTTGCAGTTGTGGAATACTATTAGTAAGACAAATATAGTGGACTAAATCATAACTGAATGAAATTTTATGGGAAGACTTTGGGCATGTGACGTTGTTTCCCTAAGACCATAGTATTCCAGATGTGTTGCCATGTTATCATGCAATTAATTTACTGGTAACTGTTGTTGCCACTTAAGTTTTGAAATAGATACAGGGAAGAAAGGTAATTGTCTTTTTTGTATTATCTCTTTAATATTCTATACACAAAATACCAGAAGCGCAGACAACTGTTGGTGGTGTACATCCTGAACAGCAAATGTGTCCGGCTGATCACGGAGACCTTCTAATTAAATATATGCAGTGAGCACAATTGATTTTCTGATTTTTGTACCAGACACACTACAAGATGATTTCCTTGTTGCGTTTCTGAGAGTTTGGGGTTTGTTTGTTTTGTTTGGGTTTTTTTTGTTGTGCTTTTGGGGGGAAGGGTATGTTATCCCTACTATCAGATTGCAATAGAAAAAATATTAATATCAATCCAAAAGGACTGTGAGCGAAACACTGCAGGTTGAGGCCATAAGGGTCAGAATGAATACTCTGAAAGGAAAGAGGAAGGTCCCCCTTGCCTCAGGAGTGCTGTTGCAAACGAGAAAAATTGTGGGAGTCCTCAGCCACCACGGTTCAATGGGGGTCGTGCAGGGGATATGTACTTCCACCCAAAAGTGCAGTCACACCAATTAACTAAAACACACAGACATGCAGCATTCAGACTAGTCTCTGAAGGCTGATTTAGCAGCCCACCACTGTGTCATTTTGTAAAACCTGCATGGTGCTCTGCAAAGCAGGAACACATTGCAAGGAGACCTCAGAGGTTTTTAAATCTGCATGCTGGGAAGATGAAGAAGAGGAGGTGGTGGCAGGGGGTACATGATGATATGGCGGTGAGACCACACAGGCTGGCCACTGGGACAGAGCTGTGGGGGAACAGCCTTATCTTGCAGGAGGACAGGGGCTAGGGTGTAGAAGCAACAAGGCAGAAGTTATGCAATGACAGAGACGCACACATACTTAAGCAGAAATAATCTGTTATAAATCTTACCCTCAAAATCCACTGCAGTTTTGAAAACTAGGTGCAGAGAAAGCCAAAAAGGAGTTACCATACACTGTGCTGACTTGTGCTGCACCTTAGACACTTCATCAAGAGGCAAGCTAGAATGACTCAGGGAAGATAATGTTTTAAGATGGTTAAACTAACTTCTTAATGTTTAGCTGGCTGGTCACATAATCCCCACACGACAGTCCTTGTACATAAATCTGTATTGATAATCAGAATAAATAAACATGAAAGTATTTAAGATTAAAATCTAGCAAGAAAGCCAAACAGAAAGAGAATACATTACTGTCTAAAGTCTCTGGTTTGCAATTAAGGTGAAACTGACCTGGCTGCTAGAAAACATCATACATACTGTCGTTCCACTTCTTCGACACTGAAAATTAGCACTGGCTAAAGCACTCCCTTTAGCTTGTAGTAGGTTTGTTTTTTTTTTTAAGTGGGATTTCTCCATTACTGAAAGCATCTAGTAAGTGTTTTATTGCCCATAGTAAGACCTCATTAGTATTCCGGCCCTGTAAACACTGATGGCTTATGACAACAATCCCTTAGTGTAAGCCGGCTTATAGAGTTGTATAATACTATTGATGTTACTAAGGGAACAAGAAGCAGGTGGATATACCATCTGTCATTGCTACCTAACTGATAATTTGCAGAAAAATTTTAACAGTTTGGTTTAGTACAAAGTAAAGAAACTGTAAATTCTGGGAAAAAATGGCTAATACCCAGCAATTCTTTCTCTGTTAGTTTCCCTTTGCTTTAGGCTGTTTGTGAATAAGAGCAAAGTTAGAAGGTGTATGCTTGATGAACATGAAACAAGCAAGAGTTGAAAAACGTATAAACTCTCAAAGTATTATTTCAGATTTAGGGTCCAATTGTGATGTTTTTTTATGGAGTAATATTACTAGCTGCTCAAGACATACTTGGAAGCAAAGACTGGCTACGCACTGAGGAGAGCGGGCTTGGCTCCTGGATATACAAACTGACTTTGACCCAACTGTTCCCAGATTTCCTTGTGGAGGAAAGCAAAGAAGGGTGACAGAGCAGAAGATGTGTGGTCTAGGAAGTCTTCAGCTCTGAAGTCTTGGGAAACAGAATGATGGGGAGCACAAGAGACCATAGCTACTGTTCATTCACAGAGACATACTGACACTATAACTTACCTAGTTTTACCTCTCATTCCAACTTTAAAGACATTGGGTCAACTTTTCAATAGATTATGATGTCTATTATGTATGTTCCAGGTCTGTCTCTTCCTATACAATATGTCTTTGTGAAAAATCGGTGATAAGTACTTTTGATTACTCTGTTCAAATCCTAAGGAAGCTTGAATTTAACCAAATCCAGGATTGCTCCATGTCTGTTTTCATAAAAGCAACAATTTTTTTTGTTGCAGTATTCATTAATATTCAACGGAAAAAATAGCTAAAAAGAGCTGGAAGTAAAATTTTAATAGGACATCAGTATTGGTAGAATAAAGAGACAACATATTACAGTAAAGGGGTGCCAGAATGCAGAAGTCTAGCATTTCAATCACAAACGTGTTTGATTTTAAGCAAAAGATTTAATTTTAGTGTGTTCTCTTTTCCTTTTGACATGTCATCTTGCATACGCAGGTTTGTGTGGATAATGACTATCTCAGTGGAGTCCATTTAGAGCTGTGGTCTGCAGCTGTTAATTGTAACAAGTGCATATACCAGTAAGAAAAAGGTACTAAGGGTACAACTTGTATAGCTAGTCAATGCAGCAAGAATTCTGAAGCTTAGGTATTAGCTGTAAATTTTTAATAAGACTGTTCATATAGAAAACACGTGCACTGTATCATTTATGAAGAGATTACCAATTCATGTTTTTTTGGAATTCTATCCATGTTTTAACAATACTTTTTTCTACTAATTGAAAATTCAGCTCGCCTTCTAGCAAGTGATGAATCTCCAGTTGTCTGTTTATTGGCATTGCCTCCTGTTACCTTTCCTTTTCATCTA
Organism: Ibidorhyncha struthersii; assembly: GCA_013398815.1. NCBI lineage: Eukaryota > Metazoa > Chordata > Aves > Charadriiformes > Charadriidae > Ibidorhyncha > Ibidorhyncha struthersii. The sequence goes on along the minus strand of VZSZ01004915.1, from coordinate 94,203 downwards.
CCATTCCTGCACTCCTTGGAGTGAAGATGAAAGCTATGAGGCGTAATCTCCTATCGAGGTTAGGGCAAGTGATAAAAGAAAATGTGAGAGACACTGGTGGAATTTCTGACCAAGTCCTTTAATGAAGATGCTGAGTTCTGCACTGTCAGAGTTTACCTTAGCAGGTTTTCCAGAGAGCAGGCAGAAATCACTGGGTGCTATCCTCAGTTAAGACCGTTTCACTAGTGAAGAGACCTACAGCCCAAGACAGCTCAAAGCCACCTGTGCTGGTCATTGGCTGGCAAGTAAGTGCAGGGTGCCATTTGCCTTTCCTTACACTCTTGAGATCTTGGCATCTTAACAGACTGCCTATTGTGATTTGTAACCAAAAATCAGTGGTCTGCTCAAACATATAAACTAATCTTCCAAGTGGTGAGCTTTAAAAGGGTATGAGGAAACAATTCTTGCCTTTGAAATTATTAACCTTAATCCTTATAATCATGTAATGGGCTGTTTTCAAAAATTCTAAATCAGATAAAACATTCTGAAATAACTTGGCAATGTCTGCATTATAAAATCGTAATCTATAATTAACCAATTAGTAAGATTTTTGACTATTTATTGAATAATTGTCCCTTATAATTTTAAGATTTAAAAGGGATCTTAGGATGCTCAACTAGTACCTGCTCATGTATCTAACTTCCCTGTAAGACCTGCTTGCAAAAATTCCTGGAGACTGGGAAAAAGAAGCAGAAGGGGCTTGGTGGAGTGGTGTCAGGCATTACCTAAAATAAGATTGTGTTTTATTCCAGTACCGACTTTCTGTGTCAAGTACTTCTTCTGCCTCATGGTATAGGAAGCAAAGCTTTCAAAACTACTCAGTGCACAGGGTTTTGTTTTACCATTCAAAGTGCCTCTTAAACATCTTTACCTGCTATGTTTATTTTCAAGATGGAGTGCAGTCTTTAAAAAATCCCAGAAACTTGTTTTCCTTTCATCTCTGAACAACAGAGTATCTATTTTCCACAAAAAAAATTACCAATTTTTCCTACAGGAATATTCCTTCCAGCTACTTCTTCCTCTTCCATAAAATGGTGTTTCTAATTGTGGCCCATCCAAAAGAGCTTTTGTGCTTATTTTCAACATCTATTGGGAGTATCTATTATTATCATGCTAGAGATTTCAGTGCTATAACTGAGCAGTGACAATTAAGATGACAATAAATGCTGGAAATAAATATGCCATATGGAAAATTTTCCTTGTCACCCTCAGATTTTTATTGGAAACCTGGAAAAGCATACTCTGAGCAGTGGATATTTGTTTCAAAGTTGTCATAGATCTCTTTAATATTAATTATATTGTCCAAATATGCAATCACATATAGGATAAATTAATTTGAAGATAGATGCGTACCATAGAATCTGTAGGGGGAAATGGTACATGTAATGAAAATGTTTATGTGTCATAGAAAACAGCACCTTAAAGACCAGGCCTCCAATTCCACCCAGGGTTACCCTAGAAGAGTGTCAAGCAGGGAGGAAAAGGGAACCAGCCTTTCATTTTCATTCATAGGATGTACAATGGAAGGTGCTTTTATTTACAAGAGAAAGAGCTGTGTAGAAACTATGATTCATTTATGAGGAAAAGGGTGTCCTCATTCTGACTGATTTGAGGCAATTATTAGCTGTGACTTTCTATCCTGAGGGAATTATCTGGTGCGTATCATGCAGCTTCCACTTTGTGATACAGACTATACTGCTGGTGCAGATTGAACTGGTGCTGCGTCCTGTGAATACAGAATAGAAACAGAAAATCAATCTGGGTCCTGCCTTAAATTTTAAAAGTCACGTATATGGTAGAGCGCAAGTTCTGAGGTCCTTCAGGAAGGGCCTGTGCTGTACTGTAAAGGCTACGAGGCTCTTAAACAGCCTGCCCTAGGCCTGACCTGAAATCTGTTTTCTAGAAAAACTTGCTCCTGGGTGTGTGAACTCCCTCATACTTAGTGTGCTTCCAGAGGACTGTCGCAACAAGTCAGTAAATTTCCCATGAGAAAACCAGGGGTTGGAAAGTGGCTGAGCCATCGAGCCCTCACATCTGATGCCGGTCAGGCAGGTCGGGCAGACTGCGGGGCAGACCGGCAGCGAGGGATGCGAGACATCTTGCAGCCTCCAGACAACTGCCCTGTAGGAGGCAAAATTATGTGACTGGCTTTATACATGTGCACCCCAGGGACAACAGGAGATCTCTGCTGCTCTCCTCCTTTTATTTGTCACCTGCAGGTCTGGGCACAGACTGACCTTCACACTCTGGAAACATTTTCTGGAAGCTCAGCTTTTTAGGTAGTAGAATTTAGCCCTCAAACAACTGGCAATTTTTCATGTTGCCCAATTTTCTGTTCTGCTAGTGGTGAGACTGGATTTTTTTTATGATTTAAGTAGAAAAATTCTAAATGTCACCAAAGCAAGTGTTACTAGTAATTATGTTGATTTTGATGAGATGTGGGGCAGTCTTGGCATTCTAATTTTACTGTTATTATTACACAACAGTAAAAATAGAATGACATAAATGGTCTGCAAATCATAGGGGATTTGTAGATACTTCACAAATTCAGGAAAAAGAAAAAAAAAAAAGAAGGAGCATCAGCTAAGGTAATAGGCCAAGTTATTTGCTAATAATTACTTACCACGTTGTGTGCTTTGCCAGGGCAGTAAATGATAGTAAGATTAAGATCCAGAGATTATTCGTGCTGGTGTCAACAGTGAATACCAAAATTCTAATTAAGCATGAATGTGCACATTTTGTTATAAATGCTGTGAACTTTTTGCATTGTTGGCCTTTTTCTGGTAAAGACAATTAAAGAAATATAATGGAAAATATATATATTAAAAATATTTAAGTAGGTTACATGTATATTTTAAATAGATTGTGTGGATATTGTAAGGATGTCTTGGAAGTGTTTGTGTACTAGATCAATACATGCAACAATTACCTGAGAGCTGTTGGGCTGGTAGCTGAAAAAATAGTTTGGATTTTTCTGTGCCAGCAAGGATATTCTATTCTTTCATCTAACTTGTCAATATTGTTTGGGGTTGGTTCTTATTCTTGAATCTGTTGCAGCTTTTATAGGTTTTTCTGTTGTTCAGTATTCTAATAAAATCTTCATCTTGTTACTTCATCACTTTGCATCTTCACCACATATTTCCTCACAACTTCATAATGTGATTTTTCCTTCTTCTGTGGAGTAAAACAGGCACTCTGAAAATATGCATCATAAATATGAACCTATTAGTTGAATCTTCAACCTATTATTGAAGATACTGTTATATTCAGCAATATACGAATGTTCAGTTTGTTGGAAAATTTCTTTTAACAAAGTTAACTAAGCTTTAGTTTACTTATATGTTGAACCAGTAAAATAACTTTATTTCAGTTCTGTGCTTGAAGTGGATATCCGTAATTACAGTGTTACTGAACCCTATTTGTGAGAGTTGCTTAGATCAGTCAAAAATGTTGACTTTCTTTCACTGAAAATATCCTGTCTAACTCCACTCCCAAGAGCCTGCAAGTTGTACTTATGCATTAGGATAACGTGGAAGCAAAACCATATAGAAAATACACATCTACCAACATCGAAGACAAGCCAGTATTTTTCCCCTTAGAGTGGGGAAATAACACTAGGGAATTACACCAGGAAAAGTCAATTGAAAAGAATGCAGTATGAGCTGAGGAAATATGTATAAGCAGCTGTAGATATATTAATATTATTTGATAGTATGTAGTCTATGTTACGTTATGTTATTAAGATAATGGTTACATAATAAATGCAGTATCAGTACTGTACATACATTTGGTAACTTCCCAGCTCCTATAGCTCGATGGTACCTTTTTCATCATGTTGTCATATATACATATATGCAAGCATAATATAAACAAACACACTAAATATAACTATGATATATAAACTAATCATATGATTAATAAACTTATCATATGATAAATAAACTAATCATAATTCTGGTATACAGCACTTCAGTATCACCTTGTCATATAAATTTTAGTGGTTCTTGCTAGTGACATTGTATTATAAGAATAAGATCCTAAATGGGAAAGACTGCACTTAAAGATAAGTATTTATCTTTCTTATCTTCTGTTACTGATATTATCTGTGCACCACACATTTTCAGTTCAGTTCCTTGTGAAAAGCAGGAAAAAAAAGACTGTGACCTTTCTGTTCTTGAATGAAGAAACATACTAACACTGTATTCTTTTTCTTTACTTGTGACACTACACTAGTTCAAACATCATTTACAGTTCATAGTATATGTTATTGTGTTTCCCTCTGTATTTTTAATAAAAACTCACAAATCAAGGCATATCCTGCATCCTGTTCCTCCCTCATTACAAGTTCAGTACATACATTCCTATTTCTATGTGCAGAAAATGACAGAGCAACAAATGGCCAAGTACTTCATCTGGAAATGCAAATATATTAAGATTTTTTTTTTTCCCAAAACCGTTCTAATTACTTATGACATAAAATTATTCAGAATTACTGTAGATAGTACAAGCTGTTTTTTACTACCTCTTACAGACATGAAGATGAAGTTTTAAAATTAAATCCTGGCTGAACAAGGACAGATCATTGAAGTAAACACTTTGATGCAAACAGAAAAAAAAAAAAAAAGAAAAAAATTTCCTGAAATAACGTAAATGAAGATCAAAAACAAGTACAAAATTACTTTCTAGGGGAATACCTTTTCTATCTATGTATTCTCATCTATTTAAGAGAAGAGATTCTTTAAGACTGTCCAAGCTAATCAGAAACATAATTTTATTTGTCTGCACCGATACTTGAGAACAGTAACGGCAGAATTTGTTTTCCTTTTCTGCCCATTACTTACACAGGTAATGTCTGTGCTGTGCCTGTGGCTAATAACAGATGAATGATGGAAAGACTTGTACAGCACTGAACCACTAGTGTATTCAGTGGTAAGACAGACTCTCTCAAGTAATACATTCAAAGTAGGCTGTTAAGTGATGGTGCTCTTGCTGAAAATTCAGATATGTGATCTCCAAAGCCCACTAAAACCGGGGTTATTAACTGTTCTGAAAGCAAAAATGGTGTGAAAACATCAGTATAGTGTGAATATCAGAAGAGCTATTTTAACATGTGTTTTAGTGGGAATGACCATAGATACAAAAAGCTTTTTCGAATATGAAATAACTGGTTAAATACTCCTCATTGCATACCTCCCCATTGCTCAAAACTGAACTGGGTGTATACTGTTAACATCATAGAATGCAACAAGATTAGGTAATCTTATATTAAATGTTGCAGCTCAAATTCTTTCCTGACAAAAATCTTTCTAAATTTAATGAAAGAGCTGTTTATTAGTGCTGTGATTTCCAGGTTAGGAAAACAAAAAGAGAAAGGGCCAACTCTCCAACTGCTTTGTGTTCTGCTAGGACAAACATGTCCCTTTCCTTTCTCCACTAGATCAAGGGTCTGTATGGAAAACATAGGGGCCAAATTCTTTCTCCAAAGGACAAGGGAACAAACTGTGACTTGGATCCATGCATCTTGACCCACAGCAATCTATGATCTGTGGAAAGTACCACAGAATAAAACAGAGAACAGCTGGTGTCAGATATGCTTTCCCATAGACGCCAAGGAGAGGACACGACAGAAATTTGTCCAGGAAGAGAAATGCCAAGATCTCCCCATATCTGAAAGTAAAGCTTAAAAACAAGCATTGGAAAATGATTGTAACCAACGCAGAAAAGAAGCCCCATCGATTCTGAGCTAGAGTGCAACAGCTGCAATGTATATATTTGCTAAGACAGTTTAATTCCACTGTATCTTCAACTCTTCCATCCAGTTTCCCTGTCTTCAGATATTTTTCTGATTTGGTGCCAGTGAATTATCTGACATATGAATCACACTCCTGTACAGATAATAGGCAATCTGACACCCAGGGAAATGAAACTCAGTATCTGATTCAGTATCAGAGCTATGTGACACAGGAGAATTGTGATTATCAAAATATTCTCTACTGAGAAAAAACGTGCTTGTTCTCAAAATTTCAGTAGCCTTGTTGGACTTAAGACTAGTAGTAAAATGACAAAACAGAAAAAGTCACTTACTTGCTCATCCTTTTGCAAATGGTACACCTTGAAACATTAAGCTGTTTGATGAAATTCAGATTTCTTTCTTTAGTCCTGTATTTAAAGGGAAACATAAAACAACAGCTACAGTTCTCCAGCTTGTAAATATTTGTAACTGCAGACATTCTGCAGATGGTTCCCATTTGGCTGCTGTGGGAACAACTATTTACTCAGCTGGTAAGCAGCACTGCAGCAAATAAAAGCAACTTACAGGGACTTTGGCAGTTAGCAGGTCACCTATTTTCACCACTTTCATGGTCTCCTTTCATTTTTTTTCTTTTCTTTTCTGGCTGAGGTTTTCCATCACGGTAGATTTTTTGGTATACAACTGTAGATTATTCCCCATATTTCAGCATTTCTTTTCTAAATGTCTTTTTGTTTTCCATTTCCAGCATCTTATTTGGATTTTTTTTGTCTCTTTTACCCTTCATTTCTGGTATTTTGTAGGTTTTTTCCTACCTTTGTGGTGTTTCATCATATATTTATTGATGATGATCTTCTGTGTTTTTTTTCCCCCCCTCTGGGTGCTCTTTGAGGGAATTGTTTGTGTATTTAGGACCTTTCTGTTGGTGCTATTTTACTGGCTTTGCTGTTTACTCTTTCATGACTGAGAAGTGATACAGGGAACAGACTAAGACACAACCAAAAACAGGAGAAATTTTTAATGAGGTGTGAGGTATTTTGGCAAGAATTTATTTTCTTGCCTTCTCAGAACATCTCCATAGAGTTAATTTGCAGTGACATCATGTTTTTCATGAGCTGCATCTGGGAAGTTACATGTTAAATTAATTTCTTACCTTAATGGGATCAGATGCTGCCTTTGCAATTTATATGATTTTAAAAGCTAGTGTCATTTGGCAAGTTGCTTAGTGTACTTACTGCTGGCTTTTTAAAATATTGTTATTTAATCTTAAAAAAAACACAGCAAGAAATAGGGATCTGTCATTTTAGCAAATGCTTTTGGGGGCTTCTACATTTTAAGGAGGAACTAGTTCATGCTGATGAGTGACAATGTCATTTTCAGATGGCACAATTGTTTTTCTGTCAAACTTTTTGTCAGATTTGTACAGTTTTACTAAAAAAAATGTTATTTTCCTCTTTCTTTCCTTCCCATTTCTTCAGCAGCTAACACTGTAAGCTACACTTAAGATTCAGAAATTCTATGAGGAAATGCATGACAGAAAAAATACTTCTCTATCTTTCACCACATATTTCTTTTGTTTTCTTCTTCTATGTCTCCTGAAAGACAGAGTTAAGTTCTCTTAATTGCAAGACTTTAATACTCTGAGGCAGTAAAGTAAACACTACTGGCATTATGTTTTCCTGGGTATTATTGACCATAAACAATGATATTAATTTATTGAGCTTGTTAGATTCATCAGTTTGGTGAGACTGGGAATAGAGGAAGGTCTCTCCTGCCTCAAACACTTCCTGAAATTATCAGAAGTTTCTAGAGTCCAGATGGTAAAGTCAGATGGTGCTGCTCATTATGTCTTGGGGCAGAGGCTGTAATCTTCTAGCCACCACTATTCATAATGAGACTCAGTCTAAGAAAGCTATTCAGTCCTGTTCCTGCAATACTGTAAGCTGAGTGGCCAGTGAAGCAGAAAGCATGTGATGAAAAATTTTTTATCCTTGCACCTTGTGAGCACAGAAATGAGCTATAGCCAGGTCTGTGTAGAAGAAAATACTATCTATAATATTATTTTAAAATAATAATAATAATAATAATAATAATAATAATAATAATAAAAAGTACTGCATTACTGTGTCTTAGGAGAAAAACAGCTTGAATTGTGAAATTTAAAAGATAATTGGGAGTTTGTGAGG